>OW240914.1:246816728-246830456 GCA_933207985.1 Pelobates cultripes
CTAGAGAAAGTCATCATTTTAGAGGATTTTTACTCCATACAAATAAATCACAATTTGATTATAAAAATATAATTATTTGTGACATAATAATAAAATAATAATATGTAACATGCGTGATAATAATCAGTGAATACTTAGTATAACATAGGTATAAAAAAATATGGCAATGGTTTAAACAAATTCAGCATCTACAGCATCAACTGTCAAGACGTACAAAATTTATGAGGGTCCTTCACACAGAAAATAGAAAGCAAAACTTCACACAGAACACAGAATTCCTCAGAGCACACACTAGAAATCGTAAAATCCTGACTATCAGTTAGATCCTGATTAACTCTTTCAATACTGGCTAGAATCCTTTTAGGCATATAATATCCTATTCTATTGCTATTTTCAATTAAAATAACGTTCAAACCAGCTCATTAATAATTTCCTGGAACCATCCAATAAGAATAATCTACCAGATTTTACAAAAGCCGAATTTAACTCTACATGAAATTAAATCTTATTTCAGAGCAAATCAATACATCTGGATAAAAACAGCGGTATGCTAACACGTGATAAATATCACATTAATATATAATTATCTTGATTCCACCTGCAGAATGGAATGTTTATAACTATATATTCTTTAGTTAACTAAGATTTCTAAATATTGAAATCTGACCATGATTTATCCAGGCATATATCCTGCTAATTGTACATTTTTAATTCATTGAAATTAATTAAATAAAACCAGCATAATTACCAGTTATGTAAGGAGGTGTGCATGTGATAGAGAATGTGATATTGGTTTGGAAAGTTATAGTAAAACTCTAAGTGTTCAGGAGTGTTTCTTGAGTTGAGTCAGAGTATGAGAGTTGAGTGTTAGTCCCACAGTGTCCTGAATATCTGCATGTCTCAATCTCCCTGAATGTCTGAATCTGAATCTGAATGTCTCTGAATGTCTCACACTGAAGGTGTGGCCAATCCACAGACCACCATCTAGATTTTGGACAATAAATGGCGCCCTTACATCATCAAAATTTCGTGTCCTCGGAAAAGTTAACTAATTTTGATGACGAATCTGACGTAATTTTGGCTTATCTAAATAGCCAATATAACTCATATTTGCTGTCAGTTCAAAGGATATCTTTGTTTTTTCTCCAGACAGAGCATTGGCAATTCCTGTTGTATATCTAAAATTGACACGTCTAAACCTTAATTTCACCCCTTGCTTACAATGGGACCTTGTAAGATTTAGAAAGTAAAATTAATTACTATGTCTTTTCTGTCACTGTTATCTGGCTTTCTTGTGGACCTGTGAGACATTATTTTTCTATTCCACTAACTTTTATTAACTAATATATTTCTTCATGAATATTTATCCATGAATGGTCTATATTATTAACATAATACTAATTATATGTAATTAATATAAAAGTAAAATAAGTATATAGTGGTTAGATGTATATACAATGTGTATACTTGTCTCTGGACTTAGTGATCCATACCCCATCCTTGCTGGGAGACTTCATTGCTTTGTTTACATAACACATTCCTAAGCTCAGCTAGTGGCTAGTTATGCATAGGTGAGTGCGCTGGATCTCGTGTAAGAGTTTTTCAATCACAATTTTTCTCCACCATAACATTTCTCCATTTTCTATCCTGCAAACTCATGGAAACACTTACCTGGTCCTGCAGCTCCTGGTCGACTGCCACGCTGTTCTGACTCCTCGGAGACTCAGCAGGTCTCCCTTACCGCTCCAACCGTTCTTCGACTGGTGCCTATTTGAATTCAAACCATAAGTCAAGGCCGCTCCTTCGTGCCACTGTCGCGGTCGCTCGGCATTATTCTGGGCTGGCTCTATGATTTTACATGCTTCTCCGTTCATGTCTTGTTTCGTATGGTTCTTGGCACTCAGTTTGGCTGGCGTTCGGGAGCTTGCGCACGAACGCCTTGTTCAACACACGAACTAACATACATGCTCTCTGTTCGTATGGTTTCGTTAAATTGGTTGTGTTCGTATGCGTTTGTTAAATTGGTAGTGTTCGGTGGTATGCACACAGCCTTCTAATGGGCCATTCGCATATTTTCACCAAACACCCTAGTCAGTATTTGTCAAACTGCCGATTAGTTTAATTTAGGAATACATTATGTTGGCGATCAACCTCTGTTGGTCATACTTGTTATTACTTATGGTATTATGTAAAGCCCCCACACTAAGGCTGTTTGTAATTTTTAGATCATACAGGAACATGGGTTTTCCCACTCTTTTTCCTTCTAGATTGGAAACATCACTATTCATTATATTGTGGATTTCTTGTCATTTTATGGAGTGGTATGTTTTGGCAAAATACCTTTCTCCTCAGGCACTGATTTCCATACTGTTCTATATTTCAGTTCCATGAAACGATTTGCATTTTTGAACAAATTCACTACAGACGTTGAATTCTCACTGTTTACATAGTTTAGTAGTAGAGTTGAGTGAACCCGGACTGTAAAGTTCGGGTTTGTACCGAACATTACTTTTTTTGGACCCCGGACCCGAACACGGACAGAAAGGTGTTCGGCGATTTAATGGCGCGTTTTGAAAGGCTGCAGGGCAGCCAATCAACAAGCATTTGACTTGTGTGCCATTAGAAGCCATCACAGCCATGCCTACTAATGGCATGGCTGTGATTGGCCAGTGCAGCATGCGACCCAGCCTCTATATATAAGCTGGAGTCGCATAGTGTAGGGAGAGGATGCTGCCGCTGTGAGGGACAGCTTAGGAAATAATTCTGCAAGCTAGTACATTATTGGGGTGCACTTCATATCTGAGAGTCAAATAGAAGCTTCAAATACTGCTGTCACATTGCAGTTTTAAAACTTAAAGTTTTTTGGGTGCTAAACTGCTAAATAGTATTTTAGTGGGGTGCACTTCAGATCTGAGAGTTAAATAGAAGCGTCTAATAGTACGCTTACAGCGCACTTGTAAAAATTTTTATTTTCTGGGTGCTAATCTGCTAAATAGTACATTTTGGACGTACTCATTATATCTGAGAGACAAATTGAAGCGTCAAATAGTGCACTTACAGCGCAGTTGTAAAAATTATAATTTTCTGGGTGCTAAACTGCTAAATAGTACATTTTGGGGCCTGCTCTTCATATCTGAGAGTCAAATCGAAGCGTCTAATAATGTGCTTGCAGCGCACTTGTAAAAATTATAATTTTGTGGGTGCTAATCTGCTAAATAGTACATTTTGGGCGTGCTCTTCATATATGAGAGTCAAATTGAAGTGTCTAATAGTGCGCTTACAGCGCAGTTGTAAACATTCAAATTTTCTGGGTGCTAATCTGCTAAATAGTACATTTTGGGGCGTGCACTTACTATCTGAGAGTCAAACAGAAGCGTCAAACACTGCGGTTACAGCGCAATTGTAAAATTCTTATTTTCTGGCTGCTAATCTGCTAAATAGTACATTTTGGGTGTGCTCTTCATATCTGAGAGTCAAATCGAAGCAACTAATAGTGCGCTTACAGCGCAGTTGTAAACATTCGAATTGTTTTGCTGCTAAACTGCTAAATAGCACATTAGTAGGGTGCACTTCATATCTGAGAGTCAAACAGGAGCGTCTCATAGTGCGCTTACAGCGCAGTTGTAAACATTCTTATTTTCTGGGTGCTAATCTGCTAAATAATAGATTTTGGGCCTGCTCTTCATATCTGAGAGTCAAATCAAAGCGTCTAATAGTGCTCTTACAGCGCAGTTGTAAACATTCTAATTGTTTTCCTGCTAAACGGCTAAATAGCACATTTTGGGGCGTGCACTTCATATCTGAGAGTCAAATAGAAGCGTCAAATAGTGCGCTTAAAGCGCAGTTGTAAACATTCTAATTGTTTTGCTGCTAAACTGCTAAATAGCACATTAGTGGGGTGCACTTCATATCTGAGAGTCAAATAGAAGCGTCAAATAGTGCGCTTACAGCGCAGTTGTAAACATTCAAATTTTCTGGGTGCTAATCTGCTAATTAGTACATTTTGGGGCCTGCTCTTCATATCTGAGAGTCAAATCGAAGCGTCAAATACTGCGGTTATAGCGCATTTGTAAACATTCTAATTTTCTGTCTGATAATCTGTTAAATGGTAAATTTTGGACGTGCATTTCATATCTGAGAGTCAAATCGAAGTGTTAAATACTGCAGTTACAGCGCATTTGTAAACATTCTAATTTTCTGGGTGCTAATCTGCTAAATAGTACATTTTGGGGCATGCACTTCATATCTGAGAGTCAAATAGAAGCGTCTAATAGTGCGGTTACAGCGCAGTTGTAAACATTCTAATTGTTTTGCTGCTAAACGGCTAAATAGCACATTAGTGGGGTGCACTTCTTATCTGAAAGTCAAATAGAAGCGTCAAATAGTGCAGTTACCGCGCAGTTGTAAACATTCTAATTATTTTCCTGCTAAACAGCTAAATAGCACATTTTGGGGCGTGCACTTCATATCTGAGAGTAAAATCGAAGCGTCAAATAGTGCGCTTACAGCGCAGTTGTAAACATTCTAATTTTCTGGCTGCTAATCTGCTGAATAGTACATTTTGGGCGTGGTCTTCCTATCTGAGAGTCAAATCGAAGCGTCTAATAGTTGTAAACATTCTTATTTTCTGGGTGCTAAACTGCTAAATAGTACATTAGTGTGGTGCACTTCATAGTTGAGAGTCAAATAGAAGCGTCAAATACTGCGGTTACAGCGCATTTGTAAATATTCTAATTTTCTGGGTGCTAAATAGCACATTTTGGGGCATGCACTTCATATCTGAGAGTCAAATCGAAGCGTCAAATAGTGCGCTTACAGCGCAGTTGTAAACATTCTTATTTTCTGAGTGCTAATCTGCTAAATACCAAATTTTGGGGCATGTACTTCATATCTGAGAGTCAAATCAAAGCGTCTAATAGTGCGCTTACAGCGCAGTTGTAACCATTCTAATTGTTTTGCTGCTAAACGGCTAAATAGCACATTAGTGGGGTGCACTTCTTATCTGAAAGTCAAATAGAAGCGTCAAATAGTGCGGTTTCAGCTCAATTGTAAACATTCTAATTGTTTTGCTGCTAAATAGCACATTAGTGGGGTGAACTTCATATCTGAGAGTCAAACAGGAGCGTCAAATACTGCGGTTACAGCGCATTTGTAAACATTCTAATTTTCTGGGTGCTAATAGAAACATAAAAACATAGAAACATAGAAACATAGAATGTGACGGCAGATAAGAACCATTCGGCCCATCTAGTCTGCCCAATTTTCTAAATACTTTCATTTCTCCCTAGTCTTATCTTATAGTTAGGATAGCCTTATGCCTATCCCACGCATGCTTAAACTCCTTTACTGTGTTAACCTCTACCACTTCAGCTGGAAGGCTATTCCATGCATCCACTACCCTCTCAGTAAAGTAATACTTCCTGATATTATTTTTAAACCTTTGTCCCTCTAATTTAAGACTATGTCCTCTTGTTGTGGTAGTTTTTCTTCTTTTAAATATAGTCTCCTCCTTTACTGTGTTGATTCCCTTTATATATTTAAATGTTTCTATCATATCCCCCCTGTCTCGTCTTTCCTCCAAGCTATACATGTTAAGATCCTTTAACCTTTCCTGGTAAGTTTTATCCCGCAATCCATGAACCAGTTTAGTAGCCCTTCTCTGAACCCTCTCTAAGGTATCAATATCCTTCTGAAGATACGGTCTCCAGTACTGTGTACAATACTCCAAGTGAGGTCTCACCAGTGTTCTGTACAATGGCATGAGCACTTCCCTCTTTCTACTGCTAATACCTCTCCCTATACAACCAAGCATTCTGCTAGCATTTCCTGCTGCTCTATTACATTGTCTGCCTACCTTTAAGTCATCAGAAATAATCACCCCTAAATCCCTTTCCTCATATGTTGAGGTTAGGACTCTATCAAATATTCTGTACTCTGCCCTTGGGTTTTTACGTCCAAGATGCATTATCTTGCACTTATCCACATTAAATGTCAGTTGCCACAATTCTGACCATTTTTCTAGTTTACCTAAATCATTTGTCATTTGGCTTATCCCTCCTGGAACATCAACCCTGTTACATATCTTAGTATCATCAGCAAAAAGACATACCTTACCATCAAGACCTTCTGCAATATCACTAATAAAAATATTAAAGAGAATGGGTCCAAGTACAGATCCCTGAGGTACCCCACTGGTGACAAGTCCAAGCTTCGAATATATTCCATTAACTACAACCCTCTGTTGCCTGTCACTCAGCCACTGCCTTACCCATTCAACAATATTTGAATCCAAACTTAAAGATTGCAGTTTATTGATAAGCCTTCTATGTGCAACAGTGTCAAAAGCCTTACTGAAATCTAGGTAAGCACCACCCTGATCTATAATTTTAGTTACCCATTCAAAAAAATCAATAAGATTAGTTTGGCATGATCTCCCTGAAGTAAACCCATGTTGTCTCTGATCTTGAAATCCATGTGTTTTTAGATGTTCCTCAATCCTATCCTTTAACATGGTTTCCATCACTTTCCCTACTACTGAAGTAAGGCTTACTGGCCTATAGTTGCCCGACTCCTCCCTATTACCTTTCTTGTAAATGGGCACAACATTCGCTAACTTCCAATCTTCTGGGACTACTCCTGTTAACAATGATTGGTTAAATAAATCTGTTAATGGTTTTGCTAGTACACCACTAAGCCCTTTTAATAGCTTTGGGTGTATTCCATCAGGTCCCATTGACTTATTTGTCTTTACTTTTGACAGTTGAAATAGAACCTCTTCCTCTGTAAACTCACGTGTAATAAATGACTCATTTATCCTTTTTCTCAACTGAGGTCCCTTTCCTTCATTTTCTTCTGTAAATACAGAACAAAAATATTCATTGAGGCAGTCAGCTAGACCTTTATCCTCTTCTACATACCTTCCTTCTTTTGTTTTTAATCTAACTAATCCTTGTTTTACTTTTCTTTTCTCATTTATGTATCTAAAAATGTTTTATCCCCCTTTTTTACTGACTGTGCTATTTTCTCTTCTGTGTGTGATTTGGAAGCTCTTACTTAACTTGCAGCCTCTTTTCTGCTTAAAGGACCACTCTAGGCACCCAGACCACTTCAGCTTAATGAAGTGGTCTGGGTACTCAAATCTAGGGTTAACCCATTTTTTAATAAACATAGCAGTTTCACAGAAACTGCTATGTTTATTAATGGGTTAAGCCTTCCCCCAAAACCTCTAGTGGCTGTCTCATTGACAGCCACTAGAGGCGCTTGCGTGCTTCTCACTGTGATTTTCACGGTGAGAGCACGCCAGCGTCCATAGGAAAGCATTGTAAATGCTTTCCTATGAGACCGGCTGAATGCGCGCGCAGCTCTTGCCGCGCGTGCGCATTCAGCCGGCGGGGCGTAACGGAGGCGGAGAGGAGGAGGAGAGCTCTCCGCCCAGCGCTGGAAAAAGGTAAGTTTAAACCCCTTTCCCCCTTCCAGAGCTGGGCAGGAGGGGGTCCCTGAGGGTGGGGGCACCCTCAGGGCACTATAGTGCCAGGAAAACGAGTATGTTTTCCTGGCACTATAGTGGTCCTTTAATCTTATAGATCATTTTGTCTTCCTCACTCTGGGTTTTTTTATAATTCCTAAATGCAAACTTTTTGTTTTTAACAATTTTGGCCACATCTGCGGAGTACCACAGTGGTTTCTTGAATTTTTTGCTTTTACTGACAAGCCTAATGCAATTCTCTGTTGCCTTCAATAGTGCAACTTTTAAATAATCCCATTTTTCTTGGACTCCATTTAAATTGCTCCAGTCTGTTAATGACTCCTCTACCCATATTCTAATTTTAGAAAAGTCTGTTTTTCTAAAGTCTAAAACTTTTGTTTTTGTGTGGTGTGACTCAGTCACTGTTCTTAAATTAAACCACACTGACTGATGATCACTGGATCCTAAACTTTCACCTACAGTAACATCTGATACCAAATCTCCATTTGTTAACACTAAATCTAGTATGGCCTCTTTACGAGTTGGCTCCTCAACAACTTGTTTTTAGAGACAATCCCAGTAGGGAGTTTAGAATATGTGTGCTCCTGGCACAAGTAGCTAATTTTGTTTTCCAATTTACATCAGGAAGATTAAAGTCACCCATGATGATAACTTCCCCCTTCATTGTCATTTTAGCTATTTCCTCAACTAGTAGATTATCTAACTCTTCAATTTGTCCTGGGGGCCTATAAATCACACCTACACGAGTTACTGTGTGATTACCAAATTCTAACGTAGCCCAAACGGACTCTATGTTTGCCTCACTAACTTTTATTAGGCTAGATTTTATGCTATCCTTCACATACAAGGCCACCCCTCCCCCTTTCTTGCCTTCCCTATCTTTTCTATATACAGAGTACCCTGGTATTGCTATGTCCCAGTCATTTTTCTCATTGTACCCTTCATATCTGAGAGTCAAATCGAAGTGTCAAATAGTGCACTTACAGCGCAGATGTAAAATTCTTATTTTCTGGGTGCTAAACTGCTAAATAGTACATTTTGGGGCCTGCTCTAAATATTTGAGAGTCAAATCGAAGGGTCTAATAGTGCTCTTACAGCGCAGTTGTAAACATTCTAATTGTTTTGCTGCTAAACTGCTAAATAGCAAATTTTGGGTGTGCTCTTCATATCTGAGAGTCAAATCGAAGCGTCTAATAGTTCGCTTACAGCGCAGTTGTAAACATTCTTATTTTCTGGGTGCTATACTGCTAAATAGTACATTAGTGGGTGCACTTCATAGCTGAGAGTCAAATAGAAGCGTCAAATAGTGCGCTTACTGCGCAGTTGTAAACATTCTAATTGTTTTGCTGCTAAACTGCTAAATAGTACATTTTGGGGCATGCACTACATATCTGAGAGTGAAATAGAAGCGTCTAATGAAGCGCTTACAGCGCACTTGTAAAAATTCTAATTTTCTGGGTGCTAATCTGTTAAGAAAATTAGAATGTTTGCAAATGCGCTGTAACCGCAGTATTAGACACTTCGATTTGACTCTCAGATATGAAGTGCATGCCCCAAAAAGTACTTCATATCTGAGAGTCAAATCGAAGAGTCTAATAGTGCGGTTACAGCGCAATTGTAAACATTCTAATTTTCTGGGTGCTTAATAGTACATTTCACAAGTCAAACTGAGAGGTCAGTTTATAGGGAAAACTGTTGCCTGGATACAATTCTAAAACAATTTCCATATGTCCTTTGCAGACTTTACATGCTGGAAAAACACAGGTGCCAACTGCTGTGGCTTTCTGCAGTGTGCATAGCGGCAAGGAGGGCAGGGTTGAGGAGTGGGTGGAAGATGATGTGGAGGATGATGAGGTCCTAGACCCCACATGGAATCAAGGTCATGCGAGTGACGTGTGCAGTTTGGATGAAGAGGCACCAGCACAGCATAAGAGGGAGTAGGGTGCAAAAGCGGAGCGGCTGTCCCCTAGTGCTCGTCAGCATGTATTATCTTTAGAATTCCCACAGTTATCCAAGTAACAGTTGAAGCGATAAAAAGAACCATAACAGATTTAACGAGCCATTCGCAGTTTCGCAGTCCGGTGACCGGAACCCAGACACTGTCTGGGCTGTGGTCGGACGACCGGGTCCCAGTATGCCTGATGTAGAAGTTAGGAGTCACAGTGTGGAATGGATTAGCAGGGTCTGGTGCAGGGTAACCGCATGCCCCCTCGTATTGAGCACCAGCGTTTGTGCGGCCACATACCAGGACCCTGATGCAGCTTCAGTAAAAAGAGTACTGGATACCAGAAGCCATCACCAGACTGATCCGCAACTTGGAACAGGATGTGACATTCACTGTACGCGCTTTCGGCGTTCTCACCCTGCTGCTGCTCGCATGTCTGTGCTGCAGTGTAACTTTGGCCTTCCCGCTCACTGCCTCATATGCGACGTGCTCACAATGTGGAACTCCACCTTACACATGCTGGGGAGACTGTTTGAGCAGCAGCAGGTGATAGTGGAGTTTTAGCTGCAGCTCTGCACCAGACTTCCCTCCAATTAATCAGAGTTAAAGGATTTCAAGTCGACTCATTACAATTACAGGGCCTCTAAAGAGTCCTGTATTGTTATTTGTCATCTCTACCTTCCCGCGTCGGGAGTGGGTCATTTGCGCGCCTGCTGCCTTCCTTGCATGTGGTAGCCGTTTGTCAGGGTTCCTGTATGGAATCGAACCCTGACTCCCCGTTACACGTGGTCACCATGGTAGGCACAGTCAATGGCATCGAAAGTTGATATGGATTGACATACGACTGCGTCTTCGCCTTCTCGTTGGGGAGCACATTGAAAAAGTGCTCTAGCATGACGAGCTGGGTGATCTCCTCTGGGAACTTGGCTTGATGGGAGTTGAGCCAGTTCTGGGTGGCACTTGTGATGCTACAGTATATACCCAGATATATCAGAGCTGCTGCAGAAAGTGCAGGCCGTCTGTGCGCGCTTTTGGCGTTCTTACCCTGCTGTTGCTCGCCTGTCTGTGCTGCAGTGTAATTTCGGCCTTCCCGCTCACCGCCTCATGAGACTGTGCAAGCAGCAGCAGGCGATAGTGGAGTTTCAGATGCAGCACGCACGGGTCAGTCGCTCTGCGGAACAGTTTTCTTTTTTTATATGTCCCAATTTAATTGGGGGCTACCCCAATTAAAATAAATAGATCTGTATCAAAAATTGTGTTGGCTACCACCTCCTCCTCCACCGCTGCTTCCACCTACACCGCCATGGTCACCGCCTCCTCAACCTATAGGTCACTTAGTATAAACTATGTACACAATAGCAGAGGCTTTTGAAGGCCTTTTCTCCATGCATCAGGAGTTGAGCATTTCTCCATGCATCAGGACTGCAAGAAATGCACCACAGGCCGCAAATGTTTCTTTTTTGATATGTCCCAATATTTTGGGGGCTACCCCAATTAAAAAAAATAAATAATAAAAAAATAAATAACTTTTTATATATATATATATATATATATATATATAAAACAGTGTTGGCTACCTCCTCCTCCTCCTCCACCGCCGCTTCCACCTACACCGCCACGTTCACCGCCTCCTCAACCTATGGGTCACTTAGTATAAACTATGTACACAATAGCAGAGGCTTGTGAAGCCCTTTTCTCCATGCATCAGGAGTTGAGCTCAGTTTGAACAATGAAAGAGAATACCTTGCACTCCAACCCTCTCTCAAATGGATAATTCTGTTGATCCTCCTCACAGCTATGCTTTAGATTTTGATTTATGTTCTTCCAAAGCTAAAATCAAAGATTCCATCTAGTGGTATTTTATGGCTCAGCTGTATTTTAAATTTTTATGTTATTTTAAGTGATTTCCCTATCCACATTTGTTTGCAGGGCACTCCTACTCTTACCCCCATTTTACTTCCTTTTGCAGCCCTCTAGCCCTTTCCAGAACTTTTTTATAGGCATTTTTGTGGCCAAAAGTTCAGGTCCCCATTGCCTTCAATGGGGTTCGGGTCATGTTCGATCACGAACCCGGACTTTTTTTTTTTCAAAGTTCGACCGAACCCGAACATCCAGGTGTCCGCTCAACTGTAGTTAGTAGTTATGGTTGTTATAGCTACTCTCGGTCCCACTAGGTTATGGTCTTTATGGTTGTCTTTCTACATAACTAGGTACTAGGCCATCCAGTTTTCCTGACAAGTCATTTAGTACCGGTCTATTTTTTCAAGTGTCATACCGGCAGGTCTCTCTATACATATCTGAAGGTATCTCACATTAACAGATACTACATCACTACCATTACTCTCATGGGTTGTTACTGCAGATCGTTTTTCCTACTCCGACTCCTCTTTGATCTTGTTGTTTCACCAGGTATGTCTATCTGTTCTCTGTCATACCTCCCTACCATTTATGTTTGCTAACATATGTTTATACTGGCTTACTAGGATAGGGGCCTCTAGAGTTGTTTTCCAAGGCCTCTTAAGCCTTAAATTAGTGTTCCCGCGAGGCCATCACCCATCCTCATCGTAGAGATATGTTCGTCTCTCGGGCCATGCATAGCTAGTCGCCTCACTTTGTTGCATACTGGCCTCACTTGTCATTCCCCGCGCCAACTCGTAGATAGAGCCTCTATAGCCGCTTGGCAATTAGGAGGGTGTCACCCGTCACCATCAAAAATAATGTTTCGCTGCTGGGCAATAACTAAATTAGCCAGTAGAGGTTTAGACCCCCACATAACTCCTATTTTTGATTTTAGAATGTCTCAACTACTATGGAGAAGACACGCAGGATCTTTCTATCCATAGTACACCAGCGAGATCTATTAACCTGTCTCAAAAGGGTGATACCGCAAGACCTTCATCCCTCAGATCCTGGACCATCCCAAGGATCACGGCCGAATTGCGCAAGAGGAACATTTCATACCCGGCTACGACCAGGAAAGCCGAATTATATAGGCAACTTAACACCCAGACTGATAACACTGGGGCGGGAGAAGGGTCTAGTAGCGGTCAAGCTTCAGATATTCACGCTGTACTGTCCTCGGTTTTAGCCTCATTAGGTTGTATCACCGACAAATTGTATAAGATGGACTCAGGAAACCAGCTTAATTCACCGGCGACCCTGGTTAATCCTAACGCTGCCATTCTCCCCGGCTCCCAATCTGGTAACAACCCTATTGTTCCAAACAATCCGCATATCATTAACCCGGCACACATGGTACCAGCAAACAGGACATCTTGGAGGGGAAAGATGTAAATTTGGTCTCGCTGCTCATTGCCTCCCAAGATGTCCTTGAAAACAAAACATATGCATACGGTGAGGCGTCTGTTGTGTTGAAATCCATGGACCCCAGACTAAACCGTAAACTGTCTATACCTGAATTTGTTTTGGCCTTTTGGATCTATAGGGATGTGGTGTGTGCAGTCTATCCCGACAGGAGGGAAGAGTTTGATCTTTACCTCCTCAAGCTGGTGGACTTAGGGCACAAGTACAGTGGCATGTCTTTTTACGACTACCGCCGTGCTTTCTCCGCAAAGTCGTCTGCATCACTATCCCAGTTCAATTATCAAGCTGACTGGAGCATACTGGATACTGAACTTTTTTGTAAACACTTTGCAGGCCTGAAGACACCAGCTTGTGCTATCTGTTCTGCTAACTCACACACGGCTAATTTATGCCCTAACTCCCCTGAAGTAAATACCTTCCACCCCGCTAACAGCCTGATACCCACAGGTAGACCAGACAGGGTTCTTAAAGACAAGTTGGGACGCAATATAGTGTTTTTGAGCAAATCTCAAGTCTGCAACAGTTTCAATGCTGGCACTTGCGGGTACAGCGCCTGCAGACTATTACATATCTGCTCCCAATGTTTCAGGGCTCACTCTAAGACAATGTGTCCTAATAAATTGTACCCTAAGCCTTACCTGTCGTCTCTCAATGTCTCTATACTACAAGAATTATTGGGTAATCACCCCTCACAACATCTTGTAGATTTGTTGGTGTCTGGGTTCACAATAGGGTTTCACACAGGTATTTATATGCCAACGGGAATCATTGAATGTAAAAATTTTCAGACGGCCCTTCAGACACTGACGCCATTAATATACTGCTCCAGAAGGAAATAGATCAGGGGTTTTTACTAGGCCCATTCGACTCTCCTCAATACAAACACAATGGATGGAGAATATACTTTTTCCTCTCTTCTCAATATGATGCTGTGGAGATAGAGAGGTATACAAAATAGTGCAGATAACTTAAC
>OW240914.1:246836660-246852271 GCA_933207985.1 Pelobates cultripes
TGAATCAGACCAGGGGTTCAAAAGTTAGTAACAGTATCTTTTGGGCCCTGGCTGGCACATGGATATCTGGCTCAAACAGGTTTTACAGAGCCCTCTATTCTGGAGACAATGGGGAAAGTAATCCAATTATCCAGGGATAGAGGCAGACTCCATTGAGCACATGGTTGCAAAAAGACATAAAACACTTTAAAATACATAAAGTCACCTTTACACATAACACACAGACATTTCACATATCCCCAGATAGCTGGGATCTGAGCTCACAAAACTACCGAATAGCGCTCAGATCCTATTCACACAGTTCAATTGCCATGGAGCCGAAGTCTTTAACTACACGAATGGGCTCCATGGCATAGCTATCTGGGTTAAGACATTTACATAAAGTCTGGTCCATAGTCCAAAGGCAGCAGGCGGGCAGCCAGGCTTCTCCAATGCAATGTGGCGAGATTGCTCTCGTCACAAAGTGAACAACCGAAATATACTATTTAGCGCCCCAAAAAATAAATAATAAAAATTGACTTTTTAAAACTCCAATGTAAGCAGCAGATTAGCAGCAAAACAATTAGAATGTTTACCACTGCGCAGTAAGCGCACTATTTGACGCTTCTATTTGACTCTCAGATATGAAGAACAGGCAGTAGTAGTGTATAGCCACACAAGTCATCAAACTAACTTTTGACAGGTGCCCCGCCCCTTTTATGAAACCACGCCCTCTTTCAATGAAACCGTATAGCCACACAAGTCATCAAACTAACTTCTGACAGGTGCTTCGCCCCTTTTTATGAAACCACACCCATTTTAATGAAACCACGCCCCCTGCACAATATGACAGGCGTCCCTCCCCTTTTTATGAAACCACCCTGTTGCACAATATGTCTTAGCCCCCTGTGCGCTGATGGTTGCCCAGCCCCTTTCATGAAACCACACGCCTATGAGTTACTTTGGCATTTATTTATTTCTCAGATGTATATAAACTTATCTTCTGGGTTTGTTCTCTACTTTCAAAACTGGCCCCAGACACATCTTCCAAAAACATGTCCAGACTTGTCCTCTTTATTCAGTAATATCCCTCCACTAAATGAAATGAAAAATAAATTAAACATCCAACCATAGGATGTAGTACCTCATACAACCACATGGTGGCACACTGTATGAACATTGTAAAGGGTCGTGTCTATAACACGCCGTTCGCGTGGTTTCAATAAATCGACTGGGGCGGTCCATAATGTGCCTTGGGTGTGGTTTAATAAAAAAGGGGCGGACACCCATCAACGAGCAATGGGTGGGGTCATATTGTGCAAGGGGCGGGGTTTCATGAAAGAGGCTGGGCAACCATCAGCACACGGGGGGGCGGAGACATATTGCGCAACAGGCATGGTTTCATAAAAAGGGCGTGGTTTCATAAAAAGGGGAGGGACACCTGTCTTATTGCGTATGGGGTGTGGTTTCCTTTAAATGGGCGTGGTTTCATTAAATGGGGTGTGGTTTCATAAAAAGGGGCTGGGCACCTGTCAGAAGTTAGTTTGATGACTTGTGTGGCTATACGGTTTCATTAAAAGGGGGCGTGGTTTCATAAAAGGGGGCGGGGCACCTGTCAAAAGTTAGTTTGATGACTTATGTGGCTATACACTACTACAGGCCCCAAAATGTACTATTTAGCAGTTTAGCACCAAAACAATTAGAATATTTACAGTTGCGCTGTAACCGCACTATTAGACGCTTCGATTTGACTCTCCGATACGAAGAACAGGCCCCAAAATGTACTATTTAGCAGATTAGCAGCAAAACAATTAGAATATTTATAAGTGCGCAGTAAGAGCACTATTTGACGCTTCTATTTGACTCTCAGATATGAAGTGCACCGCAGGCCCCAAAATGTACTATTTAGCAGTTCAGCACCATATCAATTAGAATGTTTACCACTGTGCAGTAAGCGCACTATTTGACGCTTCTATTTGACTCTCAGATATGAAGTGCACCACAGGCGGCAAATGTACTCTTTAGCAGTTTAGCACCAAAACAATTAGAATGTTTACAATTGCGCTGTAACCGCACTATTAGAGACTTCGATTTGACTCTCAGATATGAAGAACGGGCCCCAAAATGTACTATTTTGTGTATAATGTGAATAAAGGCCTCTTACTTCCTGAAGACTTGCATCCATCTCTCTGTGTTTGGCTTCTGCATGCTTACACTGTTACATTTCTGGTGCATTGGCAACGGGAACCTCATCGCATGGAAGCTGGCACAGAGATTTGAGACGGTAAACTTTTACCAAATCCTCTACGCAGCACCCCTGGACTTCTACTGCGTGGACCTCCTTTCGTCTCGGCGCCACTGGCCTTTTGTCCAGGAGATCATCGGCTTCTGCGCAGTGAGTACCGGGGTGTTCCGTCGATGAGTGTGAACCCAGGTCCAGGAACTAACAGGTAAGACTGATACCGTTAGAGCGGTAGACCCACAAGGGGTTTTATATTTGGAACCGGTTATTGGAATTGGCCCCTTTCCTCTGGAAGGAAGATGCGAAGGCGCAATGCTTTATTATGCCTTTTCCTATTTATAATATCAGTATGCCGTTTTTATTTTGTTTTAAACTCAGTTTCGGCTGAAAACGAGCTAATGCTCGTTTTACTACACTACCCATCTTCCCTTTCATGGTTGCACATGGACGCAGGCGCGCTATTGGTTCCGCCACGTCACGTGACCGCCGAAACCCGGAAGTGTGAAATGCCTTAATTTCCCACCTTCCTCTTCGCTCTATTTCGTCACTACTATTCCGTTATTGGTTGCTTTACGGTCACATGACCGCCAGCATCACAATAACCCTCAGTTTTATTATTACTTTTAAATCAAGTCTGTGTATTATATATTTATTGCTCAATATGTTTATCATGCTTTTTGGCTCAATCATATACTCATGAAGCTTTCCCAATATTATAATAATTGCGTAATCATATATATGTTGTTTTATTATTTTATGCATAAATTATGACATCATTTTGGCGCCAATTTCGAATTTGTTAATGAATTGAAAGGTTATTTAACCCCTTAAGGACACATGACATATTTGTCATGTCATGATTCCCTTTTATTCCAGAAGTTTGGTCCTTAAGGGGTTAAACCATTGTGAACCAGGTCTCTGTTTCTTATTGCCAGTTGAAAAAGCCCTGTGTGGCGAAACGCGTTTTGGCTGTCTTATTATTTTATATTACTTTATATTTTATCGATAAAGGATTATTGGCTAACACATCACTTTTTTCTTTGCCATATACCTTTTATTTAAAGTTTTTTATTTTTTTTTTTACTTTATTTTCATTTTTGGACCTGGTTACTATCTTCACATTACTACCATTTCGTTCAAGAATCCTAGGTGGGGATTATACCACCTATGCCATACAAGTTAGCAGTATATCCTGCTCACTTAAATGTGAGTATTCTATATATATTTTATTTCTACGAAATTACCACATTTATACAGTGAGCACTATTCTGTGTTACCCTCTTCTCTCTCGAGGATTTCCGTTACGTGCATACGTCTATATCCCACCAGTGGGGGACTAATACCAATGAATGCGAAGTACACCTGAGCTAGTTCAAGCTCCAATATAGGTGAGTGTGATACCTTTTCACTTTGAATCCTCACAAAGAAGCGGAAGATACAGTCTACACTATTGGATCTTTTCTTTTGTTCTCTTTTGCATATTGGTACCTGGAACAAGACGCTACACTCATTTCTCCAATTCCATTTGGACTATTTTCTTCCCTCAAGTGGATGTGACCATTCCCTGCCTATTTTAGGACTGTTTATCTTTTTCTCTTTGTATGTACTGATATATGTAAGTACTTACCACATTACATATATATGTTTTATTTGTTTTATATGAAGATACTTTAGTATTATCTGTTTTATTTTGTTACACTCACTTTCTGGCGCGACCTAATACCTTCTTTTCCTTTCAATCTCTGTATATGCCTGAGTGTCCAATCTAACTTCTAGGACGAGATTTATTATCAAAGCTTCAAGCCCAGATAATCTTTTTACCCAATGGATCGACATCCCTGAAGTTTAATGGATCATCGGGCATAATGGCGATATCGGTGCCAGGGGAAGAAGAATGGCGCTTCTATACTATAATGACAAGTGTAAATCTTAAGAGTGATGAATCCCTATTTGACATTCCTGGAGTATGGGTAGTAAATAATCTTGCCCGTAATATTCCACCTATACGTATTGGGTTGAAGCTTGAGGCCTATCCCGTGAGTCTACGACAGTACCATATACCCCAAAAGGCAAAGAGAAACATACAGACCTACTTGGATAAGTTCGTAAGGTATGGTATCCTAAAATTCTGTACTTCCCCCTGGAATACTCCATTGTTACCTGTTCAGAAGCCAGGATCAGATGAGTATCGTCCTGTACAAGATTTAAGAGCAGTTAATGATGCGGTAGTTAATATACATCCAGTTGTACCCAACCCTTATAATCTGCTTGCCTTGATACCAGGTGGGGCAACATACTTTACAGTCTTAGACCTCAAGGATGCTTTCTTTTGTCTTTGAATTGCTGCTGAGAGTCAGTGTATCTTTGCCTTCCAATGGGAAGATGCTGTCACAGGTTCAAAGCGTCAGATGACTTGGACTAGATTACCTCAAGGGTTCAAGAATTCACCCACCCTATTTGGATCCGCATTAAGCCAGGACCTGCAAGATTTCAAGTCCATCCCAGGAGAATGTGTATTACTTCAGTATGTGGATGATTTGTTGATAGCGGCAATTACTAAAGAGATATGCCAACAAGCAACTTATGATCTACTCCAAATTCTCTGGAAGGCAGGATACAAAGTATCTAGGAAGAAAGTGCAATTGTGCCAGTCAACTGTCAAGTATTTAGGATTCCATATCTCTGAAGGTCAAAGGATAATGGGACCCGAAAGGAAAGAAGCGGTATGTCAGATACCGATACCTAAGAATAGAAGACAGGTGCGAGAATTCTTAGGAGCAGCAGGATTCTGCAGGATATGGATTCCTAATTACGCAATATTGGCGAAACCCTTATATGGAGCTATAAAAGGCACAGAACATGACCCCTTCCTATGGACTACTGAACAGCAGAAGGCATTTGAGGATATCAAGAAAGCACTAATGAGTGCCCCAGCCCTAGGTCTACCTGATCATACACGTCCATTCTATCTGTATGTACATGAGCAAAGAAGAATGGCTGTGGGAGTACTAACTCAGTATTTAGGATCATGGCAACGACCTGTCGCGTACATGTCCAAACAGTTGGATGCAGTGGTTAGTGGTCTTCCACCTTGTCTGCGAGCAGTGGCCGCCGCTGTCCTGTTGGTAGCAGAAGCTGACAAGCTTACACTGGGACAGGAACTCCACGTGCGAGTACCTCATGCAGTACAGACTCTATTGGATTACAAAGGTAATCATTGGTTCAGTAATAGCCGAATGACTAAATATCAAGCCATGCTATGTGAAATCCAAGAGTACACCTTGAGACTGTTAATACCCTGAATATAGCTACCCTTTTGCCACAACGTAATGAAAGTCAACATGATTGTTTGGAGATAATGGATGAGGTGTTTTTAAGCCGACCAGACCTTCATGACTTTCCCATTCAGGACCCGGATGTACAGTATTATACGGATGGTAGTAGCTATGTGAAAGAAGGAATTACTCGGCAGCAGGTTGTAGAGTTGGGTAGAACTATGGAGGAAGTACAGAAATGGGTACCTGTGAACATATATCCACCTGTTCATTCTTACCATCCAGGAGATCAAGTGTGGATAAAAGAATGGAATAGTGTTCCATTAGGTCCGAAATGGAGAGGTCCTTATGTTGTTCTTTTGTCCACTCCAACAGCTGTAAAGGTGGCAGAAATGACTCAGTGGATTCATCACTCTAGGGTTAAATCAGCAGCAGACTCTTGGCAAGCCATTCCAGATCCTGAAAATCCTTGCAAGATCCGGAGCGGGTGACTCAGTCGGAGTGAGTGTGAAGTATTGGGACATCGTGGTTGGAAGTATTATTTTGAGATCAGCAAGTAGGTGTTTTGACGGCCATAATAAAGCCTGACCATCTGCCTACGTGTCATAAGTCAGAGCGTCTCGAAGAGATCTCTGTGAAGGAAAGTGAGGATCAGAAGAACGCCAATCCTTGCAGCCCTCACAGTCGGGAAGCTGAGGTGCCATCGCACGGTCGAAGAAATAAAAATGAGGATACCAGGAGTAATACATTTTATTGTGTATTTATGTGTTGTTATAAATTTTCAGGGAGGTAAGCGTACAGACATACAGAATTGTGATAGCTGCATTAAGACTACTTAGACAGGTAATCAAATATCCCAAACTCTTATTTGGCACTCACAGTATGAATATAAGGGGTCTATATCTAAATGTAGATATTTTGACATTGATTCCAGTGTGTGTCACCTAGCAGAAGGAGAGCCTAAATGTTTTGATCCCTGTAACGGACCGTTTTGCACACAAGGGGTAAAAACCGTTTAGGCGATCGGCCCCCTTTCCAGAGATACAGGCACAGCTTCTGCAGAACATCAAACTCCCAAACTGGATACAAAATAGCACTCCAACTCCCGAACTGGAACCTCCCAAATAGCTGCTAGCAGACGAACAGGAAAAGCTCCCAAGCAGCTTACACTCCTGGCAATCAGTCTCTAACAGCATACAGTGAATCCCCTCAAGAACGAGACAAGGCTCTGTGTTGAGGATCAAGCAGTGGTCTGTTTAATGAGGGCTACCTGCCCAGCTTTTATGCAGGTCTCCCACCTGGTGGACACTCCCCTAGGGGACCAAATGGGAGACTGTGACAAGGGACAGACAAGTATACAAATAGGACACACAGTCACAGTATATTCCCACAATGCATCCTGGCTTCCTCCCCTCTGCCCTGGGAGATAATTGGGAAGTAACTCAATTATCTCCCAAGACAAAGGCAAAACTCCATTACACACGTGGGAACACAAAACAGCATTATACTTTAAAATGCACAAAGTAACATTTACTACATTAAACACAGGCATGTAACACATCCCCAGATAGCTCAGGTCTGAGTGCACATTATTAGGTGAATGGCACTCAGACTACACGAATACAGTTCAATCGCCATGGAGCCAAAGTCTTTACAGTCAGTTTCATACGAATGGGCTCCATGGGATTCCTATCTGGGGTATAAGACATTCACACAAAAATACCGAACACCGGGTCATTCGTGTGCTTTCACCGAACAAGAAGGGAGGTCGGCGGCTTCAGCGGTGTTCGCGCAAAACTGTGTCCGATTTTAGTTCCATGAAAATAGAGGCGAACACCGCTGTTCATTAGTATGGTTTAAAATGGCCGCGACCTCGTGTTCGGGATACGAACGGCGGCCACCCAGCGTTCATCAATTAAGCTGCGGTTAACCGCAGCTTCAGGGAGGTTAATTGCCGGCACACTCCAGCTCCCAGGTGGTCCAGTCATTCGTACGGTTGTTCGGTAGATTGAAACTACCGAACAACCGGCAGAAAAGCACGAATACAGCTTTTCTGCATGCAAAAATAAAGTCTTTTAAAAGGGGGCCATAGTCCAAAGGCAGCAGGCGAGCAACCAGGCTTCTCCAATGCAATGTGGCGAGATTGGTCTCGTCACATCTCTCCCCTTTTCCAAACAGACTAACAGGGTATCTGACCTCCTGCCGGTCAGTGCCCTTGTTAGTCCAGCAGCCCACCCACAACAAATAATCCACAGCACAGCCCACCCACAATAAATGGTTACTACACCTGGGTAGAGAAGAAGCTTGTCCATGTCCAGGTGCCTCACCACGGCTGTGCTGGGTACGGGTACGCTGACTTGGTGGGTTGCTGCGTGGGCAGAGACCAGCGGCACTCTGCCCTGTTGCCAGCGCTACTGGGAGGGTAGCCTGGTGGAAGCCTGGTTGTTGGAGGGGGAGACCGACTGTCTCCCCTTTAAATACACCGCTCTGCTGCTGCTGCTGGAGACCGACTGTCTCCCCTTTAGATGCACAGTCCTGCTGCTGGGGACCGACCGTCTCCCCTTTGGTTACCCATCTCTGCTGCTGGAGGGGGAGACCGACTGTCTCCCCTTTGGCTAGACAGCCCTGTCGCTGGGGAGAGGGGGTAACAGGCTGGGGAAAGGAGACTGAGCTCTCTATTCCCTGCCCATTAATGATCTGCCGCTGGGGAGAGGTGGTAGCAAGCTCCTCTCCCATACCTATTTTCATCCTCTGTGGAGGGAGACCGACTGTCTCCGCTCCCAATACAGTGTCCTGCTGCTGGGGAAAGGAGACAGGGCTCTCTATTCCCGGTAGGACACTCTGCCGCTGGGGAATGGAGACTGGGCTCCCTATTCCCTGCGTATCACACTGCCGCTGGGGAATGGAGACTGGGCTCCCAATTCCCTGCAATATCTCCCGCTGGGGAATGGAGCTCGGGCTCCCAATTCCCTGCAATATCTCCCGCTGTGGAATGGAGACTGGGCTCCCAATTCCCTGCAATTCATTCTGCTGCTGGGGGACAGGAGCAACTATCTCTGTCCCCTGTAACTCAGCCTGCCGCTGGGGAATGGAGCTCAGGCTCCCAATTCCCTGCAATATCTCCCGCTGGGGAATGGAGCTCGGGCTCCCAATTCCCTGCAATTTCTCCCGCTGGGGAATGGAGACTGGGCTCCCAATTCCCTGCAATATCTCCCACTGGGGAATGGAGCTAATTCTGCAATTTCTCCCGCTGGGGAATGGAGACTGGGCTCCCAATTCCCTGCAATTCACTCTCCCGCTGGGGAATGGAGACTGGGCTCCCAATTCCCTGCAATATGGGCTCCCGCTGGGGAATGGAGCTCGGGCTCCCAATTCCCTGCAATTCATTCTGCTGCTGGGGGACAGGGCGACTATCTCTGTCCCCTGTAACTCAGCCTGCCGCTGGGGAATGGAGCTCAGGCTCCCAATTCCCTGCAATATCTCCCGCTGGGGAATGGAGACTGGGCTCCCAGTTCCCAATAAATCACACGGCCGCTGGGGAATGGAGACTGGGCTCCCAATTCCCTGCAGAACCGGTGGAGAGACCTCGGTCCCATCTCTACCGGCCACCTGGGGTTCTTCCCAGAAAATATCCACAATGTCTTCCCAGCTGAATGGGTCTGGTTCTGGCTCTGTCACCTTGCTGTCCTGCTGAATCTTCTCAATGGAGTGGAAGAGATCTCGGTAGTCCTGCTCCAGTTCCCACTCCAGGGTTGCTAGGTGAGCCAGGTCTTGCTCAATGTTGTGAGTGTCGTCCCAGTCATACCTGCTCTCCCTCCACTCCAAGAGATCACTGAACCGGGCTTGTGTAGGGCTCCCAAATTCAGGCTCTGAAAAAGCCTCCCATAACAAGCCAGGACCATCAAACTCCTCTCCCTCTGGCTTGTCATGCTCGGCTGTCCAGGGCAGGTACTGTGCCCCATACCACCAGAGCGCCTGGTATGCATCTTCCAGCCAAATCTCCTGCCATACCCGGTGCTCCAATTCCTTCACCCATTCATCCAGGGGCTGCTCTCCCAGGAAGGGCATCCGCAGGGCCACTTGCTTCTGCAACCGCTGCTCTTCACTGGGGAGACTCTCACCCCGCTGGTACTGTACATTATCCAGGGCCTGGTACCAGATGCCTTTCCTTAATGCATCCCGGCCATCCAGGTCCTCCTCCTCGTATGACACTGCTGGTTCCATGCTGTTGCTGTCAGGGTCGCTGTACTCAGACATGCGTTGCCCTCAAATTGTAAATCCACGGAATGGTGTCTCCTGTAGCTGTCCTGTAGTCTGTGGGAACGATCCCACCGCTTTGTAACGGACCGTTTTGCACACAAGGGGTAAAAACCGTTTAGGCGATCGGCCCCCTTTCCAGAGATACAGGCACAGCTACTGCAGAACATCAAACTCCCAAACTGGATACAAAATAGCACTCCAACTCCCGAACTGGAACCTCCCAAATAGCTGCTAGCAGACGAACAGGAAAAGCTCCCAAGCAGCTTACACTCCTGGCAATCAGTCTCTAACAGTATACAGTGAATCCCCTCAAGAACGAGACAAGGCTCTGTGTTGAGGATCAAGCAGTGGTCTGTTTAATGAGGGCTACCTGCCCAGCTTTTATGCAGGTCTCCCACCTGGTGGACACTCCCCTAGGGGACCAAATGGGAGACTGTGACAAGGGACAGACAAGTATACAAAAAGGACACACAGTCACAGTATATTCCCACAATGCATCCTGGCTTCCTCCCCTCTGCCCTGGGAGATAATTGGGAAGTAATTCAATTATCTCCCAAGACAAAGGCAAAACTCCATTACACACGTGGGAACACAAAACAGCATTATACTTTAAAATGCACAAAGTAACATTTACTACATTAAACACAGGCATGTAACACATCCCCAGATAGCTCAGGTCTGAGTGCACATTATTAGGTGAATGGCACTCAGACTACACGAATACAGTTCAATCGCCATGGAGCCAAAGTCTTTACAGTCAGTTTCATACGAATGGGCTCCATGGGATTCCTATCTGGGGTATAAGACATTCACACAAAAATACCGAACACCGGGTCATTCGTGTGCTTTCACCGAACAAGAAGGGAGGTCGGCGGCTTCAGCGGTGTTCGCGCAAAACTGTGTCCGATTTTAGTTCCATGAAAATAGAGGCGAACACCGCTGTTCATTCGTATGGTTTAAAATGGCCGCGACCTCGTGTTCGGGATACGAACGGCGGCCACCCAGCGTTCATCAATTAAGCTGCGGTTAACCGCAGCTTCAGGGAGGTTAATTGCCGGCACACTCCAGCTCCCAGGTGGTCCAGTCATTCGTACGGTTGTTCGGTAGATTGAAACTACCGAACAACCGGCAGAAAAGCACGAATACAGCTTTTCTGCATGCAAAAATAAAGTCTTTTAAAAGGGGGCCATAGTCCAAAGGCAGCAGGCGAGCAACCAGGCTTCTCCAATGCAATGTGGCGAGATTGGTCTCGTCACAATCCCCAATTCCAACCCCGTACAATTTGGTGGGTAATTCGGAATAGCAACTCTCAGGGGACCTTGATAAATAGGATGGTGATAAATACCATACATTCTACGGGTATTCTACTATTTGATGCATGTAAGGCGATCTCGGATTGTGGAAAACCTTGGAATGTATGTGGTAATTTAAAGTGGGAACAAACTTATGGGTTCAATGACAAATATTTATGTCCCAGTAAAAGATCTACTGATCCTGATTGCCCAAATAGAGATTTTAATTTCTGTCCATATTGGTCTTGTGTGGGTTGGGCAACCTGGGGTAAAACAGTAGACCAAGATATGATTATCCAAAGGTTGCCTACCACACCATATTGTAAGTCTATGGAGTGTAATCCGGTTCATATGACCATTTCTAATCCGCAACACTTCATGGACAAGTTTGGAAATCTATTTGGGTTCCAAATATACGGAACAGGGTTAGATCCTGGGGCTATTGTGTATGTAGGCATTGAAATGGAGACAGTAGCAACCCAAACTCATCAGGTTTTTCATTCCTTCTATGAGGAGATGAGTATTGAGGATAAAATTCCCCATAATGTTAAGAACCTATTTGTAGATTTAGCTGAGAGTATTGTAGGTAGTCTTAATGTAACTAACTGTTTTGTATGTGGAGGTACTAACATGGGAGACCAGTGGCCATGGGAAGCAAAGGAGGCATGGTACCCTGGTTCTGAGACAGATGAACAACAGACTTTCTCAGTCTGATCATCAAGTGAGTACTAGAGGTAAATCAGAATGGCGGTTGAAAACCTCCATTATAGGTCATGTTTGTATAGCTAGGAAAGGGATAATGTATAACACATCTGTAGGTGAGTTAACATGTTTGGGACAAAAAGGCTTATAATGATAATACAAAAGATACTACTTGGTGGTCAGCTTCAAATGTCTCGGAACCTACTAATCCATTTGTCAATTACACTAATTTGAAAGAGGTATGGTTTGATTTATCTGCTACATCCAATTGGAGAGCCCCAGCAGAATTGTACTGGATTTGTGGTAAGAAGGCATATTCGGAGTTACCACAAGACTGGGAAGGGGCATGTGTACTAGGTATGCTCAAACCATCCTTCTTCTTGTTGCCAATTGAAACAGGAGAGACCTTGGAGTTAAGGTTTATGATGTGAATCATAAAAAGAAGCAAGCATCTTTGAATAAAGGTAGCTGGGAAGATGATAAGTGGCCTCCCCAACGTATTATTAATTATTATGGACCGGCAACTTGGGCAGAAGATGGTACTTATGGATATAGAACCCCAATATATATGCTTAATCGTATTATAAGACTACAGGCGGTGGTTGAGATTATCACCAATGAGACAGCACAAGCGCTCAATCTCCTAGCTAAACATAATACCCAAATGAGATCAGTCATCTATCAAAATAGATTAGCTCTGGACTATTTATTAGCAGTATAGGGAGGTGTATGTGGGAAGTTTAATCTAAGTAACTGTTGTCTGCACATGGATGATAAAGGGCAGGCAGTGGCTGAACTTACCAGTCACATGGTTAAACTTGCGCATGTACCTACTCAGGTCTGGAGTGGGTATAACCCAAGTAGTTGGTTTGAAAGTTGGCATGAGCAGCTTGGAGGGATTAAGGCACTAGTAGGAGGAGTAGAATTTATTATATTTCTTGTGCTTCCTCCTGCCCTGCCTGATTCCACTAGTGGTCAGGTCCATACGAAGTGTTATAGACAGCACTATTGAGAGGAAGACAGCTGCCCATGTAATGGCTGTCTGTAAATATGAACCTTTAACCCAGAGAGAACATATTCAGGATGGGGAATGCTAAAAGAATATTCTAAGGATGCTTACGAGGTCTGTACTGGTTCATGGTTACTTGAGTGGTGGTGGCAGATTATGATTAGTGATGCATCTGGAATAATGTTATATCAGAAGCATCAAAGGGGGGAATGTGATGGAATTCCAGTAAAATAAAAGTTTAGTAGACCAAGATTGCCACAAGGCATATGTAGGTACATGTGTTTGTAGTATCAGTTAGTTAGTTACACGTAGCTAAGATACTGTCATCAATGTACTGAGCATGTGCAGGAATGCAGGAACTGGAATTACGCGTCCCTCTCCTTTGTTTCAGGTGAGCCACGTGGTTAGACCGGATGGATGAGTTTAGACTCTGTTCATTGATTAGGTTAAGGGTATGTGTGGGCGTAGCTAATTATGGGAGGAGCTACAGTGCTATATAAGGAATGTACTCTATGTATTCAGTGCTCAGAATTTTGGAACAGGAGTTCATCTGAGACCCGATCGGTAATGTGAATAAAGGCCTCTTACTTCCTGAAGACTTACGTCCATCTCTCTGCATGCTTACACTGTTACAGTACTATTTAGCAGTTTAGCAGCAAAACAATTAGAATGTTCAAAAATGCGCAGTAAGCGCACTATTAGACACTTCTATTTGACTCTCAGATATGAAGAACAGGCCTCAAAATGTACTGTTTAGCAGTTTAGCAGCAAAACAATGAGAATGTTTACCACTGCGCAGTAAGCACACTATTAGACGCTTCTATTTGACTCTCAGATATGAAGAACAGGCCCCAAAATGTACTATTTAGCAGTTTAGCAGCAAAACAATTAGAATGTTTACCACTGCGCAGTAAGCGCACTCTTAGACGCTTCTATTTGACTCTCAGATATGAAAAACAGGCTCCAAAATGTACTGTTTAACAGCAAAACAATTAGAATGTTTACAATTGCGCTGTAACCGCAGTGTTAGACGCTTCTATTTGACTCTAAGATATGAAGAGCAGGCCACAAAATGTACGATTTAGCAGTTTAGCACCAAAGCAATTAGAATGTTTACAATTGCGCTGTAACCGCACTATTGGACGTTTCAATTTGACTCTCAGATATGAAGTGCACCGCAGGCCCCAAAATGTACTATTTAGCAGATTATCAGCAAAACAATTAGAATGTTTTCCTGGCACTATAGTGCCCACCGGGCTCTGGGGGGAGGAAGGGGTTAAACTTACCTCTTTCTCCAGCGCCGGAGCTTTCTGTGGCAAAACTAGCCATTTTAAGACTCTATTTATATTAATGTGTTACTGTAGCTTTAAGGATGTTAGAACCAAGCGTCTACCGAATTCGTTATGTTATGCGAACAAGAGCATTTGTATGCTTGCGGCATGAAAGCCACCAGCATTCATATAGTAGTTACATGAACAGTGAATTTCAACACTGTTCGTGAAACGAACAAACTACCGAATGGGAGACCACACACTGGAGGTTGTGTGGCTCCCTTTAAACATTGCAACATTGTATCTTTCAGTAGTTATTAAGGATTCAGGGTGGCTGCCGTTCGGCTACTGACCATGTGGCGGTCGGCTATCTTGGATCCTTTGTTAGCCCAGCGGTATTTTGTCGTTGAGTGCCTGGAACTAAAATCGGCTACTCGACGGCACGAATACCGCTGGACTTCCAGGCCGATCGGGAGTACCGGTCTTTCGGTACTTGCTTTCTACGAGTGTATTCGTGCAATTTAGGCGAAGTATATATTGAAGTATAATTCGGCTAAATGTGCTGGAATCTGAGCGGTAATTGCACAAAATGTGCGCTCAGACCCCAGCTTTCTACCGAATGATCATTCGGTAAAATAGGATAAATAATGTTAAAGTTATGTATTTTTATGTGAAATGCAAGTTCTGCTGCACGGAGGGATAATCCACTTAACTGGATATTCTAGTGGGAGTATCCTTCTCGTACAGCAGTGCATGGTGGGAGAAATGTCCTGGTTGTTAAATTCCCCATGTAGTCCCCTACTGTACAACCCCTGTAATGTCAGTAAGGAAACCCCTTGCATGGGGAACCATACAAATACTGTGACCTGTGATTAAAACCTCAGTTGACTCCCAGCCTATGTGTCGTCTAGTTCTTGGGAAGGAAGGATTTATTTAACACTACCAGGATTATTGTGTGCTGTACTTATTTTGACTGGATTATTGCAAGCTGTTCCTGTTACCAGCGGAGATATTGTGGATGAAACTACCTCTCCGCTACACTCCCCTCCTCCTCTCCGCCTCCTCTCTTCCTCTCCGCCTCCTCTCGTGCGCATTCAGCCAGTCCATAGGAAAGCATTCTCTATGCTTTCCTATGGACGCTGGCGTCTTCTCACTGTGAAAATCACAGTGAGAAGCACGTAAGCTACTCTAGCGGCTGTCAATGAGACAGCCACTAAAGGCTGGATTTACCCATATATAAACATTGCAGTTTCTCTGAAACTGCTATGTTTATAGAAAAAATGGTTAAACCTAGCTGGACCAGGCACCCAGACCACCTCATTAAGCTGAAGTGGTCTGGGTGCCTATAGTGGTCCTTTAAGTTTAGTTATTATTTTTAGGTATTTCTAATTCTCAGTTTCTAAATGTCTCAGGGTGCCAGACACAGTAATGACTCTACAGATGACCAGCGATGTTGGCTAAGCAGATCTACCTCCCCCCTCAAGCCAGTGCAGGGTCCCTCACCTCTACTCATAGGCTCCCCACTAAAGGAGCGATGATATACCACACACCCAGTCTGATACGCTGGGGCCAGCACCAAAC
>OW240914.1:246852371-246887783 GCA_933207985.1 Pelobates cultripes
CATTGAAAGGCCAACGGCCGACACACCCGCACTCCCCCCACCTCCTATACACGTGCCTAGGCTAAGTCTGCAGCCCTAACGCCTCTGAGCAGGGCGCATAATGCTATTCACTAGCCCCCTCCGAGATACTATATGTTTCCACTGTTTCTAGAACGAGGGAGTAAAGCAGAGATTACCTTATAAAAATCGGGTAGCATAGCACCTGTGCAACTATATATGTTATATTCTGATAACCTGAACTGTATTTAATACGTTATCCTTTATGCACATGTTGTAAAATGAATTTAATACGTGCATACCCACAAAAATAAAGAATTTAATAAAATAAAAGTTAATTTTAAACAATTATATCATTGGCAGGTCTTATCAAAGACAGGACATGTCAAACTAACTTAGATGTGTCCTATTAAGAAGTTAATAGAAATATCGATCAGGGTGATCCAATAGATATGATCTACTTGGATTTTGCATTTTATACATTTCCAAACCAAACAAAACCAACTCATCAAATCAGTTGGTTTAGATGAACATGCGTGTGATGTGCCAAGGCACGGACTTCAAAGACTGGAGGATCTACTACCTGATCAATGTAGAACATAATTTGAGATAGGCAGTATAACAAACGTAGCAACAGATGCCTTACTGTCTCCGTTATGACTATAGTTGCCAATCCCAAGATCCACACCATGCCAGAGGCAGTTATGGGATAACAAGCTTTCTGAAGCAGAAAAGCTGTATATGAGGAAAGAGGGACTCTATCTTTACTGTGGAAAAAAAGGCCACATGCGAAGCGAGTGTCTCGTATGTTTAGAAAACTCCTGCACCTAAAACCGCTTAGGGTGTGACACTCACTTGCCTGTAAATAGATTGCTTCTCCCTTTTTCACTCTGTTTTAACAAGTCAGCTGTTATAGGAGATGTTCTAGCCTTGGTTGGCACAGTACTTCATTGATTACACCTTTGTTAAGGAATATAAAATACCCTTATAGGGGAAAGAAACACCTTTTGCAGTTGAGGCCATAGATGGTAGACCATTATGTTCTCTGGTGATAACTCACAAGACGGTACCCTTAATCATGTCTACAGGGTTATTACATACTAAAAAGGTTCAGTTCCATATAATTTCTTCTCATACTTCACAGATTGTACCGTTATACCCTTGGTTGCTTATACACAACCCTTCTATTAATTGGGAGTCAGGTCAGATACAATGATGGAGTACCAAATTGCATGAGTCTTGTATTACCAACGTTACTCCTTTGAATTCTACTAATGTGCCTACAGTCCCTCCTTTATCTACTGTTATACCTTCTTAGCACATGTTCTTGAAAGCTTTATAAGTTTATAAACCGTACGATTGTACAATGACCGCCATAGACCGTACGATTGTACAATGGATTTGTGACCTTGTTTTATACCCCTCTAGGGGAGAGTGTATCCATTGTCTCCTCAAGAAAACCTTGTCATAGAGTAGTACATCAAGGAATCACTACAGAAAGGGTTTATCAGGAGGTCCTCTTCACCAAACAGGACAGGTGTCTCTGATCGGCATTTACTGTATGACATCCGGTTTCTCGCTGATTCAACTCTGCCCATGCATCTGACGTCACGCACTTCCCTGTCAAAAGGGAGCCACGGCCGCAGTCACATTGCTCAATCAATTTGTTACCTTCTTGTTGCTAATTGCTGACAGAGCTCCTTCTATTTGATCACCCATGTACCAAACTTCTCTTACCTGATCCTGACTACGCTGACTTCTCCTCTCACAGACTCGGAACAGACTTCACTACGACTTCCTCTAATCCTCAATATACTACAGGGAACCATAATCCTCACTATTCTGGAAAGAACATCCACGAAAAGCAAGTTACTGGGATTAATAATTACTTCATGCCTTAAGTTATTTGGAAGGATAAAAGGGAATTCATATGATTTTCCTCTGGGATCCAGTTACCGTATATACTCGAGTATAAGCCGAGTTTTTCGGCACATTTTTTGTGCTGAAAAACCCCAACTCGGCTTATACTCAAATCACTGTCTGTATTATGGCAATTTACATTGCCATAATACAGACTGGGGGCTGGCAGAGCTGTTACTTACCTCTCCTGCAGCTCCTGCCAGCTCTCTCCTCCTCCGCGCCGGTCCGTGCAGCACCTCGGTCAGCTCCCAGTGTAAGTCTCGCGAGAGCCGCGGGGTCATAGTGCGGCTCTCGCGAGACTTACAGTGTGAGCTGACAGAGGAGCTGCACGGACCGGCGCGGAGGAGGAGAGAGCTGGCAGGAGCTGCAGGAGAGGTAAGTAACAGCTCTGCCAGTCCCCCTCCTCCCCCCACTGAACTGCCAATGGACCACCAGGGAAGGAGAGCCCCCCTCTTTGCCATGTATCAAGCAGGGAGGGGGGACAACAAAATAAATAAATAATAATAAAAATAATAATAATAAAAAATAATTAAAAAAATAATAATATAACAAAAAAAATTTAAATAATAATAATTTTTTTTTTATAAAAATGCCCACCCCCCCACCAAGGCTCTGCAACACAAACACACACTGCATCACACACACACTGCATCACACACACACACTGCACTCATACACACACACTGCACTCATACACACACTGCACTCATATACACACACTGCATTCATACACACACACTGCACTCATACACACTGCATTCATACACACACACTGCACTCATATACACACACTGCACTCATACACACACTGCATTCCTTCACACACACTGCACTCATATACACACACTGCACTCATACACACACACTGCACTCATATACACACACTGCATTCATACACACACACTGCACTTCATACACACACACTGCACTCATACACACACTGCATTCATACACACACATTGCATTCATCATATACACACACTGTAAATAAATATTCAATTAATATAATATATTTAGGATCTAATTTTATTTAGAAATTTACCAGTAGCTGCTGCATTTCCCACCCTAGTCTTATACTCGAGTCAATACGTTTTCCCAGTTTTTTGGGGTAAAATTAGGGGCCTCGGCTTATATTCGGGTCGGCTTATACTCGATTATATACGGTACTTCCAAATTGTTCTGTTGAAAGTAATCATTTAAGGTGATTGATCTTTCCTAAAATATTCTCATATATTACTACTGGAGTCTAAAAGTATGAGAAGAAATTATATGGAACTGAACCTTTTTAGTATGTAATAACCCTGTAGACATGATTAAGGGTACCGTTTTGTGAGTTATCACCAGAGAACATAATGGTCTACCATCTATGGCCTCAACTGCAAAAGGTGTTTCTTTCTTACCAAATCAGGATCTACTTTTTTTCAACATTTATCTTTGAATTCTAAAGGACTCTGTCACATTTCTAAAACAGGAATTTCCTTTCTCCAATGCTTTATTTAAAGTCTAATGGACTGTATTATTTATTCCTAATCAAGGAGTTAGCTTATTTAATTATTGCTACTGAATGCTAGTTTCTGTGAAGCAATCTTAAGCAAGATTACCATTGCTAGATGGGATATTATTTTTCTGATTATATTGTTGCAGAAGATTGTTAAAGTGAACATACCTTATTTCAATAAATCAAATGTTCTTAAAGTGACAGTATCAAATGTATTAATTTATCTGCAGTTGAGTTCCATATAAAGTTTTTCTAAAGGTATTACAGCAGGCTTATTTTTGGGTCTGAGAAAGAGGGTTATTTAAGACCATGTATCGACTACAATCTAGTGTGGATTAAAAAAGGTCATGAGTCTAAGACTGCTTTAACACTAGGACTGGTCATGAGTATACCGTGATGCCTTCTGGCCTCTGTAATAACCCAGTAGTATTACAGGATTTTATTAATGATGTACAACATTTATTTTTGGGTCTGAGAAAGAGGGTTATTTAAGACCATGTATCGACTACAATCTAGTGTGGATTAAAAAAGGTCATGAGTCTAAGACTGCTTTAACACTAAGACTGGTCATGAGTATACCGTGATGCCTTCTGGCCTCTGTAATAACCCAGCAGTATTACAGGACTTTATTAATGATGTACAACATTTTGATATATTCACCTGATCTGTGTACTCATCATATTCATGTCAGACAGATTTTACAGACACTTCTTGTCAACGGCAAACTTGAGAAGTGTCTGTTTGATCAAACGGAGGTGCAATTCCTGGGCTATCCAGTTTCTGATAATCAATTTCATATGGATCCCAAAAAGCTTTCTGCGGTTATAGTATGACCCTTACCACATGGTTTGAAAGCGATCCAGCGATTTATTGGCTTTGCAAATTATTACTGACATTTTAGTAAGGGTTTTTCTTCTATTATTGCACCCATCAGCAAATTAACTAAAAAGGGTGTTAATACACATGTCTGGACTCCAGAATCGCTTGCTGCTTTCATTTTCTAAAAACGCATTTGCTTCTGCTTCTATTCTCTGACAAGTTATATTTCGCTCTTACTAAAAAGCAAGACCTTATGTCACTCTATCACAACACTGAGAAAGCAGGGCATTCTGGTATCCCTAAACTGTTTCTTGCAGATTTACAGAGCTTCTGGTGGACATCTATGCACAAAGACATTAAAGAGTACATGCAAACTTGTGTCACTTGTACCAGCATGAAGTCCTCCCATAGGGTTCCTTATGGGTTATTACGGCCATTGCCTATATATATATATATATATATATATATATATATATATATATATATACCTTCGTCCAAACTGTCCATGGATTTTATTGTTGACTTTCCCCTTTCCAATGGTAAAATGGTCATCCTCATAATAGTTGATTCTCCAAGATGACTCATTTTGGGCCACTTGTCAATCTGGCAGATTGTCCAAATCCTCCCTAAAAGACTATAACACCTCCCTGGCTCTCTGTTTCTTTCCCCTCCATGGGGACGTAACAAGAGCCTCTCTCTAAACTCTGTTCACAGGATACCTACCGAGCAGGAATGTCCCAAACGCTTCAGCGGGAAGTCCCTGTGTTTTCCCTGGAACTCTGGCTCGGTCACCTTCCATCCTGGTCCTCTCCCTTTTCCCAATGCCCAATGAGAGAGCTATTTGGAAGGCAACAGGACATTCAAAGGAACAATCACTACCTAAGAATTTGGGGGAGTGCCCCTTCCACGACCATCCAGAGACCCTGTTAAAGTACTGGCAAATACCTGTAACCAACTAGAACTATTTTCAGCTTAGACAATGTTAACAGTCAGTCCAAACAAGGTGGATTTCTCTGAACCTCCATGGATGAGAGCGCTACTTGGGAAGATTGGGTGCTCCACCAAGAGCTATCCAGGGGAATAACACTTGTTGGGGTTCGTAATGAGTTTTTATGTGTTTTTTTTTTTTTTATGTATTCAGATACATAAAAAGGAGATAATTAGCTTAACAAACTTTACCCAGAGATCCCACCCAGGCTCCTATGTGTCCAGGAGATAATTGAGTCAAAGAATGGAGAAACCATGCTGGGGATCTGTTCATAAAAGGCTGATTTGGAGTAACAAAACCAGATTTACTCCCAGAACTACGTCTCGTCAAGTTGCCTGGGGAACAGTGCTATATTCACCAACAGTTCCATTTCTGGCTTAGAGTAGAATTCATATATATATTCAGCAGAGGTAACCAGTCGAGTTACCATTGCTCCGCTACAGTTAAGTTACCCTCTTCTGAAGATTTGGCTTCTATTCATCAGGGAGGTGTTTATATTACATGGTATACCTGATTCTATAGTTTCTGATATAATCTATATTCATTGTAATGGTTCTCGGGAGCCTTTTGCTCTGAGATGGGTATTACTCTATGCATTTCCTCTGCCTACCACCACTAGACCAATGGAGCTGCAGAACATGCCAATGATTGGGCTGACCTGCTCTGGTGGGCTGAATTTGCTCATAAAAATGCTCCTCACTGGTAACAGTCCTTTTTACGTTGTTTATACCTGCCATCCTGTTTCCTATTCTCCATTCTGCATTCTCTTGACAGGGAATGTCAATGACCATCTAACTGGTTTTGTGTAAGACTCGGGAGCAGAGTCGGCATTTCTGTGGATTTGTGGCTCACCAGAAGGTTCATGCTGATAGGCATCGTAGGGCAGCTCCCTCTTATGTTGTGGGGGATAGGGTTTGGCTTTCTTCTCGTAATATCCATCTCAGAGTTCCTTCTATGAAGGTGGCTCCCTGATATATTGGTCCTTTCTGCATTTTGCGTAGAGTTAATCCCATTATGTATGCCTTGATCTTCCTAGAAACCTATACCCTATAATTATACCCAATGTTTTCCACACCTCCTTGTTGAAACCTATTTTTTTGTAATCTGATCACCAAGCCTGATCTTCCTCCTCCTGTCTGTGTCCAGGGCCAAGAGTAATATGAGGTGATTGCTTTACTTGCTTCCTGTCTCCTTAGGGGCTGTCCTATTGTATGTGGTACACTGGAAGGGGTATGGACCTGAGGAGTGCATTTGGGTTTCTGCATGTGATGTTCATGCCCCTTGCCTTCTTCGTACATTCCACTCCCACTTTCCTGCATAGCGTGGTCCTTCCCACCTGTTGGGTGGTTCTTGAAATGGGGTTCTGTAGAAGTACTTACCCACACCACGTGCCTGCTGGGGTTCCCCACGTGGCTCAAGTACATCTGCATCCACAAGAGTAATGTATGGCTCGATCACTGCATGTTCTGACTGGGATGCATGTGCCGTCCGCTGCTTGTACTTGAGAGAATTGCTTGAGCCCAAACAGAATTTTGTGTTGGGTTGCTCCTAGGTGTTGCATTATTGGTTTTGACTGGACACACTGGACAGAAGACACTCAGAAAAAAATGATTTTCTTTCTTAAAAGAGTTAAAAAAAAAAAGACCTACCACACAGTTTATGTATTTATTTATTACTGGTATTTATAAAGCACCAACAAATTCCACAGCGCTGTACAATTGGAGAACATACAATATACACAGACAAATACAAAAGGTAGAGAGAGTTCACTTGTTTAGTAGACTGCCATTAACTGTATTGCAGTTTGCAGAGCCAGCTCGGTCACACTACAAGAGGACGGTGAGCTGGCAAATCGGAAGGTGGGAAAAGGAGACCTGGCCCCATGATGGGGTGTGGAGGAGAGGCACACAGTGGGCTTGGGGTGTGGGGGACGGGTGAGATACACATAGGATTGAGTGGGAGGGGGGTGTATGAGACAGACAGAGGGCTAGGGAGGAGAAAGAGATGCACACAAAGAACTTGGAGGAAGAAGCTGTCACATATTCATCTGCATATAAATATGTGATTAATGGCATTTACTGTTCTGACAGGAAAAGTTGTGCCAAGCAACATTACTGTCCTGACAGGAAAAATTGTGCCGTGCAGCAATCAAATCCACAGGAGGGTTTGTGCTGAGCAGCAATTATGCAAATAGGAACCTGGTAACTGCTTTTGGGGTCAAAGGCCGATTACAGCCTATCAGATACAGAGGAGGGGTATTTAGGCCTAGTTCTCATCCTGCTCAGTGCCCTGTCGTGGTTTCCCTTGTGGTTGTCCAAGAGTGCGTTATTGATTCTGGTTATTCTGGTATTTTGACTTTGGCATTGATTTTGTCTTCCCTGTTTTCTGGCATCCCTGACCCCTGGATTTTCCTCATTGTTGTGTCTCTTTCTGTGTCCCTTGACCTCGGCTATTCCTGACTATTCCTTGGTACATTAGTCCGGCCATTCTAAGGTCCGGTATACGTTACCTATTAGTCCTCTGTGTTACACAATTCTACGTGCTGGATCATACTTTAATTCTGACAGAAGCACACAGAGGGCTGATTGGGGAAAGAGGCACGCAAAGGGCTGAGGGGATAGGTAAACAGAGGACTGAGAGAGGTGGTGAGGCACCCAGAGGGCTGGGGTGGGGGGAGATGCACAGAGGATTGAGCAGGGGGGCAAACAGGGGACTGAGAAGGGAAGAGGCATACAGAGCAGAGGGCTGGTGGGAGAAGCAAACAGAGGCTAAGGGGGAAGAAATGCACAGGGCTGAGGGGGCAAACACATGCAAATAAGGCCTGGGGGGACAAAGAGACACACAGAGGGTCTGGGGACAACAAATAGACACACAGAGGGACTGGGGGGAGAAGAGAGACCCACAGAGGTGCTAGGGGGACACAGAGACACACAAAAGGGGCTTTGTAGGACAAAAAATACACAGAGGGGCTGGGGGAACAAAGAGAAACAAAGAGGGGGTGGGGAGGACACAAGGGCCGGGGGACAAAGAATATACACAAAGATATACACGAAGGGGCTGCGATAACAGACTCACCAAGGAGCTGGTTGGTAGGTTTTTTTGGGGGTGGGGGGAGTAGTTAGCCTTGGCTAGGGTGCAAAATAGTCTTGTCTCAGCACAGCAGTGACCTAACCATCACTTCACAAGAATCAGTACCACAGGTTATCTCTCACTCAAAGATGGTTTAAGTGGCACTTGTACTAGCTAGGCAATAGGAACTTTCTTTCTACACAATAAGACTTGCCACACTCTTAATCAAGTGAATCAAAGCTAGTGTAAGAGGCACACTGGTAGTTGCCAGGCAGGAGGAGGATATCTTTTTTTCTACGTTTTAAGGTTAAAAAACTGTCAAACTTTAAATCAGTGAATCAATATTGATTTAAAGGACCACTCTAGGCACCCAGACCACTTCAGCTTAATGAAGTGGTCTGGGTGCCTGGTCCTTCTAGGGTTAACCCATTTTTTAATAAACATAGCAGTTTCAGAGAAACTGCTATGTTTATGAATGGGTTAAGCCTTTCCCCTAATCCTCTAGTGGCTGTCTCATTGACAGCCACTAGAGGCGCTTGCGTGCTTCTCACTGTGATTTTCACAGTGAGAGCACGCCAGCGTCCATAGGAAAGCATTGTAAATGCTTTCCTATGCGACGGGCTGAATGCGCGCGCAGCTCTTGCCGCGCGTGCGCATTCAGCCGATGGGGCAGAACGGAGGAGGAGAGAAGGAGGAGAGCTCTCCGCCCAGTGCTGGAAAAAGGTAAGTTTTAACCCCTTTCCCCCTTCCAGAGCCAGGCGGGAGGGGATCCCTGAGGGTGGGGGCACCCTCAGGGCACTAAAGTGCCAGGAAAACGAGTATGTTTTCCTGGCACTATAGTGGTCCTTTAAGTGGCATTGGTAGTGTATATGCACATTAGTAAACTAACCGGTCTCACAAAAGAATCAATAACCAAGACTATCTATCTCAAACTGAAAGTTTTTGTAAATGGGACTGGCAGTAGCTAGTTATACACAGCAGTAACTTAAACCAGTTTCATACAAGGCTGAATGACAGACCTTTTCCCATTCCCTCGCAGGCATTTTCATATTTGATTATTGGCAGGGCTCCCATCAGGTGGGTATAAGTATTACTCTCGTAAGGGGCTGACTCAACCCAAGTGCACGCCAAGGTTTAGTTGGGTGGACAGAACATCTCACCAACTGGACCATGTTTTAGATATCCTGTGGTTTGGGCCATTTACATTGGAGCACTGTTGACTCCCTTTTACTCTGTGACACAGCTGGGAGGAAGGGAAGTTAGAGGAGACAGACAGCTGCTACTGGACCTATGGAAATGACCATCCTGCAGTATTTGTATTTCAACATTCAAAGTGTGTGCGCATGTATGTGTATAAAAAATAACTATACATGCTTCTTTCTTCAGCCTTAGTGTAATATTTATAAAGTATTACACTATTATGTAAAAAACAAAAAAAACAAAAAAAAACTACAAATGTATTCTTCTTGCAAAAAATTACAATTCGGTTCATCGACACTCAGGAGAATAGTTACAATCTTGTTACATGTTTGTATTCCTAATACTATAGTGTTCCTTTAAGCGTAAATATCTTTGTAAGGGATGCTCACTGGAGTTTGCTTGAAAGTAGGCTATTTAAAGTAGTCTCTTTTAAGTAGGAGTTAAAACAACAGGAGTTTGTTGGTGAACTGGTGGACTGTGGTTGAAAAAAAAGCAGGTTTAAATTTTGTATTTTTTTGTATTTTGTGTTTTTTTTTTTTTACTTTTACCCTTTTTTTAAAAAAAATAAAAAAAATTCTCCTTACTGTTTTGATTTATTGTAATATTTTTTGTAACTTTTTTTCCCCTTTTCATATATATATATATATATATATATATTTTTTTTTTCTATTTACTGGATATATTTAAACTTTGTCCCTTTTTTTTCTTCTATATTTTCACCTTGCTGGTGTTATTTAAAACGTTTTCCCTCCCTCCCTCCCCCCCCTCTTGTTGTTTCTATTCCCCTCCTTGTGGGTGCTGCTGCTGCTGCTGAGCTAATTAGGGGGAGTGCCCCTTAATTTCCACCTGTGTGGGATTTGTATTGCCAATATAACCCCACTACTGACTCAGAGAGCTTGCTCACTGGAGTTTGCATGAAAGTAGGCTATTTCAAGTAGTCTCTTTTAAGTAGGAGTTAAAACAACAGGAGTTGAAACTACAAGGGGGTTTAAACCATTAGGGTTATTATTGTTTTTGCTCACTTGTGTCTTTTGTAACTGGAGATGAGTGCTAGCAAGATTGTGAGTTTAACTCAGTGCACATCATGCCGCATGTATGCATGCCTGGATGATTCTATCCAGGGTCCATACCTCTGTGGGGGGTGTGAGCGAGTGGCATTTCTGGAAGCTCAGATTAGAGATCTGGAGAGGCAAATTGTAACACTGAGGGAGACTGACAATCTTGAGAGGAGTCTGCTGCTCACTGAGCAGAGTTTAGTGGGGACAGGTAGTGGAGAGGGAGGAGATAAGACAGATGGGGAACAGGCAGGTAGCTGGGTGACAGTGGGGCGAGGAAGCAGGGGGGGAGGGAAGAGAAAAGGTTTAGCTAGTCCTGATCTCATGCAGCCTAACAGATTTGCCCGTTTGAGTGAAGATGTTGGGAGCATCAGCTCAGGAGTAGCTGTACTGCAGGAAGCTGTTCCTGCTAACAGCCGTGGAAACAGCCCCTCTAGTACGGGTGGGGTTGAGAGGGTAAGGAAGTTTAGACAGGTTGTGGTGGTAGGGGACTCTATTATTAAGAGAGTAGATAGGGTAATCTGCCACTCTGATCGACTCAACCGGACAGTTTGCTGTCTCCCGGGTGCTCGGGTCTGGCATGTTGCCGACAGAGTGGAGGGATTATTGGGAGGGGCTGGAGATGACCCAGCTGTCATGGTCCATATTGGTACCAATGACAAAGTCAGAAGAAAATGGAAGGTCCTATAGAATGAGTTCAGGGAACTAGGAAGTAAGCTAAAGAAAAGGACCTCCAAGGTAATTTTTTCAGAAATATTACCTGTGCCGCGCGCTAGAGCAGAAAGGCAGCGGGAGATTAGAGAGGTCAATGCGTGGCTAAAGTCTTGGTGCAGGAAAGAGGGTTTTGGGTTTTTAGAGCACTGGGCCGATTTTGCGCTTGTATAGTCATGATGGATTACACCTAAACGGAAGAGGGTCTGCTGTGCTGGGGGATAGAATGGCTAGAAGGTTGGAGGAGATTTTAAACTAGTGGTAGGGGGGAGGGTCAAAGCAATCTAGAAAATGGATATAGGATGGAAAGGAGATGGGCTTTAGCTCAGAACAAAGGGGGTGGAGATGGGGGGAGGGGAAAGCTCAGAACAGAGGAGGTATATAATATTGATAATTCACAAAAAGTACAAAAGACTCATGATAATATTAAATGTATGCTTACTAATGCAAGGAGCCTATATAACAAAATGGGGGAACTAGAGGCAATAGCATACACTAAACAATATGATATAATAGGCATAACAGAAACATGGTGGGATGAGACACATGACTGGGCAGTTAATTTAAATGGGTACACGTTATTTAGGAAGGATAGGAAAAACAAGAAGGGTGGTGGGGTATGTTTATATGTCAACCATGAGTTAAAGTCAAATCTTAGGCATGTGGAGTGTGACGAGGAAAAGGTGGAGGCTTTATGGGTAGATATCTGCTTGGGGCAAACAAGGGGAGATCAATTATTGGTTGGGATATGTTATAAACCACCTAATGTAAATATTATTGAGGAAGAACAGTTGTTAGAGCAAATTGGCAAAGCTGCAAATCAAGGTAACACGTTAATTATTGGAGATTTTAATTACCCAGACATAAATTGGGAAAGAGGGACTAGTACTTCAGCAAGGGGCATCAGGTTTTTGAATGTGTTAAATGACACCTTTATGTCACAACTGGTACAAGCGCCAACTAGAAAGGATGCTTGTCTGGATCTTGTCATAACAAACAATGTTGATCTTTTAACCAACATTCAAGTAGGGGAGCGTTTGGGAAATAGTGATCACAATATGGTAAATTCTGAAGTAAACTCAAAAAAGCAAAAGCAAGTGGGGTATACTAAAACATATAATTTAAAAAAAGCCAATTTCAATAAGATTAGGGCAGCTCTATAACATGTCAACTGGCATTATCTCCTTAGTGATAAAAGCACTGAGGATAAATGGAAACTATTCAAACAAATATTAGAAAGGTTCATTTCTCAGTAAGTACCATTGGGTAATAAATATAAAAGAAACAAATTAAAACCAATGTGCCTTAGTAGAGAAGTAAAACAAGAGATTAAAAATAAGAAAAGGGCATTTAAAGCATTTAAATCAGACAAATCAAAGGCATCCTATTTAAGATATAAGGAAGCCAATAACGCTTGCAAAAAGGCAATTAAAGTGCCTGGAAATTATAGACCTGTGAGCTTAACATTTGTAACTGGTAAATATTTGAAGGGCTTTTAAGGGATAATATTCAAGAATTCATTGGGAAGAACTTTGTTATTAGCAATAATCCGCATGATTTTATGAAACATAGGTCATGTCAAACTAACCTAATTGCATTCTAGGAAGAAGTAAATAGACGTATAGATCAGGGTGTTGCAGTGGATGTGATCTACTTGGATTTTGCCAAGGCATTTAATACGGTTCCTCACAATAGGTTAGTCTTCAAACTAAAAGAAATTGGTCTAGATGAATATTCTTGTTCTTGGGTAGAACATTGGCTTAAGGATAGAGTACAATGAGTTGTAATTAATGGTAAATTTTCAGGCTGGACAAAAGTGGTAAGTGGTGTCCCTCAGGGTTCTGTTTTGGGACCACTTCTATTTAACATATTTATAAATAATCTTGAAATAGGCATTGAAAGCCATGTATCAGTGTTTGAAGATGACACAAAACTTTGTAAAGTAATAAAATGTGAGCAGGATATTGCTTTGCTGCAGAGAGATTTGGATAGATTGGGGGACTGGGCACTAAAATGGCAGATTAAATTTAACATAGAGAAATGCAAAGTTATGCACTTCGGGGTTAAGAATGCACAAGCAACTTACACACTAAATGGTAGTGAATTAGGGATAACCACACACAAGAAGGATTTGGGAATTGTTATAGACAACAAATTAGGCAGCAATATGCAATGTCAATCTGCAGTTGCTAAGGCCAGTAAAATTTTGTCATGTATAAATAGGGGCATAAATTCTCGGGATGAAAATATAATTTTGCCTCTTTATAAATCGCTGGTAAGACCACACCTTGAATATACTGTGCAATTTTGGGCGCCTGTTCTAAAGAAGGATATCATGGCACTGGAGAGGGTCCAGAGACGAGCTACAAAATTGATAAAAGGAATGGAGCATTTTAGTTATGAAGAAAGGTTAAAAAAATTAAATCTGTTTAGTTTGGAAAAACGGCGCCTGAGAGGGGATATGATAACTTTATACAAATATATTCGGGGCCAGTACAAACCTTTATCTGGAAATCTATTCATAAACAGGGCTATACATAGGACACAAAGTCATACATTTAGGCTGGAAGAAAGGAGATTTCATCTAAGACAAAGAAAAGTTTTTTTTACAGTAAAAACAATAAGGATATGGAATTCTCTGCCTGAAGAGGTAGTTTTGTCAGAGTCCATACAGATTTTTAAACTGAAATTGGATAAATACTTACAAAAACATAACATACAGGGATATAATTTCTAATTAGTGGGGTAATAGCTGCTTGATTCAAGAAGACATCTGACTGCTATTTTGGGGTCAAGACGGAATTTTTTCCTAGTTTGTGGCAAAATTGGAAGCACTTCAGACGAGGTTTTTTGCCTTCTTTTGGATCAACAGCAACAAAATAAGTGAGGAAGGCTGAACTTGATGGACGCAAGTCTCTTTTCAGCCATGTAACTATGTAACTATGCCCTGTACTCCGGCTAAGTATATCCGTTGTAATCCTCACAACTCCCAAGTGAAGCAGTGATTAGAGCTCTTGGTTACCCAAACATCAGCCGAGACTTGATGAAGGGTACAACATGTCTTTATTTAGGGGCACACAGCCTCCTTATGCAAAAGTCCCCTGCAAGGGATTTCCAACACACACATACAGGGTATTTTCTCCCAAGATCCTCTGAGCCTGAGGGATAATTGCATGAGGAAGCCTCTTTAATTTAATTATCCCTCAGGTACAGAATAATCTACAATAGTTCCCAACACCCCACAAACACATTTCAATATTTCAAAAGTGGTTAATTGATTACATGGAAGGTCAGAGCTTACAACCCAGTTCCCCTTTGAAGCTGGAACCCCAAAGGAGCCACTCAGCCAGGTGTGAGAAGTCACACACAAGTCTGGCTGCAGCACAATTCAACTCTCTCATTTGTTACATGTCCTAATTGCCTCCTAGATAGGAAGTCCTTTGACATGTTAATGATCATGGCATTCCATATCACAGTATACTCTGCATTATATAGTATCACACTGTACTGTATTATATAATTTACTATCCCTCTATATCACACTATGATATTATTCTGTATCATCCTGTATCTCACTGTATTATAACATACTATATTACTCTGTATTACACTATTATAGCATACTGCATCACACTGTATTATAGCATACCATATCACACTGTATTGCAGCACTATGTATTATAGCAGAGTTCCAGTATCCAAAGAGACATTTGCTTAACCTAATTATCCCCCAGGCACTAGAGTTGCATATCATAAAACAAACTATTAAATATACATCCCACACATATAGGACCCTACAAATAAACCAGGAAATGTCTTGTGAATAGAAGGCAAAGTATTGATTTCGGCACAAAGTATATTATAGCCAATAGTCAGTGGGCAGGAGGCTAGCTTCCACAATCCTCCAGGAGTTTGGGGGCAAACGTCCAGGGTAATGAGCGTTTGTCACAGTCTTATATAGTAACACTCTTGTCCTGGATACAATCTATTCCTGTAACCATAACATTTACTTGTAATATACCATAACCCATAGGCATTACACACATTATACAAGCTTTCATGGTCATACATACATATATAGTTTGTCTAAAGACAGAGCCAGAACCATTTAATCACTGTCCATACTATGTTTATAGTATATGTAAGCAAATCATCATAGAATATGAAAAAAAATGTGTAGTGTGTGTATGTGTCCAAGAGTGAGTGTGTGCATCAGGCAGGGAGTGTGTGAGAATATAGAGTGTACCTCTGCACTCTACTTACTTGGTACACACTTGATTCACAGTGTGTGTGAAGCAATTGTGCATCTGTGTAAATGATAGTGTCTACAAATGTATTGTGTGTATGGAAATGCATGTCATGGTTAAGTGTAACTCCACAGTTATCAAATAACGTATTAGCAAACCTTAGAATTGTTAGGCTTAATGTAGGTCAGACAAAGGATAGTCTGAGGGTAGCCAAATAGAGCAATTAAGGAATAGCCAGATCATGATACCAGAGAGTACAAAAGTCAAAATACAAGCCGAGTCAGTAAACAAGAGAACAGAAAAGTCAAATTTCAAGCAGAATCAAAATACCAAGAATAACTATACAGACAAAGGGTAGCACTAGAGGGAACTTTTCAAGAACCACAATAGGACACAGTACAAAGCAAAAGGTGTCCTATTATTATGGGAGTGTCTTTTGCTTTAAGGCCACATCCCCAAAACAATTTTGAAAATTACACAAATCGACGCCATCGACTTTATGACGTCAACGGGCATGAGTCGCGTCATAAGAAGCGGCGAGATTGCAGCGTCCGACATCTGACTTGCTGAGAAAAGAGTTGACTTTGGGGGCACCACCACGTGGGCACGCAGGTAACGAAGTAAGATATCATGGCAGCCTATCTGTATGTGTGCATGGTGGTACCTATCCATGTGTATTATTCAGTGTGTATATGAAATTGCGTGGCAATGCATGCGTATCTGTCTGGGATAGATTGATATATTTATTTGTGTCTTGGAATGTGTTTTGGTATATGCTTCTGTGGGAATGTGTGTGTGTCTGTGTGTCTGTGAATATGTGTAGATACTTGTGTAAATGTGCCTGCGAGAGTATGACTGGGGGTCAAGCCAGCAGATTTAAAAGGGCACCCAAAATTTTTGATGGCATCCCTGAATAATTACAGTAAAAATAAAATACTGTTTCATTGTAATATTTATTTCTTACTTTATTACTTTGACTTTTAGATAAAATAGAAGATGAAATGGAAATGACAACAGTTTGTTGCAGACCGGAAGGCCTGGAACAACTGGAAACACAAACAAACTTCACAAAAAGAGAGCTGCAAGTTCTTTACAGAGGATTCAAAAATGTAAGTGCAGCCACTTTTTTTTTCACCACAGCAGACCACAGGCCAGTGTTGAATGGTGGAGGGAGGTTTGTGACTTGCAGCTATATTTTGTTGAATGATATTTTAGAGTGCAGGTTCATGTTAGACTGTGTAGTCTTATGGTGAAAACATATGGTGTGTTGTCTTAAAGTGATTTTGCAGTGAATTTGCATTGAGTCCTCTTTATTTATTTAGGTGTACTTGTAAGCAAGAGAGCCTAATGATAAGACCCATGAACCAAAAGTGTCTTTGTAATGTTGGTGTCTGCGGACACCTTAGCAGAGGGAATACTATTTACAATCTCTGTACTGGGGACCATGGAATATTATGTTTTACCAGAAAGGAAGATGTTCTTGTAACATGATTTTAAAACAATGGGAAAATTCCAAAAAATATAGATATTGAATTATATTGCCCTGAAGATAAAGAGTACATCTTACTAATGTTACATAATGTGATTCATTCTCCCTGGTCACTAATATATAAATGAAAGACTAGATACAGGAAAAGGGGATAAGAACTTGCAAAAGTATAAAAATGCAAAGCTGAACTTAGGTGTGAAAACAATATAAAAAATCTTTACTGTTTTTGATTGACACAAGATATACTTTATTTAATATAATATGAAAAAAAAATATAGAAATCAAACAATTCCAGAAATAAGTATAATTACAAAACATTTTAGAGGAACTTTGACAGTAAAAAGGAATGGTGTGGAATACCTAATTCCAAATGACAGACAACTTCACTGAACTGAAATATTTATTTATTTAATAAAAAAAGATTCCAAAATTTATTAACAAACTTTAAAAATAACAAAATAAAAAAGCACAGATGCCAAATCCGGAACGCGTTTCGCCACTAATCTCGTGGCTTCTTCAGCCGGGTAAATCAGTCTGATATCCTAAGGTTCCCTGTTCTTGTTTATATAGCGTAGAAAAAGGCAGGCAGGGAATTTGTGCAGGTGTTCCGTCACACGTCAGTACCACTCACAGGTACGGCGTGTGCGGTCCATGCCTCACTCTCATACCGCTACCAGGAGGTAGCCGAGAGATTTTTCATACTTTAACTCTTCGGTTTCATCCATTCCGTACAGACAGTTGTGCATCCACTTAAATTGCTTGTGGGCCGATTAAAGAGTTCAATACTCCAGTCCTTTATGTAAAAGTCCCTGGGGGTAACGTTATCAATTTCCATAATGTTCTGTAGACGCATAAAAACGAAAAATAGAGACAAAATATCAGTGCAGTATCAGTACACATAAAAACAGTAAATAAAAACTGAATATTAGTGCAAAACAATATGAAAGTCTGTGTATATAGATATATCTTATTGTTTAATTATCTGTAAATTTGATAAGACACTTTGTCTCTTGAATTTGGATTCTCAAATGATTAGAAAACCGGGATGCATGTTTAAAACAATGCATAGATCGTAACCAATAAATTAAATATTTTGAATCCTAATAATCTTAACAAAGCTAAAAATGTTTCATCCAATAATGACACATTTGCAATAACAACATCAGTATAGAGGATAACTGATAAATAGCGATTTTTTAAAACAACACACCAATTTATAACATTCAGCACATTGATACATTGTTTTACTATGATTTACATTTAAAACCCTCTGGTACACTAGAAGTTTCGTTAGAGAGTATAGAGATCCACAGATTAGATATTTCCATTATTTATATTAATACAATTATATCTTATCAAATTGAATATATTAAAACTTTCTCTGGTTTTAAGATTAATCTATGGACTGATCATTTTACTAGCCGTATTTTTACCAGTGCATTCAATTCTTATTATGCTGTGTTGGCATAGCCAGTATGTCTATGTTTGAGAAGGGAGATTTATAGCGGAAAATTTCCACATTTGAAAAATTTCTTATATTCTATATTCTTTTGTTCGGACTGTACACATATATAATCTTATCTCTCCAAATCTAATACGTCTGAGTTATTTCTGAGTCTAATAATGACTAAAAAGTTCAATGAAATATTTCCACTGCTGGCTATTTTTTTTAACTAATTAATCCGACTTCTATTATTCCTCCTAATTCTGCATTTCCACATCGGCGTGGAAAAAGCAGTGTTTGTGACTAAATGGCTACTAGAAATGACTAGACATACCCCATTTGCAATACATTGGGTTGTCTACTTTTGCAAATGGTATGCCATCATGGAGGTAATTCTTATTCCTGGGCTACCATACGGTCTCAAAGGTAATGTTACTAATCTGGCAAAGTTCAATGTGAAAAAAAATGAAATGCAAGCCTTATATTTGACTCTCTAACTTTCCAAAACACCATAAAAACTGTACATGGGGGATACTGTTATACTTGGGAGACTTCATTGAACACAATAATAAGTGTTTTAAAAGAGTAAAACATATTAAAACAATAATATAGTCAGTAAATTGCCGTTCGTGTGTGAAAAATGCAAAAAATATCATTGTTGTAATACACGTTACCATTTTGAAAGACTAATATTTGTGTTCAGCGAAGTCTCCCGAGTAAAACAGTACCCCCCATGTACAGGTTTTATGGTGTCTTGGAAAGTTACAGGGTTAAATATAGTGCTTGCAATTCAAATTCTCTGCACTTTCTGCCTGGGTTGTCAGGCATGTCAATTGTAGATTATGCTAGCTTTAGTGTACCTATAATCTTAATTGTATTAATGATAGGAGGCGAGTATTTGCTTAAGTCTCTCTTTACTAGAACTCCACAGCAGCACAGAAAAACAACCAATCAGAAAAAAGTTAGGTATTATAAAACTCCCCATGCATCATTTCCTCTTTCAAGCTGCGACAAAAACAGAATAAAAGGCAGAAAACATAATGGGAAAGAAACAAAGTCCTAGATACGATGAATACAACAATGTCCACCATGCGAGAAGAACTGCCAAACCAGAAGCGTTGATGAAGTGTAAACTGAAACGAGAGAAAAACAGAATCGAACAAGTTGATTATCCAATGAAATGTACTCTGAATAAACATGTAGGTATCCAATGTAGCAACCAAAAGTACGTTAATGTGTAGATATCCCAACCCTACTTATGAAAAAACAGACATAAGAACAGGTGACAGGTAGCATAGACAACAAGCAGAGTTACATACGTACCTGATTAATCCAAACTATTAAAATTAAACAAGGGAGGGATAAGAACGGGTGGGAAATACTCGCCTCCTGTCATTAATAAAATTAAGATTATAGGTATACCAAAGCTAGCATAATCTACAATTTTATAACATGACAGGAGGCTTCGTATTTGCTGTTTTAATGCTCAGTCAACAAATCCAACGCTGTTTGTTTTCGCTGGTACCTATTCCGGGAGCTATCCGAGCAATCCTAAATGGTCTTTCCAACTGCGATAAATAACGGTAGACAGATCGATGAACCTGCCAGCTGACGAAGCATCCCAAATATGGAAAAAACACCATCCACTGATAGATCCATTGTACGTGGGGTTGCGACCTTTTCCTACCAGCCGGTCCATGTGCTACCAAGCTGACCTTTTAGCCATTTCCCTGTAGTTATAAAATGTCGAAGGCCATTTGCGGACTTAGGGCCTTGCAGGTAGATCTCCAATCTCAAGGAATGCGCCTAAGTCCACCACCAATTCCGTAACAGAACCGCGTAAGGATCCTTCGTTCCCTCATGGCCTACCCGGTGAGATGTCTCATCCGAGAATACATTTATTATGTAGGCAAGAGTGTGGTCAAACTAGCCCTATCCTAAGTGATTCCAATATTCCAGATGGACTGTGAAATCCTCAGCTGTGGTAGAGAAAGGACTCCAAAAAGGACGTCCAATCAGGGTCCCAAACTGAACTTGTGTGGTGGAACAGTGGTCGACTGTTCTGGGAATCGTGGGTCCTGGAAATATTCAAAGGGATAGGAAATGTAAACCGGAGTTTAGATTCCCATCCAGATGTCAACGTCTAAGAGTGATAAGATGTACGGATCCAATGGTGATTGGGACCTGTATAACAACGAAGAGTCCTCACGTGCTGTAGTGAGAGAGCGAAATAGTATGATTACCCGTCGTACAATCCTGTTCCATGCCCGACCTGTCAAAATTCGTGTAGGGGTTCCTGGTCTACACGCCACCTACAAGATAGGGTACAAAAATTGAGACCCTTAGGTCCCTGTACCCCTGACTGTCCGGGCACGTATCTCCCAGAGTAGGCCCTAGGTCAAGGGGCCCAGGAATGTGAGTTTGATAATTGAAGTCAAAATCTCCCTATAGAGGTATACCTCCCTTCTTAGCTTGGAGTCCCGCGAACACATAGCGTTCTCCAATACGCAGGCAAGGCGTAAAGTCCCTTCACTCATGACAGGGGACTCCAGAGAGCAGAAATAGCGAACAAAGAAGGGTCTAGCTTCAGCCGTCCGAATTATGTGTTGTCCCGTTTGAAAATGTCAGCAGCCCTATCTGAGTCTGCTACACATCCTGAGCCGTACTCCAGCGTTAGGTTGCGGCCCGACTTTGACGTCCGTGTAGGAGTCGGGGCACACCAGGTTCCTCCATAGAGTCTCATAGGTCTCCTTGATGGTAGTTGAAAAAGTGGGTTAGCGCGAACCCAAACTAAGACGGCTCCTGTGAGGGATATAGATTATAGACGGAGGGCCCTCCATCTCCGAACCATGTTCTCCAGGTATGTGCTCAGAGAAGTAGGGGCAGTCCTGCCATCTTTTCCCCAAGATTGTAATGACCAGGGAACTCAAGACAACTGGGGTTTCCGGTCTTACTATGCGATCCATGTGTATGGAGTACCTGCAGACCAGGTAGTGGGCCCTCCCTAGTCTTGTTACCCGACCAAGGTAGTGCCCATTTGCTCCATGAAGGTCTCCGTATCTCATGTCCTCTTGATATGGGAAAAACTGTCTGTGCAGTTTTTTCGCAATGGTCTGGATATCCAAAACAGAATGCATTTGTCTGTTTTATATAGCGCAGAAGATACCAAAACCTGCACTCTTGTAATACCTGAGGTTTATCAGTTAGCCTTTCAGTCTCCAGGAGTGTGTGTAAATAAACGGGAGTCTTCCCCCGTTATACCTCTGTGAGTATTTCTCGCGTGTGGTACAGTGGTCCGGATCCAGTAGATCCATTACAGGAGATAACATAGAGGGATCCAGTCTAAATATGTATATCCTGCATGATCAGGCAGCCCTCTATAACAAAATTGGTAGCACGGTCGTTAGATCTAAATAAATGCAGGAGGGATGCCCCTCTATGCAGTCATCGATGTCCTGTACAGGTACAAGCCTGTGTGATGGACAAATGGACAGCACCGTACAGCGTTGAGTGTATGAGAGAGCCGCGCTCTCTAGTAATGTGACCGAATTCCGTGTCAGCGTCCGGCTGATAGCCTGAGCGGGCCGCCCCTGTTAATAACCAAACAGTAGAGTCTACATCCGGACCGGTTCTCTCTGAATGTGTCACTCCAAACATGTCCTCTGTATCCAGCTCAGTATTGGCCTGAGGTTGAGGGAGGGCCGCGCCCTCTAATAACAAATCAGTGTCCAGTTCTGTATATGAGAGGGGTTCGCTCTCTGTTCCTGAAAATAAAATATCATTCTCTGATCGAGATGGAGGGCCGCACCCTCTTGTGATCAAAACTAGAGTCCCTTAGAGACTCAGGGTGACCAACTGCAGGGGTACACCAATTACTAATATCAGCATAAGACTGAGGTCCTTAGGTGGGTCTCTCTCCGACCACGAGACCTCTCTCTGAATCGCTCACCTGAGAAGGAATCAACTGATAGTAAACCAGACCGATGGCAGATGGGATAGTATACAACCTCGGGCCGTGTCCATCCTTAATAACAGAAAGGGATGGTGCGAAAATGCAACCTTTGGAAACAATGATGGAAACTACCAACTGACCGCCCGGATCCTGTGCTCGCGCGAGGGGTCCAGGATGACCGTCGGTAGCCTGAGGAAAGCTGGAAACGTTCTCCGCAATCCACGAGAGCCCGGGAGGTGAGAGAAGGTCAAGTCAGGCCTCTCGACGACCCGAGCGATAGCAAAAGGAAGTCATGAAAATAAAAACAATAATAAATGTAGATAAGGGTAAATACGTATCTCGGGTAGAAGGTAAATAGCAGGCCAGGAATGCAAGTCAAGTAAACCCCACTGAACAGGGCCAGGAGCTAATCTTACGCAGGAATAACTACCGATATCTAGATGGATACCGGGAGGCAGCTAGAGGGTTAGTTGTTAAAGACAGGGAAACACCGTGTCCCCCTGTAGGCGTCTGAGTACAGGTCCCTGCATGTGCGAAGTTGTCCTTGGAGATGTGCCACCGCCGGGCTGGTGTAAACCATGGTTCCGTGCACGAGGACTTCATAAGAAACCTTGCCCTTCAGGCATGAGGTTTAGGGCCTTCACCCTTCCCACCATACTCAGGTGGCCGTATACTGGTGTCCTCTTGGATAGTATGGTAACGGTGCTTGCCTGGACACCCACCTATCTCCATTTCACTAGTGGTTACTGGGTTTTCCTCAGTGATATTCCCCCAGGCCTGCAGCCAAAAGGGGGTTCGGCACCGATAGAGCAGGCCCGTCAGAAGGGCACAGGCCTAGCAGGCCAAACGAATGGGCACAGACATAGCTGGCCAATCAAATAGGTACAAACATAGCAGGCCATTCAAATAGGCACAGACATAGCAGGCCAATCAATGGGGCACAGACATAGCAGGCCAATCAATGGGGCATAGACATAGCAGGCCAATCAAAGGGGCACAGACATAGCAGGCCCGTGATAGACAGCCGTAGGGCCCATCTGTGTGTGTAGAGTCATATATATATATATATATATATATATATATATATATATATATTAAGATGAGGGCCCCTCCACCCTGCTCAGGGTTAATCTATAACTCAAGATGACGCCACATTTATATATATATATATATATATATATATGTATTAAGTTGCTAGTATGTCTACAGTCTAATATCACAGATGTTACAGCTACCAGTGATGAATATACTATACTACTTTAATGTTTGGCCAAAGACAGAAATCCAAACTGCAGGCACCTCGGAGCGGTCTTGTACTGCCCAAAGCCTATTCTCCAGCCCAGCAAATATATATATATATATATATATATATATATATATATATATATATATATAAATGTGGCGTCATCTTGAGTTATAGATTAACCCTGAGCAGGGTGGAGGGGCCCTCATCTGATGTAAAAAACTCCGGCCATGATCGGAATCCGGCCTTGATTGACAAAGGGGAGGAAAGCCCCTCAAATAGACCTCCAACCAGTTAGGAACAGACGGGGGTGGTCACACCCTCACCTGCCCGGTCAGACACGCGTGGTTGGCGGCCGGCCGCGGCAAAGCGGCCACGTGGGAAAGGAGATCCGGGCGCTCGTGTGCTCTCTCGAGCTCCCCTGCGACCAGAAAAAAACCACACGGGACCGCCGGAGATGAACTCCGCGGCCCGGAGCTCGGGGGACTGAAGGAGGCAGATGCAGTCAGCCTCCTGCAGCCCCCGAGCAGCGCACACAGACACCGCCAGAAAAAGGACAAGGCGGAACAAAAAATATAACAACGGGCATACCCAAAGTTGGGAGACGGACAGGGGGGCCAAGTGGATAGAGGAGACAGGAGGACCCCAAAGAGCCCCAGAAATCCAAACTAAATAGGTATATAACAGTGATAGTCTGAAGTTACAAGTAAAAATAAAGTCCCACAGGGGTTATAACAAAACTGCATGTGTAAGGAAAATTTACACAAGGACCAAGGCAATACTGCATAGAAAATGAATCCCACAAGGGCAAAATAAAATATTCTGAAAAGATATTCAATATATAAGCATAAAAATCCCACAAGGGAAAATAAAATACTGAATATGGAAGAAAAAAATCCCACAAGGAATATAACAATATTGAATTATTGTTCAGTGTAGCGCGCGTGCAGCCCCACAGTGATTATAACCATACTGCATTTATAAGAATAAAAACCCACAAGGATTATAACCATACTGCATTTATAAGAATAAAATCTCACAAGGATTATAACAATATGGCATTGTAAGAATAAAAACCCACAAGGATCATAACAATACTGCATTTTAAGAATACAATCCCACAAGGATCATAACAATACTGCATTTTAAGAATAAAATCCCACAAGGATATAACAATACTGCATTTATAAGAATAAAATCCCACAAGGACATAACAATACTGCATTATAAGAATAAAATCCCACAAGGATTATAACAATACTGCATTATAAGAATAAAATCCCACAAGGATTATAACACTGCATTTATAAGCCTAAAATACTGAATATAAGCAATACAATCCCAAAGCCACCCACTAGAAGCAGGAGGCAGTGGTACTCTGACCTGTACTGATGCGGAGCAGCAAAGAAAGAGGAAATGATGCATGGGGACGGGAGTTTTATAGTACCTAACTTTTTTCTGATTGGTTGTTTTTCTGTGCTGCTGTGGAGTTCTAGTAAAGAGAGACTTAAGCAAATATGAAGCCTCCTGTCATGTTATAAAATTACATTTTAATTAATTAAATCACATAATTATGTTAAAATATTACTTAAAGGATCACTATAGGGTCAGGAACACAAACATGTATTCTTGACCCTCTCGTGTTAAAACCACCATCTAGCCCCTCCTGTATTAAAGCCAGAAGCTATAACTCTGCATGCTGTTAGACTCAGAAAAACAAACAGTCTGCTGACATCACCAGAAGTGATAGCCTGATCCAATTACAATGCTTCCCCATAGGATTGGCTGAGACTGACAAAGATGCAGATCAGGGGCAGAGCCAATATGATTCAAACACAGCCCTGGCCAGTCAGCATCTCCTGATAGAGATGAACTGAATCAATTAATCTCTATGAGGAAAGTTCAGTGTCTACATGCAGAGGTAGGAGACACTGAATGGTTGGATGCATTTTAGGCAGCCATGACCCAGAAAGGATCCCTAACAACCATCTGAGGAGTGGCCAGTGAAGTTATCACTAGGCTGTAATGTAAACACTGCATTTTCTCTGAAAAGACAGTGTTTACAGCAAAAAACCTGAAGGTAATGATTCCACTCACCAGAACAAATTCAATAAGCTGTAGTTGTTCTGGTGACTATAGTGTCCCTTTAAATATACACATAGAATTTTAATATATATACATATATATATGTATTTAAAGTCTACGTGTACACTTATGTAGTTATTTATGTAATTATATATATTATCTGTATATATATATATATATATATATATTTGCGGTTATTTGTATTTTATATATAGATAGATAGATATAGAATGTCATTCTAAGTGTATTTTGTTACCAATATATATATATATATATATATATATATATATATATCAATAAGAAAATACAGTTAGAATGAAATTACATATGTATATATAATTTATTTTATTATTTTTTGAAAATATTTTGTTTATTTTATTATATTTATTGAAAATTGTAATTATACGTGTATATATAAATAATATATATATATATATATATATATATATATATCTTATATATATGTAACATAATTCTAAGTGTATTTTGATACTAATATATGTACTTATATTAAAATACACTATTTATGACGTTACATATATATATATATATATATATATATATATATATATATATATATGTGTATACATAACAATACATTTAATTTATTTTAACATGTTTATTTATTTTTTACTACTTTCCACCAGCAGCCCAGATGGTCCCCCTGCTGGCACACCCATATCCAGCTATAGGGGGCCAGATTTGCCGGGGGAGGGCTGCCTGGGCTGTCAGACAGTCCTCCCGAAGAGTGGTCACGGCAGAGGTAAGTACCTCCTAGCTCCTGGGGCTGAAAGTCGTTACGGCGTTCTATGCCGCAACAGCTTTAAAGCCCATTTAATGCGGGACGGCATAGAACGCCGTAACGGTGTTAAGGGGGTTAAAAGCCATCAATGAATGAATCAAAAAACATTTCTTCTCTTTTGATATTTGGGGTAATTTTAGATGTAACAATATTGTTTCAGGTGTCCAATGGTATCTAATACCCAATAGCGTGTTAATTTCTAATAAAATTAGAACCCAAGCCCTCCTAATCGGGATACAATTCCACCATATGTGTATATTATCTGCCCCTTCTGATCCGCACCTCCAACACTTCTGAGTATTAGAATTAGAGAATTTACCCAATTTTATCAGGGGTCAAGTACTACCTATTCATCAGTTTATGATGTGCCTCCATTATATTTAAACAGTGGACTGAAGACTATACGGATGGTAAGGCCGCATACCACTCTTTCATATCAATTTTAATATGTAAGTCCTTTTCCCATCTGTATTTAGCAGGGGGGAGAACAGGAATTTTAACCATTCGTATAATATCTACACTTTTAGTTAATAACTTTGCAGATTTATAATTTTTAGTTAGCTCATTTAATTTGAAAACTGAAGATGTCCCATAATATATAGAGCTATATAGAAAACTTTTTATTCTAATAAAGTTAAAATTCGGTGTTACAGAGAGCCCAAATACACTCCATAAATTAGCAAAGGACATGATATTTGACTCTCTGAATAGATCTGAAACTTTCTTAATGTACTGTCATGTCCACTCCCTTATATCCAGTTTATCAATCCATCTATTTAAATGTGTAAATGGCAATTCCGGTAAGATTTAGTCTTCTAACCCTTTAACGCCGTTACGGCGTTCTATGCCGTCCCCATTTAAATGTGCTTTAAAGCCATTGCGGCGGCATAGAACGCTATAACGGCTTGCAGCCCCAATAGGTGAGATTTACTTACCTCCGCCGCGATCCTCTTCGGGAGCACTGCCTGACAGCCCAGGCAGCCCTCCCATGGCAAATCAGGCCCCCAGGGGCCATGTGATCGCTCTCAAAGAGCGATCACATGGCCCCCTATAGCTGGCTGTGGATCTGCCAGCAGGGGGACTGTCTGAAATCTCAGACAGTCCCCCTGCTGGTGGGAAGTATAAAAAAAATAATAAACATTTTAAAAATTAATCACATGTATTTATATATGTATATATAAAATATATATATTATATATAACATATATACATCTTCTATATATGTAACGTCCTACGTAGTATATTTTAATGTTAATATATTTTATATTTATATATACACGTATCATAAAAATTTTAAATAAATATAATAATAAAATAAATAAAATATTAAATGGAATTAGATTGGCCTTCATTATGTTAGAGGGGTCGTATACAATGTTTATGCCAAAGTATTTAAAACCCTTCTTTTCCAATTTAAAGGCATAATGTTTATTCAAGAAAATATAATCTTTCTTTTATATACATGGGTAGTACAACAGTTTTTTGAATGCTGAGTTTATAATTTGTAAGAAGGTAATATTGCTCTGTTGTATTCATTACTTCTGGCACTGAAAAAATGGGGTTCGCAATAGTTAATAAAGTGCCATCCGCATATTGGTTAATCTTAAAATCTTTATCATTTATTTGAAAGCCCTTTATTTTTGAATTTGAATGGATTTCATGTGCTAATGGTTCAGCCAATAGGATATAAAGGAGTGGAGAAAGTGGACAACGTTGGCGGATGCCATTTGAGATGTCAAACCATTCAGACCTAGATCCCCATCCCATTATTCTACTTGATTGAGAGGAATAGAGGACCATGATTGCAGAGAAAATCTGTCCCGAAAAAACAAAAACCTCTAAAGTTGTTCTCATAAAGTCCCAACTAACTCTATCAAAAGTTTTCTCTCCATCGAGAACCATAGTGAGAAAGGGAATTTTCATGGCTTGGACTTTCGCATATATGTTTAAAATTTTCCTAATATGGTTGGACAACGTTCTTCCCAGGACGAAGCCCACTTGATCTTCTGAAATTCTGAGTGGAGATGATAATTTTTATTATTTTAGATAAAGCCGAAGCATAGATTTTATAGTTAGTATTCAGCAATGTAATTGGTCTGTAACTGTAACTGGCTATTTCTTCTTGGTTTTTATTTTGAGTATAGGAACAATGTTAGCTACAAGCATCTCTTTTGCAATCTCCCCCATAAACATAGCTGAATTTAAACAGTCAGCTAGTCTCTGAAAGGAGCTACTCCTTATATATTTTTTAGAAAGAATCAACAAAACCATCTGGCCCAGGACCCTTATTTCTTTTTTTTTTTTTGCATTATTAGCATCTGCAATTTCCTGGGGCATTATTCTTTCATTCAATTGCTCTAGCTTATAATTATTTAAGCAGGGAAGATCCTTATCAGATAATTATTTATTTATTTATAGATTCTTGAGAGGATGTTACATGCAAATTGTATAAATACAATAATATTCTTTAAAAACAGTGCAAATTTTTCCTATCTCGCTACTGCCTTTTGCATCCAAGATTCTTGAAAGAGTTGTGTATGCGAGATTGACAGACTTCCTCGAGCCCAACTCTCTGCTAGACCCACTTCAGTCTGGTTTCTGCGCTAACGGCAGAAAACGGCACTGACCAAAGTATCCAATGATCTACTCGCTGCAAAATCTTGTGGTCACTACTCTATCCTAATTCTACTTGATCTTCCTGCGGCTTTTGACACTGTTGATCATCAACAGCTACTTCTCATCCTCCTCAATATCGGTCTACAAGATATTGCTCTCTCCTGGTGCTCCTCCTACCTCTCCCAGTGCTCTTTCAGTGTTTCTTTCTCTGGCTCTGCTTCTTCTCCCCAACTTCTCTCTGTTGATGTCTCCAAAGGTTCAGTCCTTGGTCCCATACTGTTCTCTATCTATACTGCCTCCCTTGGTAAACTCATTAGCTCCTTTGGCTTCCAATATAATTTCTATGCAGATAACACACAAATCTATCTGTCCTCTCCTGATCTCTCCACGTCCCTCTTGACTAGTGTCTCTGACTGCCTCTCTGCTATTTCTAACTGGATAGCTGCCCACTTCCTTATACTCAACTTGACCACTACTGAAATTCTGGTCTTTCCTCCCTCAAGTGTTGCAACTCCTGTGTCTGTCTCTGTAACGGACCGTTTTGCACACAATGGGTAAAAACCGTTTAGGCGATCGCCCCCCTTTCCAGAGATCCAGGCACAGCTACTGCAGAACACCAAAACTCACGAACTGGATACAAAATAGCACTCCAACTCCCGAACTGGAAACTCCCAAATAGCTGCTAGCAGACGAACAGGAAAAGCAGACGAACAGCTTACACTCCTGGCAATCAGTCTCTAACAGCATACAGTGAATCCCCCCAAGAACGAGACAAGGCTCCGTGTTGAGGGTCAAGCAGTGGTCTGAGGTGCTGGGCACACCCAGCCTGGTTTTTATTACAGTGTTTCAAATACAGGACCACCCACAGGGAGGGATAAAACAACCAATCATATCACAGTTACATCCCACATATTCTCCCCTTATCCTGAGAGGAAACTCAATTATACAAACAGTTAAAACATACTTTCTACCCAACTTTCATAACTCCAAAACCATACATCACATTCACATAAAATTACATATTCTCAATCAATCCATTCAGGGGAACAACATATTCAAAAATGGCACAAATCAGACAAGGGGTTCAAAAGTTAGTAAAAAGTCCTTTGTGACTAAATGAAGCATGGCTTTCTGGCCCAAACCAGTTTCAGAGTCTTCTATCCTGGAGATAAGTAATTCAATTATCTCCCAGGACAGACACAAGACTCCATTAAGCACATGGTTGCAAAAAGACACAAAACACTTTAAAATACATAAAGTCACATTTTACACATAACACACAGACATTTCACATATCCCCAGATAGCTCAGGTCTGAGCGCACATTATTAAGTGAATGGCGCTCAGACCACACGAATACAGTTTAATCGCCATGGAGCCAAAGTCTTTACAGTCAGTTTCATACAAATGGGCTCCATGGGATTCCTATCTGGGGTATAACACATTCAAACAAATCTACCTCAAGGCAGAAAAAGCACGAATACAGCTTTTCTGCAGGCAAAACTAAAGTCTTTTAAAAGGGGCCATAGTCCAAAGGCAGAGGCAGCAAACAGGCTTCTCCAGTAATGGGGGAGATTGGTCTCGCACATCTCTCTTTTTCTTAAACAGACAATAGGGTCTGGACCTGCCGGGTCAGTGCTCTTAGTACCAGATGTACCACAACAAATAAATAATTACAGCACAGCCCACCCACAATAAATGGTTACTACACCTGGGTAAAGGAGAAGCTTGTCCATGTCCAGGTGCCTCACCACGGCTGGGCTGGGTACGGGTATGCTGACTTGGTGGGTTGCTGCGTGGGCAGAGACCAGCGGCACTCTGCCCTGTTGCCAGCGCTACTGGGAGGATAGCCTGGTTGAAGCCTGGTTGTTGGAGGGGGAGACCGACTGTCTCCCCTTTAAATACACCGCTCTGCTGCTGCTGCTGGAGACTGACTGTCTCCCCTTTAGATGCACAGTCCTGCTGCTGGAGACTGACTGTCTCCCCTTTAGATGCACAGTCCTGCTGCTGGAGACCGACCGTCTCCCCTTTGGTTACCCATCTCTGCTGCTGGAGGGGGAGACCGACTGTCTCCCCTTTGGCTAAACAGCCCTGTCGCTGGGGGGCAGGACCGACCGTCCCTACCCCCTGTGCTGGCAGTGTAGAGACTACGGTCCCATCTGCACAGTTGTGGGGCTTACTGTCTCCCCCTGATACATTAAGCTGCCGCTGGGGAGAGGGGGTAACATGCTCCTCTCTCATACATACTTCCAGCTGCGGGGAAGGGAGACCGACTGTCTCTGCTCCCAATACAGAGTCCTGCTGCTGGGAAAGGAGACTGGGCTCTCTATTCCCGGTAGGACACTCTGCCGCTGGGGAATGGAGACGGGGCTCCCAATTCCCAATAATCTGTGCTGCCGCTGGGGAATGGAGACTGGGCTCCCAATTCCCAAAACATCATACTGCCGCTGGGGAATGGAGACTGGGCTCCCAATTCCCAAAAAATCACGCTGCCGCTGGGGAGGGAGGACACTGCTCTCCTCTCCCTGGACTTCTGCCTCCCGGACTTGGCTGCTGGGGGGCAGGAACAACTACCTCTGCCCCCTGTATCTCAGCCTGCCGCTGGGGAGGGAGGACGCTGTTCTCCTCTCCCTGCACTTTACACTGCCTTGGCTGCTGGGGGGCAGGAACAACTACCTCTGCCCCCTGTAACTCAGCCTGCCGCTGGGGAGGGAGGATACTGCTCTCCTCTCCCTTCACTTTACACTGCCGCAGGGGAATGGAGACTGGGCTCCCAATTCCCTGCAGGACCGGTGGAGAGACCTCGGTCCCATCTCTACCGGCCACCTGGGGTTCTTCCCAGTAAAACTGTACCATCTCGTCCCCTCTGAATGGGTCTGGCTCTGGCTCTGGCTCTGTCACCTTGCTGTCCTGCTGAATCTTCTCAATGGAGTGGAAGAGATCTCGGTAGTCCTGCTCCAGTTCCCACTCCAGGGTTGCTAGGTGAGCCAGGTCTTGCTCAATGTCGTGAGTGTCGTCCCAGTCATACCTGCTCTCCCTCCACTCCAAAAGATCACTGAACCGGGCTTGTGTAGGGCTCCCAAATTCAGGCTCTGAAAAAGCCTCCCATAACAAGCCAGGACCATCAAACTCCTCTCCCTCTGGCTTGTCATGCTCGGCTGTCCAGGGCAGGTACTGTGCCCCATACCACCAGAGCGCCTGGTAGGCATCTTCCAGCCAAATCTCCTGCCATACCCGGTGCTCCAATTCCTTCACCCATTCATCTAGGGGCTGCTCTCCCAGGAAGGGCATCCACAGGGCTACTCGCTTCTGCAACCGCTGGTCTTTCTTGGGGAGTCTCTTGCCCCGCTGGTACTCCACAATACCCAGTGCCTGGTACCAGATGCCTTTACGGACTGCATCTCGGTCATCCATGGCACCCTCGTCATACTCCACTGCTGGTTCCATGCTGGTGCTGTCAGGGTCGCTGTACTGGGACATGCGTTGCCCTCAAATTGTAAAATCCAAAGAAATGGTGTCTCCTGTAGCTGTCCTTCTGGCTGTAGGAACGATCCCGCCGCTTGCCACCAATTGTAACGGACCGTTTTGCACACAATGGGTAAAAACCGTTTAGGCGATCGGCCCCCTTTCCAGAGATCCAGGCACAGCTACTGCAGAACACCAAAACTCACGAACTGGATACAAAATAGCACTCCAACTCCCGAACTGGAACCTCCCAAATAGCTGCTAGCAGACGAACAGGAAAAGCAGACGAACAGCTTACACTCCTGGCAATCAGTCTCTAACAGCATACAGTGAATCCCCCCAAGAACGAGACAAGGCTCCGTGTTGAGGGTCAAGCAGTGGTCTGAGGTGCTGGCACACCCAGCCTGGTTTTATTACAGTGTTTCAAATACAGGACCACCCACAGGGAGGGATAAAACAACCAATCATATCACAGTTACATCCCACATATTCCCTCCCCTTATCCTGAGAGGAAACTCAATTATACAAACAGTTAAAACATACTTTCTACCCAACTTTCATAACTCCAAAACCATACATCACATTCACATAAAATTACATATTCACAATCAATCCATTCAGGGGAACAACATATTCAAAAATGGCACAAATCAGACAAGGGGTTCAAAAGTTAGTAAAAAGTCCTTTGTGACTAAATGAAGCATGGCTTTCTGGCCCAAACCAGTTTCAGAGTCTTCTATCCTGGAGATAAGTAATTCAATTATCTCCCAGGACAGACACAAGACTCCATTAAGCACATGGTTGCAAAGAGACACAAAACACTTTAAAATACATAAAGTCACATTTATTACATAAAACACAGACATGTAACATATCCCCAGATAGCTCAGGTCCGAGCGCACATTATTAAGTGAATGGCGCTCAGACCACACGAATACAGTTTAATCGCCATGGAGCTAAAGTCTTTACAGTCAGTTTCATACGAATGGGCTCCATGGGATTCCTATCTGGGGTATAACACATTCAAACAAATCTACTGAACCCCAGGCAGAAAAGCACGAATACAGCTTTTCTGCAGGCAAAAATAAAGTCTTTTAAAAGGGGGCCATAGTCCAAAGGCAGCAGGCGAGCAACCAGGCTTCTCCAATGCAATGTGGCGAGATTGGTCTCGTCACAGTCTCCCTCCAAGTCAATGGTGCTACCATCAGCTCCACCACGCAGGCTTGCTGCCCAGGTGTTCTCTTTGACTCCAACCTCTCCTTCACGCCTCATGTTCAGTCTATCACCAAATCCTGACGCTTCTATCTCAAAATCATTGCACACATCCAACCCTACTTAATGTCAGATGCGGGTGCTGGTCCATTCCACTTTACTTTCTCGCCTTGACTACTGTAATCCGCTTCCCAGTGGTCTTACGTGCTCCCATTTTGCGCCATTACAGTCCATAAGGAATGCAGCGACAAGGCTCATCTTCTTTTCTGCCCGCAGCTCCCATGCCAGTCCCTACATTGGCTTCCGGTAAGAAAAAGGGCTCAATTAAAAAATCTGATTCTTGCTTTCAAATTTCTACATAATGCTGCTCCCACCTATCTATCCTCCCAAATACACAAGTATGTCCTGTCTAGGCCCTTACGCTCTGCTGAAGACTTGCGTCTATCTTCTGTCCATACTCCCACCTCTGATACTCGCCTTCAAGACTGCTCGAGGGCTGTACCATTCCCGTGGAACTCACTTCCCTCCTCCGTTAGATGCTCACCCAGTCTCCACTCCATCATAAAATGATTAAAAACCCACTTCTTCATAAAAGCATATCAATTAAACTGTTAACTAACTAACTTTAGATACAAGTAATCGATCATCTAATTGCCCATCTGGGCGTTGTCTAGTAAATTTTGTTTTCAGTTGTAATTTAACCATAGCGTGGTCCGACCAAGTAATTGAAATAATGTTAGAAGATTTTACTCTCTCCAGCAAATTACGATCTATCAGAATTATGTCGATTCTAGAATATGCACAGTGTGTTTTACAAAAAAAAAAAAAAAGGTAAAATCTGTTTCAGACGGGTGATAAATCCTCCAACTCCACATTTTGAAGAATGTTACGAAATTTCCTGGCTTGATTAAAGACATTCTTGGAAGGTTTTTTGCATTTCTTTGACCTTTTATCTATTTAAGAGTCAAGTACACAATTACAATCTCTCGTTACTATAACTGATCGTTGTTTAAGTTTATCTAATTTCGAAACAAATTTTTGTATGTACTGAATTTGAGAGGAAATTGTGAGATAGATATTAGCTATTGTGTACGATTTCTCATCTATATTACAAATCATTATGATCCATCTGCCCATGTTGGCTGTGCACTGATGTTTTATAGAAACATTCAATTTTGCTGAGAATAAAATGACTACTCCTCTTTTCTTTTTCTCCTTAAAAGATGAGTAAATGGAGAGAGGAAAATCTTTAAACTTATATATTTTTTTCATCTGCTTGTCGCCAATGAGTGTCTTGGATACATATAATGTGAGCATTTTCTTTTTTTGTGTGGTCACCTTAAACTTTCCTTTTTTTGTGTGCGAATTGAGCCCTTGAGCATTAATGTAAACAATATTAACATTATTGTTACGGTTGCCCCAGGCTACCTGAGGGTTGGACCGTAGAAAGGATGCTCCTAGCGCTCCCCAAGGACCATCAGCACCACACCAGATACCATAAGCACTGCAGACTCCACGAACCGCCGCAGCTTGGTTGGGGTCTCGCTGTATCCTACCCACCCTGGACCTACAACAAGGCTCCAGATTCCAGTGAGTGAACC
>OW240914.1:246895070-246909556 GCA_933207985.1 Pelobates cultripes
AGAAGAGAAGATTATGGGGGGAGAAGAAGAGAAGATTACGGGGGAGAAGAAGCGATTACAGGGGGGAGGGGAGAAGATTACGGGGGGAGGGGAGAAGAAGACAAGATTACAGGGGGGAGAAGAAGCGGAGAACACAGGGAGGGGGGGAATAAGAGGAAAACACGGGGGGAGAAGAAGAGGAGAACACGAGGGGTGGGAGATGAGAAAGTAGGGGAGGGAGAGACCACTAAAGGAGGGAGGGGGCAGTGGAGAGACCGCTAAGGGAGGGGGGTGGAGGATAGGGGAGGGTGGATGGAGAGGAGAGACTACTAGTGGAAAGTTGGGGAGAAAAGGAGACCACTAAGGGAGGTGGGGGGGAGAGGAGAGACCACTAAGGGGCAGGGGAGATCTCTAAGGAATGGAAGGGAGAGCTCTATAGGACAGGGGGACAGGGAGCTCTTTCACACCACGCGCACACACACACACAATGCATCCCTATACACACAGAAACACAACATGCTTCCCTTACACAGAGAGAAACACACAATGCAACCCTTACACATAAAGACAATGCATCCTTTGCACATATACACAGAACACACACAATGCATCCCTTACACACACATGCAAACACACACTGTTTCTCTTACACACACACACAGAAACACAATGCATCTCTTACACACACTCAACACACCCCTTACAGACACACACACTGCATCCCTTACATACACAGAAACACACTTTGCATCCCTTATGCATACAAACACAGATTCACACAATGCATCCCTAACACACAACAAGAAACACACAATACATCCCTTATACACAAACACTCACTGCTTTCTATCCCTTACACAAACAACACTACATCACCTACACAAACTGGTATCCCTATACACTACATTCCGTAAGCACACACATTAGATCCTCTACAGTAACACATAACACATCCCCTACACACTCTACTCCCTGTGAGTTCATGGGTGGAACATGTAGGTGGCCTTATGGGTGGGCTTTATGGGCATACTCACCGTCAGGCCCTGGGGCCCAGACCTTGAGCTATGTAAGAGGCCCCCAAAAATGGAGCTGCTTCCCGTTCTCCCAGAACATTGAATTTTGTGACCACAGTTGCAAACAGCCTCCAGAGATCCTGTTCTACACCAGACCAGTGGAGCCAGACTGCAGCCAGAGCCCATCACCACCCCTTATCTGATTGTAAGTAGGCAATCTAGTATATTATTAGTGACACTAATCTCTAATTTACCTCACATTAAATGGACACTATAGTCCCCAGAACCACTGCAGCTTAATAAAGTTGTTCTGGAGTCTATAGTTTGTCCCTGCAGGCTTTTTAATGTAAACACACAGTGTGCAGCACTGGCATTAGTTCATATCGGTGGGGCATTGCGATGTTCCGGGGGGGGAAGGGGGGGAAGCGGCAAATCTTTCTTTTGCCTAGGGCGGCAAAAATCCTTGCAACGGCCCTGTGTATAGGGAGAGGTATTAGCAGTAGAAAGAGGGAAGTGCTCATGCCATTGTACAGAACACTGGTGAGACCTCACTTGGAGTATTTTACGCAGTACTGGAGACCATATTTTCAGAAGGATATTGATACTGTATAGAGAGTTCAGAGAAGGGCTTCTAAACTGGTTCATGGATTGCAGGATAAAACTTACTAGGAAAGTTAAAGGAACTTAACATGTATAGCTTGGAGGAAAGACGAGACAGGGGGGATATGATAGAAATATTTAAATACATAAAGAGAATCAACACAATAAAGGAGGAGACCATATTTAAAAGAAGAAATACTACCACAACAAGAGGACATAGTCTTAAATTAGAGGGGCAGAGGTTTAAAAATAATATCAGGAAGTATTACTTTACTGAGAGGGTAGTGGATGCATGGAATAGCCTTCCAGCTGAAGTGGTAGAGGTTAACACAGTAAAGGAGTTTTAGCATGCATGGGATAGGCATAAGGCTATCCTAACTATAAGAAAAGGCCAGGGACTAATAAAAAAAATTTAGAAAATTGGGCAGACTAGATGGGCCGAATGGTTCTTATCTGCCGTCACATTCTATGTTTTTATGTTTCTATGTCTTTCAATGTGGCGGTTCAGATTCTACAGGCTGTGGGTTCGGGCTCTCTTATGGCAAAAGCTGATGTAGAAGCGGCCTTTTGGCTGCTTCCGGTGCACCCGGACTGCCACCATTTGCTGGGCTGTTTTTTCCAGGACAGTTATTATGTGGACTTGTGCATGCCCATGGGTTGCTCAATCTCTTGTTCCTATTTTGAATGTTTTAGCAGGTTCCTAGAGTGGGTGGTGCGAGAAGAAGCGGCTTGTAACTCGCTGCTACACTACTTAGATGATTTCCTCTATGCCGGTCCTGCAGGCTCGGACGTGTGTTCACACCTTCGGACCCTGGAGTCAGTGTCACAATTTTTTTGGGTCCCTCTGGCCCCGAATAAGACAGTTGGTCCTTCCACTTGTTTGAGTTTCTAGGGGATTGTGATCGAATCAGTCGCTTGGGAGGATCGTTTGCTGGAGGATAAGGTATCAGATTATCTTGGACAAGCTGCAATTCACATGCCACATTATTCCCATGGGGAGTGTGTTTACTCGTTGTTTGGCAGCGACGACCACTGAGTGCCCTCATCAGTATGTGCGGATTCCTCGCCCCTTTGTGCGAGGACCTGGCAGTTTGATCCGTTTTCTTGGAAGGTTTTAATGATCGTTCATATTGGCAGGCACTTGAGGTGTCTAATGCCTCCATCTCTTTACTGACATGGCCGGAGTGGTTTGTTTTGGGGCCATCTTTGCGGCCCACTGGTGTGCAAAATCTTTGCTGGAATTTGGCCTTCTTGGAGCTTTTCCCTATTGTGGTTGCAGTGGAGCTCTAGGGGATCTCCTGCGGTATCTTCTACCGTGATAATATTGGGGTGGTGTTGGTCATTAACAAATAGTCAGCATCCTCCCCTACCGTGGTTCAGCTGCTGCAGCGCCTGGTTCTGCACTGCTTAATTTTGAATGTGTGCTATAGGGCTGTGCATGTCCCCAGGGTGGCTAATGGATGTTCTTTCTCGTTTTCAGTGGCGGGGTTTAGGGCGGCGGCACCCAAAGCGGAGAAGGTGGGCTTTCCAATCCCAAAGGATCTCTGGGGTCTTGGTCTGACCGAATAATGTCTTGGATCTGCGATTCAGTCTCAGAAGCTACTTGGTAGCGTTATGGTAAGGCATGGGGTGAGAATTTGAGAGGCTTCTCAGAGGCTTCAAGTCAGATGGAGAGCGTTTGCAAGGTCTGTTACAGTTAATTTGGTTCTGGGAAGCGTTGAGCTATTCCTCCTTGGCTTTTTCGTGTAACTTGTCCAGGCTCAGTTTTTGGTTCAAACTCACCAGGGCCACAGACATCACAAGGATGTTTTAGTTTTGTTGGTTATGAGTGGTTGGTGTAAGGGGCCCAAGATCTCAGATTCTCGTAGGCCAGTTTCGGGTGCTCTTATGGTGGGCCTATTTTCTGTTCTGCCACGGGTTTGTTCTTTCCTGTTCAAGTGGTGCTGTTTCGGGTAGCATTCTCTTTTGCCTTTTTTGGGGGGGCCATGTGGGTGGATGAGCTCGTTAGTCCATCAAAGGTGGTCCCCGGGAGATTGTTGTTGGGAATGTTTTTGAAGTTCGGACAGTACGTTTTTTGCTGCATAGGTTCAGGATGGGCGTTTTTGGCTGGGGCCCTTGGGCAAGTCCCAGGTTCCATGGTTTGTCCATTGGTCCACTGGCGTGTTTTCGTGCTTTCTGTGAGGTTCGCCCGGCGGACGCAGGTCCTTTGCTGGTTCACAGGGATGCCAGATTCTTATCTCAATTCCAATTTATCAGGGTATCCGCATGGCATTGAAGACATTGAGACTGCCTAGTGCAGAGTTTAGGGGACACTCCTTTCAGATAGGAGCTGCCACTGAGGAAATTATCCAACGGATTGGGAGGCGGGAATCTAGGAGGTTCTGTTCTTATGTTCGTCCAGCTGGACTGATTCTGTTTTCCCTTTTGTCTCCGTAGGTGCCAGAAGACGAGTGTGGGTCATTGACCATTTAAACATTTATTGGGCACAACAGCGTTGTCTAAAACATTTTCTATCGCCAGCGGTGGCAGAGGCCCGGGGGATGCGGTGGGAGCACCTGTTCCCTGAAATTGTCCAGTTGGCTCGCTTACTCTGCATTCCTAATGTGCTCTTGATTAATTTGTGGGGAAAAGATCTTGGCAATATTCCGGTGTGAGGTCTGGGTGAAACGATCCAGATGAATTTGGCTGAGTTAAGGCTTAAGTTCCCGAGACTTTGTATAGTTTGGTCTCTTGAATGGAGCAGGATCAAGCTGAATAAGGGTGTTTCGAAATTTGTGAAGGGAATGGGTCATGGTGCGTCATTGCATATTTGAGCAAAACGCAGCGGTGTATATTAGGGGTGAAGGGGTCCACCTTGTGGATGTAGGACTGTTTAATTTGGCATTGCAGGATGCGTTGGAGGAGGCCATGGCTTTGGTGTAGGGGCGGCCCTGCTGATTTAGGGGATAAACCAGCGGGTCTTATGGCAGTATATGTCCCTTGTTAACTGTGGTTTGGACCAGCTGTCCACGGGAAGTGAGACAATAATTTGCTAGTGGTTAGCATTACGAGAATGGAAGGCCCAGGAAAAGGCCTTATGCTGGTTGGAACGAGGGGGAGGGCAGCTGTCCTTAAGTTTTGTTTTGGTTGGCAAGGTGGTACTCAGTGAGAGATATTTATGTATATACAATGTTTTATGTTATAAAGTTGAAGTTTAGAGATTTATATATTTATATTTTAATAAAGCTGTGGCCTGTTTTCTCCAAAAGCAAGTCTGTGGTTGTTTATTTTGGGCAATATGTGGTTGGGGTTTTTATTGGTGGGATGAGGTTATGCCCATACACATTTACACTCTACCTACGCACATGTCTCTCACTGTTATAATACACCTACCATTAAAATTATAGACTGATCATTTCTTTGTCAGTGGACAAACGTTCAAAATCAGCAGGCAATCAAATACTTTTTTCCCCTCATTGTACACAATATTATATGAGTTACTCAACATTAGTTTCCAGGCAGATGAAACTTTATACATATTATATATTATTCGTTATTTGTATTACTAAATAATTATTTTTTAAATATGTGAATAATTAAAATAAAAAAACAGGGAAATAAATTGGGTAAATAAAAAACTTTAATGCCAAGAATTTTCATACTTATTCAAAAGTTAAAAAGCAGAGGAATTCTGAACTTTAACTGTACCCACCCTGTTTGTTTACATGACTTCATGACTTCATCACGTCATCACTAGTGACATGTATTTTATTGTTGTTTTTGTGGTGGTGTGGGTGTTTTTTTTTTTGGTTTTTTTTACAACTACAGGGCAATTCATAAATCACTGGTTAGACCACATCTTGAATATGCTGTGTAATTTTTGGCACCTGTTCTAAAGAAGGATATTATGGCACTAGAAAAAGTGCAGAGGCGGGCTACACAATTAATACAAGGAATGGAACATATCAGCTATGAAGAAAGGTTAACACATTTAAACCTCTTTAGTTTAGAAAAAAATGTCACCTGAGAGGGGATCTGATAACATTATACATACCGTATATATCTGGGGCCAATACAAACATTCTAGGGTCACAAAGGAATTTTAGGCTGTAAGTCGTTTGGGTGCATATTAGAAGTAATATGATTAGTTCATACCCGCTAAACTGATTTTTGCAGAAGTCTCTTGCTTGTTGGGAAAAAAAAAACAGTAGTATATAAGAATGATCACAGCGTTTCAGACCATATAAGGTCATGTTAAAAGCCCTATTGTACTGTGCAAACATATATGTTGCACATCACATTAATACCAAAAAGTTTTTGTTTTATGTTTTTACATATCCCTCAACTTACTCTGTTTGAGTTTAAACAGACAGGTAATATAATTAAAAATGCAGTTAAGCACAAATGTTATATGCATGTGATATTTGTATAAAGTCCTTATGGGAATTGCTGTCAAAAATAATCATAAACTCATTTATGTTTTCCATGTACCAAGGAATGTCCAAGTGGAGTGGTTAATGAAGATACCTTTAAGCAGATCTATTCACAATTCTTTCCTCACGGAGGTAAGTAAAATAGCTTATTGTTACTTCAAAGTATTTGAGGCTTGAATAAATAGTATATGAGGGGTCATTGTGGCATTATGCTAAAACAATCTTCCCATAGTCCACATTCATATTATTCTTATAGTGCTTATGATACAATGGTGAAAATCACAATGGGCAAACAAAATATCTTGAATTTATAAAATTAAATTAGGCATATGAACACAGGCCATGTGGGGACTGATGCAGAGAGGGCCCTTGTGCAAAAACATTTTTGGGCTCAATATGAGCATATTTATGGGGTAGTGAATATTAAAAATAGTATTTTATAAAAAGCATCACATTGTTTTTATTAATAGCAGAAATCAATATGTTGCCATTGTATCCCTTTGATTGGTTCAAAGCTAAGAGTTACTTACTATTTAAACTTTTATAGACCCTGGAGCACGTGTGTTACAGTATTTATATTTCACACAATTCACAAAAATATAATTTATTGTGACAAATAATTAATAATAATAATGTGTAACATACATGACAATAATCAGTGAATATTTAGTATAACAATAGGCATAAAATATGGCTAACGTAACCACAACAAAGATAATTTCTAGACCATTTTGTAGTGATTGGTTAGTAACCCACTCAGAAATTATTACTATCAGTAGGGGTCAGCATACTTAGCAAGTAACAGTACAGATTTTAGTACACATGAATAATCAATAGGCAATTAGTAACAGTTTTCAATAATGTCAAAATTTATTTCTAAAGTAATTGTACGTATTGAACTTTGTATATCACCTCTAGAGCTGACATTGTGTCAACATAGATGAGAAAATATCACAGAACTGCTAAGGGAATTATTTTAGAATCAGCCTTAGAAATCATCACACAGAAGGCAGAACACAGCAATTAACTGATGCTGGCAGCTCAGATAAGATCACACAGTTGGACAATTTACCTGTCCATTTATAGAAAACATAAGGATGGGGGGTGGATACAGAAGGCAAAAATGGGGGGCAGGAAGGAGAGGGTAACATCCAAGTGCCATCCATCAGTTAGAAGAGACATAAAAACGTAATCGACCATAATAATCCACACTATTTTAATATATCCTCATAAACACTCATAAGTCGCAAGTTCCGATATAACTAGTTTCTTTGAATGAGACTTAATTAATGCTAACATATTCTAAAATCATCATATATTAAGACAGTATAATATGAACTTTATAATACGGTATTTCTTCACCTTATATATAGGGTTTACCAATCTCCACTTGTCCCATATATCCCATGCTGCTATAGCATTTTGAGTAGAGTAGTATGTGTTAATAGAGCAAGCTTCATAAAGCCTCTGCTCATCCATCTCAGAATATACTTTCTGGATTTTAGGAATGTTTGAAGTCATCCAGGCTCGTGCAATAAGGCGTTGAGCCGTCAGTGCCGTATGAAAAATTAGTTTTTGAAGGTATTTGGGAATATCTGGGGGGATGTGCAATAGCAAAAAACATGAGGGGGTCATATGGTAATTAAAATTTTGTAAGATTTTGTAACAATATATGTACCTCCTCCCAAAAGGGTTGAAGGCGTGGGCAGTTCCACCATATATGTATAACTGATCCCATGTTATTTTGACATCTCCAACAGGTGGGTAAAATGGAAAGAAACATTTTATGTATCCGCTCTGGGACTATATACCACCTATAAATCATTTTTTTGTTTTGTTCAATAAGTGAAGCTAATTTAATAAGTTTCTTGATATTTATGGATATATTAATCCATTGTTCCTGGGTAAGCTCCATAGCCAAATCATTTGCCCATTGTTTCCCTGGTGTAGAGTCTGAAAGTGGTGTATAATCTAATAATAATTGGTAACATATGGAGATTGGTTTACATAATGTGGATTTTTTTTATAAATACAGAATTTTTCCAATATCGTAAGTTGTTCACTAATAATAGAGCGAAAAAGAGGCTGTATATTTTGTTTTTTTAAAAAAGGAATATAATTGTCTGTAAGAGAATTGAGAGGTCAAAGGGATATCATAGAGTAATTGAAGGGTTTGAAAATTCTGTAGCCTAGAATTAGCATAAAAATTTATTAAATGTGTAAGACCCCTCTTCCTCCATGGTTTAGCATGGAAAGTAGGTATACAATATATAAGAGCTTCTATGGGAGTGGCAGGGGAAATTGGGTATCTGCTTAGCTTATGTCTGTGTATATCCCAGATTTGTATTAGCAAAGCTATTTGAGCAGGGACTGCTTTTAAAGGGGGTCGTAACTGTTTGGGGAGCCATGATATATGAGTAATGTCATATGGTGATATCATATGCTGGTCGATTCGGACCCCCTGGGGAGTATTATGGTTGGGGAAATGCGATATGCCAGCCGCCAATATGGATGCATGATAGTAAGTGCGAATATCGGGGACTGCCAATCCTCCTACCCTAGCCAGTGCTCTCAAAAGTTTCATAGATACTCAGGGGCTCCCCTTGTCCCAAATAAACTTAGTGATATCCGTTTGAATCGATTTAAAATAAGACTGTGGCATCGATAGCGGAAGATTCTGAAAGACATATTGTAGTCTCGGAAGTATGTGCATTTTAATAGCTACTATTCTTTTGGTACAAGTAAGGAAAAAAGACCTCCATTTTATCAGGTTTTGCTTACACTCCTTCCATACCCTAATATAATTGCCTGCACTCAGATCTTCTGGAGAAGATTATCCCTAAATATTTAATGTTATCGCATCTCCATTCAAAGGGATATTTTTTATACAATATATTTAAAACTTGAGAGGGTAGGTCTATTCCCAAAGCCTGCATTTTAGTAGTGTTTAACAAATAGTAGGAATGCAGACCATATTCTTTTATTATCTGCATAAGTATAGGGAGGTTGTTTAAAGGATCAGTGATATAAAGTAAAATCTCATCCGCGAAGGCGCTGATTTTGTATTCTATACCTTTAACGTGAATACCCTGTATAAGAGGATGGTTTCAAATGGTTTGCAGGAGGGGCTCTAATACGAGAACATACAGTAATGGGGACAACGGGCACCCCTGCCTCATTCCATTGGTTAAGTTAAATGGAGGAGACATGAAGCCTGCTTGTAACACTTGGGCCGAGAGACCTGCATATGAGGCAAAAATCTGTTCGAGTAATTGCTGTGGAAACCCATAAGCGAGCAGCGTTTGTTGCAGGAAGGGCCAGCTGAGGCGGTCAAAACTTTTTCAGAATCTAGTGCTAATAAGAGTCCGCCTCCTCTGGCCCCCCTTAAGTGATCCAAAATCAGCGCTAATTTCCTAGTATTATCCATCGCCTGTCTGATCATCTCCAATAAGGGATGGTAACACCCCATTAAGTCTATTTGCCAAAATTTTCGCGTATATCTTCGCGTCGGTGTTTAAAAGCGATATTGGACGATAATTTTTACATGCATCAAAGGATTTATCGGACTTAGGGATGGTTACTATAGTAGCTCGAAGCATCTCCGTCGGGAGCTTACCTAAGGCCGTGGCCATGTTAAAAACTTTTAATAAATAAGGGCCTAGATCTTGTGCATATTTTTTATAATAGGCATTCGTCAGCCCATCTGCTCCGGGTGACTACCCCTGTGGCAATTTAGCCATGTATTATTAAAGGTGTGCCTAATATCGCTGGATACAAGCTTGATGTGCTAAGCTAGGTACATTACCAGTGAATTAATATAATTAATTAATTTCAGCTACAGTCTGAAATCCTTGATTATATTGTTCCCTTTAGCTAATTATGATGCCACAATTTTGAAATCTGAACAGCATTATCCGGGTATATATTTTGTTTTAGGAAAACTAAATTAAACATTTTATAAATATGAATCTTTTAATTTATCTTGGTGTCTTGGAGTTGTAATTCAATGGATGTATGAGTGTAAGGTAAACATATTTAAAGATAGAGTGTAGTATGGGAATAGCAAAGTGAAAGCAGTTCCTGAAAATAAATCCAGAAGTGATCTGGCTAACAAAGAAATTTCCAGAGTCCCAAGAATTCAAGAGGGAAAAGTGTTTAGCATATTTTCTCAAGAGTGTATGTATGTCTCTCAATCAGTGTGTTCTTACTCTTATCACTGAATTTCACGTCAGATTTGTAAATTGACCAATGGAATCAGATGGGCTTACCTTATTATTATGAGTGCTGATCTCATCCTAATGGTCAATTTACAGCATTTGAACAATAGATGATCTAATTGTTCCATGATTATTTTCTTGATTAAATCCAATGACCACTTAGGTCATAATGGGCTTATTAAAATCCATGAGGAAAATGACGTGGAAAACCATTATCTTTATAGCCAATCAATCAGAAATAGCTGTCAATTATCAAAGATGTTTGGTAGATTTTAACAGACAGAGAGGCGTCAAATTGTGTCATAATTTTAAGTGGCTGGTATAGTTGCCCCAAGTTTGAACTCAGTCTCCAATGGGGTCTTATAGAAACCTCCATTGAGCATAGAGTCCTTAATAATTTATATTAATTGCTTGTAAGAAGGATGTCTTATGAGCAATTTTTAATCATGTTATCTGATTCTGGATTTCAGAAATTACAAGTGTAATTTTAATAGATTAATTGTATTATTAAATTGTAACACTAGATGTGTGTATTACAGATATATACATTATATGTGAAACATATATTACTAATTACTAATATTACTAATGTAATATATGTTTCACATATAATGTATATATCTGTAATACACACATCTAGTGTTACAATTTAATAATACAATTAATCTATTAAAATTGCTATGTTGAATATATAAAATATTATTAAATTGAGGTACTGAACTTAATTATATTGTCAATGTGAGCTTTTTCACAAACCCCCCTTTCTAACACTTTGATTTCTAATGTGCAGTGTTTACTTGTTAGCTTGCATTCCAAATATTGTACAACCTGGATTGCGAATAAGATAGACCGACACTATCTCTTTTCACTAAATAGTGTTTAAGAGAAAGGAAAAAATGTCTTTGTGTCTTTTACATTCTACTGACACTAAATGGAGTCACCATTGGTAAACAGTGACTTGCAACACAACATTTTCATTTTACCCACAAAATATCTGACATAAATCCCCTTTTGATTATTGTAAAGGATCCTTCTATTCGTGCAGTGCTGATCCTTGTAGCTTCTCCCGAAATCCCGCTGAAACAGAGTGATTATAGTTTCCAATCCCCCAAACATTGAGACTTCATGAAGGGGGTAAAATGATCTGATTTAATGGGCGGGTGATTCGGCAGTTTATTTGTTTTCTTGCTAGTTGCACGACATCACCCCACACACGTCTAAATAACCGAACAGGCTGGTTCGCATAGTCTGTTTAATAAGGGATTTCGTTACACAGCTCCCCCTTAGTCCCATGGAACGGCATACCTGCTTAGATCCTAACAGGTCGGCTAAGGGATGTCCGGATGAGAGAGTTACTTTTCTAGTTCGGTCTGCTGTGACAGGCCATCTGCATTGGCATTCTGCTTCCCGGGGCGATACTGCATTGTGAAATTATAGGGTTGCAGAACCAAGCTCCATCTGAGTAGTCTGGGGTTATCGCCAGCTACTCTGTTAAGCCAAATCAAAGGGTTGTGGTCAGTCATCACTGTGAAAGAGCATCCATACAGGTAGGGTTGTAGCTTTTTAAGTGCCCAAACTAATGCCAGACAATCTTTTTCCACGGTGGCATAGGTGACTTCGCGTGGTAACAGTTTTCTGCTCAGATACGCCACCGGGTGGTCCAGGCCATTGTCTCCTACCTGGCTTAGTACTGCTCCCAGTCCAAACATAGAGGCATCTGTGTGAACGAGAAACCTTTTAATATGATCCGGTGCCGCCAACACAGGAGATGCGCTTAATGCAGCTTTGAGTTTCTGGAAAGCCTCCTCACACTCAGGAGACCAGGCTACTTGTCGGGGTAGGGACTTTTTGGTGAGGTCCGTCAGAGTTTAGCTAGGGCACTGTACTCTGCTACAAATTTCCTATAGTAGCCAGCTGTGCCTAAAAAAGCCATGACCTGAGTTTTACTCCAGGGTTGGGGCCACTGTGTGATGGCCTCAATTTTAGCTGGTTCTGGCCTCTGTTTCCCTGACCCTACTCTGTGGCTTCAAAGTGAGCCCTGCATTCGAGTGAGCACTACCGAGATGTGTTCCAGGTTGGGTTCCCAGGTGCCACTGAAGATAGCTATATCGTCCAGGTAAGCACAAGCAAAGCCCTGAAATCCCTCTAGGAGCCGGTCAGCCATCCTTTGGAACGTAGCGGGGGCATTCTTCATTCCAAATGGCATAACCTTAAACTGGTATAGGCCAAATGGGGTGACAAATGCCAATTTTGGGATGGCCTCAGGCTCCAAGGGGATTTGCCAATATCCCTTACACAAATCAATAGTGGTCAAATAATTTCCCCCAGCCATGCGGTCAAGCAGCTCGTCCACTCGGGGAATGGGGTATGCGTCTGTGACTGTCCTATCATTTAGTTTGCGGTAGTCCACGCAGAACCGGGTGGTACCGTCTTTTTTAGGAACTAAAACCACTGGAGAAGCCCACAGGCTTTGAGACGGCTCTATTACCCCCAGTTCTAACATGTCCTGGATTTCTTTTAACATGCTTTCCCGTACTGCTTCGGGGATTCGGTAAGGCTGCTGCCGCAGAGGTAACTGGCCTGGGGTCTCCACTCGGTGGACTGCCAGGGTCGTGTACTCTGGGGCTGCTGAAAACATGCCCCTGAACCCCTCCAACAATTGGGAAGCCTGAGCTTGCTCCTCTGGACTTAATTCGGGGCCCAGCTGTACCTGTTCTACCCCTGTCGGTCCCTGAGGGAGCATATCCGGTAACAGAATACTCTCGCTATCCTCATATGCTGGAGAGCATACCGCAGAGACCTCCTCTGGTCTCTCGTGATATGGCTTGAGCATATTTACATGGAAGGATCGACGGATCCTTCCGTCTGAACAGTCTGCCACAATGTACGTGGTATCACTGATCCACTCTATCACAGTTTGGGGCCCTGCCAGGATGCTTGCAACTTATCGTTCTTAATGGGCTTGAGTACTAGGACCTTTTGTCCTACCTCCAATATACGGTCTTTAACTCCCTTATCATACCAGTACTTCTGCCGTTGTTGGGCTGTCCGCAGGTTCTCCCGAACTGTTTCGGTCAGAGCCTGCAGACGATCCCTCAACTCTAGTACAAACGTAACTATAGGGGTACCTGTGTGTTCCATATCGCCTTCCCAATGTTCCCGCACTAGGTCCAGGGGTCCCCGGACTCGTCGCCAGTATAGTAGTTCAAATGGGGAGAATCCGGTGGACTCCTGGGGAACTTCCCTATAGGCAAAGAGTAAATGGGGAAGGAACTTTTCCCAATTCCGACAGGTCTCTGTGAACGTGATGAGCATTTGTTTAAGGGTGCCGTTAAAACGCTCACAGAGGCCATTGGTCTGGGGATGATATGGGGAACTTAATATGGGTTTTACCCCACATCTCTGCCAAAGCTGTTGGGTAACTACTGCGGTGAATTGGGTTCCTTGATCGGACACTATCTCCCTAGGAAACCCCAGCCTAGTGAACACCTGCACCAGTGCTTCCGCTACCGTCTCGGCATGTATATTTGACAGAGCTATTGCCTCGGGGTAGCGTAGTCCACCACAGTAAGAATGTATTTCTTACCGGATGGACTGGTTTTGCTGAGTGGCCCGATTAAATCGGCTGCCACTCGGAAAAATGGTTCCTCAATGATTGTTAGAGGACGTAGTTTTGCCCTGGGGTGATCCCCTCACTTTCCTACCTTTTGGCATACCTCGCAGGTCCTACAATAATCCTGCAAATCTCTAGTGACCCACGGCCAGAAAAATGACTGGGTGAGTCGGTCTCTAGTCTTTTTAATGCCTAAGTGACCTGCTAGGGGGATATCATGGCTAATCCGCAATAGTTCTACCCAATACTTATGGGGCACTATTAATTGTCTTTTTTCTACCTGACCCGCTCCCTTCCCTGTCCCACCGGTCACCCGGTATAGTAAACCCTTTTCCCAGATAAACCTTGCCTGATCTCCGTCTCCCTGGGGTTGATCTGCCTCCCTCCGATACCCCTTTAATGTGGGGTCTTCTCGCTGAGCTTGCTCAACGTCTTGAGGGGTACCCCAGTAAGAAATATGGTCAGGGTGAACTGTCAGAGGGTTATTGCTTACCTGGTCATGGGTTGAGGGGGAGGCCTCCATAGCTCTGGATTGCTGACGGGTGGTAACAGGTAGTGCTCCTTCTGGACTGCAGGCTGCCAATTGGGACGTCAAGCATCCGAAATCATTCCCCAGCAATACTTCCGCTGGCAAATCTGGCATGATGCCCAC
>OW240914.1:246909656-247325565 GCA_933207985.1 Pelobates cultripes
CACCTCTCAAGTTACCACTCGCCCGCCTGCCACCACCACCAACACTAGCACCACAGCAGCTTCACTTGGTATGTCAGAGGAGTTATTTACACATCAGTTGGAAGAAATGAGTGATGCGCAACCATTATTGCCAGAGGATGTAGATAACAGGGATATGTCTCAGGCAGCCAGCATTACACACATGGACGTACGGTGTGATGATGATGATGATGTTGTACCCGCTGCTGCTTCCTTTGCTGAGTTGTCAGATACAAGTGAAGCGGTTGATGATGACGATGCGTCCATGGATGTCACGTGGGTGCCCGCTCGTCAAGAAGAAGAACAGGCGAAAGTTCAGATGGGGAGACAGGGAGGAGGAGGAGACGAGTTGGAAGCAGGGGAAGGTCGTCGCAAGGAGCTAGTGGCACAGTCAGACAGCATGCATCGACACCCGGGGTCAGCCCGACAGCATGCCAATCAGCGCATGCTGTGTCCACCACCAGAATGCCGTCATTGCAGAGCTCAGCAGTGTGGAATTTTTTTTGTGTGTCTGCCTCTGACAACAGCGATACCATTTGCAACCTGTGCCAAAAGAAACTGAGTCGTGGGAAGTCCAACACCCACCTAGGTACAACTGCTTTGCGTAGGCACATGATCTCACATCACAAACGCCTATGGGATCAACACATGAGTACAAGCAGCTCTCCTACTCTAAGCCGCCAGCCTCCTCCTGGTGCAGCATCTTCAGCCACGTCAACCACTGCTTTCCTCCTTGTCCCCTCTCAACCATCCGTCACTCCGCCTCCCGCCTTGAGCAGTTCACGCTCATCTTCCCACAGTCATGTGTCTGTCAAGGACATGTTTGAGCGTAAGAAGACAATGTCAGAAAGTCACCCCCTTGCCCAGCATCTGACCGCTGGCTTGTCCGAACTATTAGCCCGCCAGCTTTTACCATACAAGCTGGTGGAGTCTGAAGCGTTCAAAAAATTTGTAGCTATTGGGACACCGCAGTGGAAGGTACCCGGCCGAAATTACTTTTCGCAAAAGGCAATCCCCAACCTGTACTCAATTGTGCAAAAGGAAGTAATAGCATCTCTGGCACACAGTGTTGGGGCAAGGGTCCATCCTGACCACTGATACCTGGTCTGCAAAGCATGGTCAGGGCGTTATATCACCTACACTGCGCATTGGGTAAACCTGCGTACTGCCAAGCATGGAATGCATATGGCTCTGCAGAAGGAGTTGGTGACTTACCGCCCGCGACACAGGCAGTCCTGCTGCCACCTCCCTCTACTCCTCCTACTCCATCCTCTTCCATAACCTCCTTGGCTTTTGGAGTCCTCTTCTGCTGCTGCGTCTTGCTCCCACATCAGCGGCACCCCAACCTCCCAGGTACTGTTCACATCCACCCGGATCACGGCAGTGTCACACGAGTCTTGGTTTGACTTGCTTGAAAGCAGAGAGTCACACCGAACAAAACACTCCTGTCCGCCCTGGCACAGGTGGAAAAGTGGCTGACTCCGCGCGACTGGATATGGCAAAGTGGTTTTGTGACAGGTTTCAAATTTGTTAAGCGGCATTGAAGTTGGGCAAGTTGTCACATGTGCCGTGCATGGCACATGTGTGTGATCTGATCGTACAATGCTTTGTGCATAAGTACACAGGCTTACAGGACGTCCTGAAGCAGGCCAGGAAGGTGTGTGGCCATTTCAGGCGTTCCTACACGGCCATGGCTCACTTTGCCGATATCCAGCGGAGAAACAACATGCCAGTGAGGCGCTTGATTTGCGACAGCCCGACACGTTGGAATTCAACACTCCTAATGTTCGACCGCCTGCTCCAACAAGAAAAAGCCGTTAATGAATATTTATATGACCGGGGTGCTAGGACAGCCTCACCGGGTAGGAATTTTTTGCCCGCGTTACTGGGCGGCTCATGCGCCGCCCAATGCCATAGCCAGGCTCATGCGTCGCTTTTGAGGAGGTGACAAATTTAGTCTGTCGCGAAGGCACCATCAGCGACATCATACCATTTGTTTTCTTCCTGGGCGTGCCCTGTGAGAGTGCTGGATCGGAGGCTGTAGATGGCGTGAAGAGGAAGAGGAAGTGTTGTGGTCACCATCACCTCCAGAACCAGCCTTATCAGCATCGCTTGCTGGACCTGCAGCAACGCTGGAAGAGGATTGTGAGGAAGAGGAGTCAGAGGAGGAATGTGGCTTTGAGGAGGAGGAGGAGCAAGACCAACCACAACAGGCATCCCAGGGTGCTCGTTGTCACCTATCTGGTACCTGTGGTGTTGTACGTGGCTGGGGGGAAGAACTTCATTGACATCAGTGAGGAGGAGGAACGGGAAATGAGTAGCTCGGCATCCAACCTTGTGCAAATGGGGTCTTTCATGCTGTCGTGCCTGTTGAGGGACCCTCGTATAAAAAGGCTGAAGGAGAACGACCTGTACTGGGTGTCCACGCTACTAGACCCCAGTATAAGCAGAAAGTGGCGGAAATGTTACCGAATTACAACAAGTATGAAAGGATGCAGCATTTGCTAAATAAATTGAAAAGTATGCTTTACACAGCGTATAAGGGTGATGTCACAGCACAACGGGAATCTAACAGGGGAGAGGTGGAAGTCATCCTCCTCCTCCCATGACCACGCCGGCAAGGACAGGACGCTTTAGAGACGTGTTGTTGATGGAGGACATGCGGACCTTTTTAAGTCCTATGCATCGCCACAGCCCTTCGGGATCCACCCTCAGAGAGCGACTCGACCGACAGTTAGCAGACTACCTTGCCTTAACTGCAGATATCGACACTCTGAGGAGCGATGAACCCCTTGACTACTGGGTATGCAGGCTTGACCTGTGGCCTGAGCTATCCCAATTTGCGATAGAACTTCTGGCCTGCCCCGCTTCAAGTGTCCTGTCAGAAAGGACCTTCAGTGCAGCAGGAGGTATTGTCACTGAGAAGAGAAGTAGCCTAGGTCAAAAAAGTCTAGATTACCTCACCTTTATTAAGATGAATGAGGGATGGATCCCGACGGGACTGACAGTGGGCAATACATCCGACTAAAAAAGGCCTGATGAGATGAGCTGCCTTGGGCTAAAAATGGTCCACACGCTGCTGTATTTTAGCTCTGAATGCCGGTTGACTTGCGTGACTTATCCGCCACCAAGTAGGGTTCAAGCCGCCATGTTTTAGGGCACTTTCTGCCTGTGAAACAAACATCAATTATAGATTGAATAGCAGTTAGTTGTCTCAAAGCGGGTATGTCAGGCTCACAGTGGATACTGTGCCCAGTGCCACCACTCACTCACTGGTGTCACAATAGCTTGCATTTAAAAACAAAATACTTTTTTCACTGTTATAGATTGAATAGCAGTTAGTTATCTTCAAGCAGGTGTGTCAGCCCTACAGCGTGTACTCTGCCAGTTTACAGTGCCACTCATATCTGGTGTGATAATAGCTTGCATTTAAAAAAAAAAAAAAATTTTTTTCACTGTTATAGATTGAATAGCAGTTAGTTGTCTCAAAGCGCGTGTGTCAGGCTCACAGTGGATACTGTGCCCAGTGCCACCACTCACTCACTGGTACCCGGACAAAATTTATTCACAAAAGGCAATCCCCAACCTGTACTCGATTGTGCAAAAGGAAATAATGGCATGTCTGGCACACAGTGTTGGGGCAAGGGTCCATCTGACCACTGATACCTGGTCTGTAAAGCATGGTCAGGGCAGGTATATCAACTACACTGCGCATTGGGCAAACCTGCTGACGGCTGCCAAGCATGGAATGCGTGGCTCTGCAGAGGAGTTGGTGACACCGCCACGACTTGCAGGCAGGCCTACTGCCACCTCCTCTACTCTTCCTACTCCATCCTCTTCCATAACCTCCTCGGCTGAGTCCTCTTCTGCTGCTGCGTCTTGCTCCACATCAACGGATAGGGGACGTAACAGTGATTAAACTGATAAAAATAGTACTAAACACACCACTCCTATCTGGTGGCACATTAGATTGCACGCGCAGTGCCCCAAATGTGTTGTGATCTGTGAGTAAGGTTGTCCATACAAGTAGGTTGCAGCTTTTTGAGGGCCCACACCACCGCCATGCACTCCTTTTCAATGGCAGTGTATCTACTTCGCTGGGCAAAAGTTTACGGCTTAGATAAGCCCCGGGTTGCTCGCCACCATCTGCTCCGCCTTGGCTCAGCACTGCTCCCAATCCAAACATAGAAGCGTCTGTATGGACGAGAAAGTGTTTAGTTGGATCAGGAGCAGAAAGTACAGGTGATTTAATGAGCGCCGTCTTGAGCTGTTGGAAGGCCTGTTCACACTCTGGGGCCCATACTACTATCTTGGGGAGGTTTTTACACGTTCCTATATGGTACTTACTGGGCTTTAGGGTCAGTCCGGACTCCCTAATCCGGTCTATTACGGCTCCTATGTGGGTCAGGTGTTCGGGCCAGGAGCTGCTAAAAATGTCTATACCATCCAAGTAGGTGTGTATCAGTGTGTATCAGGGATCCTTAGGACAGGTGTCAATCCATATCTGCCAAGTGACCCTATGTAGGGGGAACAGTCTCTATTCTGCTCTGTGTCGGTGTGTATCATGGTCTCTGAGGACAGGTGTCAATCTATATCTGCCAAGTGACCCTATGTAGGAGGAACAGTCCCTATTCTGCTCTGTGTCAGTGTGTATCAGGGATCCCTAGGACAGGTGTCAATCCATATCTGCCAAGTGACCCTATGTAGGAGGAACAGTCCCTATTCTGCTCTGTGTCAGTGTGCCAAAATTTCTTTGCGCAAAAGGCAATCCCCAACCTGTACTCGACTGTGCAAAAGGAAGTAATGGCATGTCTGTCACACAGTGTTGGGGCAAGGGTCCATCTGACCACTGATACCTGGTCTGCAAAGCAGTGTGTACTTTATAAATGGCTCCACCTGCCACCCGTACAGCAACACAGTCTCCAGTTAGGAGGACCGACCAAGCATCTTCTTCCATCTGCCTGTTACAGAAATTACTGCCGTGTACACGACCTCTGATAGGAGACGCGGAAGGTATTAAACTGATAAAAAATAGTACTAAACACACCACTCCTATCTGGTGTCACATTAGCTTGACCGCACAGTGCCCCAAATTTGCAGTAAGAGGACCGACCAAGCATCTTTTTCCATCTCCCTGTTACAAAAATCACTGCCGTGTACACGTCCACTGATAGGAGACGCGGAAGGTATTAAACTGATAAAAATAGTACTAAACACACCACTCCTATCTGGTGTCGCATTAGCTTGACCGCGCAGTGCCCCAAATTTGCAGTAAGAGGACCGACCAAGCATCTTTTTCCATCTCCCTGTTACAAAAATCACTGCCGTGTACACGTCCACTGATAGGAGACGCGGAAGGTATTAAACTGATAAAAATAGTACTAAACACACCACTCCTATCTGGTGGCACATTAGCTTGACCGCGCAGTGCCCCAAATTTGCAGTAAGAGGACCGATCAAGCATCTTCTTCCATCTCCCTGTTACAAAAATCAATGCTGTGTACACGTCCACTGATAGGAGATGCGGAAGGTATTAAACTGATAAAAATAGTACTAAACACACCACTCCTATCTGGTGTCACATTAGCTTGACCGCGCAGTGCCCCAAATTTGCAGTAAGAGGACCCGACCAAGCCTCTTCTTCCATCTCCCTGTTACAAAAATCAATGCCGTGTACACGACCACTGATAGGAGACGCGGAAGGTATTAAACTGATCAGAACAATACTAAACACACCACTCCTATTTGGTGTCACATTAGCTTGACCGCGCAGTGCCCCAAATTTGCAGTAAGAGGACCGACCAAGCATCTTCTTCCATCTCCCTGTTACAAAAATCACTGCCGTGTACACGTCCACTGATAGGAGATGCGGAAGGTATTAAACTGATAAAAATAGTACTAAACACACCACTCCTATCTGGTGGCACATTAGCTCTGTGTCAGTGTGTATCATGGTCTCTGCATTTCTATTTCTTCTTAGATAACAAAAAAATTCTGAGAAGACGTTGGCAGGGCTATTCACTTGTGTGATCTGTCATGAATTGTCATTTGAATGTTAATTTGAACTGTGGGGCACAAGAACTTGAATCTGACAAAATGGCTGCCATATACACGTCCACTGATAGGAGACGCAGAAGGTATTAAACTGATCAGAACAATACTAAACACACCACTCCTTTTTTTTGGTGAGGCCTTACAGGACAGAGTGCTTCTCCACGGGACATGTTAACTCACGGGCAGCTGGCTCATCAAGGAACCAGAGCAGCTGATTTCTGCTCTTTATGGATTAAAACCAGACTCTGCATCAACTGTGTAATTTTCCATGGGAGTTTTGCCATGGATACCCCTCCGGCATGCCACAGTCCAGGTGTTAGTCCCCTTGAAACAACTTTTCCATCCCTATTGTGGCCAGAAAGAGTCCCTGTGTGTTTTAAAATTTGCCTTCCCATTGAAGTCTATGGCAGTTCGCCAGTTCGCGAACATTTGCGGAAGTTCGTGTTCGCCGTTTGCGAACCGAAAATTTCGTGTTCGCGACATCACTAGTCACTGGGTTGACGTCTGCAGGAACCATCGGGGCATAGGCTGAAACCAAAGGGGCCAAATCATTCCCCAGAAGAACATCAGCGGGCAAGTCTTTCATAACCCCCACATCCACGTGTCTAGCACCCACTCCCCAATCCAAATGAACCCGGGCAACAGGTAAGCGAAACATGGCGCCCCCTGCTACCCTCACCTCCACAGTGTCCCCAGTGTGCTGGTGCTCCGAGACCAGGTTCTTTTTGGAGCAGTGTCATAGTGGCTCCTGTGTCTCTCAGCCCATTCACCACCCTGCCATTCAGTTTCACCGTCTGCCGATGTTGCTGGCGGTTATCCTGGTGAGCTGCTTGCACTGGGTCGGCCTCGTGTAGGATGCCCCAGAATTCCTCCTGCTCTATGCAGTGAGCAGCAGGCTGAGGTGGTCGCTGGTTCCCGTTGGCTGGTCTCCTCCAGGACTGGGCTTGGTTGGCACTGTTCAGTGGGCACTCTGGGCGTTTGTGCCCCAACTGTTTGCACCCAAAGCACCGGATGGGCTGTGAATAATCCCGGGCATTGAATCTGGATGGCTGCACGTAGTTGTTCGTTGGTGGTACTGCTGGGGTGCGGTGCACTGGGGGTTGGTAGGCTGTAGGTGCTGGAGTTGCTGCCGGTTGGTATTCCATTCTGGCAGGGACCTTGGTGACTGTACTGTCCAGCTTACGAGCGTCTGTGTATTCGTCTGCCAGACGGGCCTCCTCGGGTACGGTAGACGGTTTTCTATCTCTGACCCACTCCCGGTCCCCGGTAGACAAACGGTCAAAACAGTGTTCCAGCAAGAACACCTGCATCACCTCCTCCCCAGTTACCGCTTGGCATCCTGCCATCCAGTGGGCTGCGATACGATTAACTCTGCAGGCCCATTCTACATAAGTCACCAACCTGCTTGTTGGTTTCCCTAAATCGCCGTCTGTAGGCTTCTGGGGTCACCGCATACCTGGCTAGGAGCGCATCCTTCACAGCCCGGTAGCTGGTGATCTCCTCCTCTGGGATGGCCCGAAATGCTACACTAGCCCGGCCGGATAATTTCCCAGAGAGGATGGTGACCCATTCATCTGCGGGTACCTGGTGTAGGGCGCACTGTCTCTCAAAATCTGCCAGGAACCCGTCAATTTCTCCCTCATTTTTAATAAAAATCTTAAATGCAGCAAAGGGTACCTTTTTCCTTCCAAAGTTATTATTGGGTACCTCTACTGCTGCAGCTCCTCTTTCCCGGAGCGCCTGGTGTGCCATCACTGCTGCCTGCACACGTTCCACGATGGCCGCTGAGGGGTTGGGGCCAAAATGTGCCAGCCTTATTTGCACTGCCCGGTTAAATTGTATTTCCTTGGGGGTTAAATCCAAAATGCTGGGCACATTAGCTCTTTCCATTCCCTGTGCTGCATCCATTTCTACCAGCAAAGCAATAATCTCACATCTCTTTAAGTTGCTTGCTGACTGTCCTCGGCGTTCCAGAATATCCTTAAGAGTAGCACGTCTTAACTCCTCATACTGCATTTCCTTTGCTCAATTGGGATGTGTAGCTGACCTCCTGTGCTGTGGGATTCATCCCGTCGCTTGCCACCAATTGTTAAGACACCCCTGGTGTCTTTAAGGGAAACCGCCGTTTAGTTCACCTTCCCCTTTCGCAATATCAGTAATCCATTTGCATCAATGTGTAATACACGAACCATAACCAGGGGAAGTGGTAATCTCCCGACCGGGATCCGTGAAAGGCTCCAACCTCCCGAACGGAACTCCACGAACTGCTGCTAGCCGCCGAACAACGATATCCACCAAGCGGCTTTCGGTTCCAAACAGCAGTCTCTAAACGCAAATAATAAATCACCCCAATAACGAGACAGAAGCTCCGCATTGAGGGTCAAACAGGATCTGGCTTTACTGTGGGCTACCTGCCCGTATTTATGCAGGTCTCCCACTTGGTGTACACTCCCCTAGGGGACCAAATGGGAGACTGTAATGACAGATAGACATGGGGACATTCCAGACGTACAGTCACAGCTTTTACCCACAATGCACTATGGTTTCCTCCCCTCTGCCCTGGAGATAATTGAGAAGTAATTCAATTATCTCCAGGACAAAGACAATCGCCATCTTAAATATAAAACCAGAAAATACATAAAAATACATAACTTTAAAATAACCGAACATTTCCCATTCGCATCACATATCCCCAGATAGCCTGGATCTGAGTGCATATTATTAGCAAATAGCGCTCAGATACTACACACACAGTTCAATCGCCATGGAGTCAAAGTTCTTACAGTCTTTCGGTATACGAATGACTCCATGGGAAGGCTATCTAGGTTAAGTCCTTTCGTGTGTTGTAAACCTCCCGAACGGCCAGTGTTCGTACGTTTTCGTGGAGGCAGCCAGGAGTTCCGTTGTTTCAGCGGTGTTCGGCAGATAAAGTGTCCGTTTTTAGTTCCATGAAAATAGAGCTGAACACCGCTGGGTTTTCGCGTGGTTTAAAATGGCCGCTGCCTCGTGGTCGACATACGAACGACGACCACCCTGAATTTGGTTTAATTGAGAAGTGTTTGCGGTTAACCACAACGTTCTAATTGGGATCAATAGGTTAACCAGCAGCACACTTCTCTCCTGGGTGGCCGTCCGTTCGGTAGGTTTGTTCGGGAAAAACAGTCATTCGTATGGCTGGGCTTTAGAAAACAGCCATTTACATGAATGGGGGAGAAGCAGACGAATCCACCGCAATAGACAGATGGTTCTGTCACACTTGTGCGCTGAATGGCATCATCTCTCGTATGCGGATGGCCCTCAGGGTAGATGGACGGTGGGTTGGATGATGCTTTGAATGGGCTTCCAGCCCAGAAGAAGTGCCATGTGTTAGAGTGGTGGGCCACGTCAGCAGATCGGCAGTGACTTTGGAAATTCAATGACTGCTTTCAATTCATAGCCAGAACTCCTGGCATAACTTATCAAAGTTGACTTTGAAGTGAGCCTTCCATGTCTGGCCCTCCTGTGTCACCTGATTGCTGGGATACTGCTTTTAGCAACATTTTGGATCAATCACGCAGTTTGTCAGAGCAGCTGGAGCAGAGTCAGAGAGGGTTATGGTAAGTAGCTTTCCCAGTTGGGACCTGGATATCCCCCATCATTTCCAAGAGGGGGGAGTAACGGGACAAATGTCGATAGACCTGTTGCAGGATGCGCAGCCCCAGCTGAGAGATTGGACACTTCTCCCAACTTCTAGGTCAGCAACCACCTAGGCCTCATGTCAAGCAGGTATAAATGGCATAGTATGTTGCAGTTCAAGCTCGCAAGGTGTAGTCTGCTGAGGTGACTATCTGGCTGTAAGATTAGGCTTCGTCCCTCACGGTTTACAGCTGAATAAGCCGATAATAGCACTATCTTGCAGGAGCCCCTAGCAGTCTCCCTGCAGCAGCTCCGGCCACCCTGGCCCTCCAGGGCCATGTGATCACATCTACGCAATAGGACTCTTGGAGCTGCCAGCATGGGGACTGTCTGAGCTGTCAGGTAGTCCCCCAGGCTGCTAAAAAGTAAAATAAAATAAATATGTTATACATATATTATATATGTATATTATATTAAAAAATAATGAAAGCATTTTGTAATATATTATACATAGATAAGGCATAGATATGATTTCATTAGAAGTGTACTTTGAGATATATACTCATACACCCTGTTCCAAATTATTATGCAAATTCTATTTAAGTGTCACAAAGATTAAATATTTTGTTTTTCAGTTTAACTCATGGATGGCATTGTGTCTCTGGGCTCTTTTGATCACTGAAAACAATCTCGGACACCTGTGATAATTAGATTGCCAGGTGAGCCCAATTTAAGGAAAAACTACTAAAGGAGGGTGTTCCACATTATTAAGCAGAGCACCATTTTCATGCAATATGGGGAAGAAAAAGGATCTCTCTGCTGCCGAAAAAAGTGAAATAGTTCAATGCCTTGGATGAGGTATGAAAACATTAGATATTTCCCGAAAACTTAACCGTGATCATCGCACTATTAAGAGATCTGTGGCTGATTCAGAGCACAGACAGGTTCGTGCAGATAAAGGCAAGTTGAGGAAGATTTCTGCCAGATCCATGCATCGGCCCCTTTAGAGTCCCCAAAGATGTAAAGATGACCTCTGCAAAGTATGTGGAGTTTCTGACTGACCCTTGCTGTTTATTCTTCAGTTGGGTTTTTATACATTAAAAAGTAAGTCCTTATGTAGAAATACACATTGGACAGTAGTAGGAAGGGAGTGAAAGGGTGAAAGGAGTACAGATAAGATATAGGGGATAAACATCAGTTACATATAACAAATAAGTTCAGAGAAAGAGAAAGAACAGAATGATTTGAGAAGAGACAGCTCAGGTGGGGGGCTTTCTGCTCCCGGAACTAGGCATATATGGTCTTAAATGTCGTTTTAAGCATCAAACATTCCCTGTGTCCAAGTTAACCTATAAGCTTGAGCCTTGCATAAATTCTATCAATATATATATATATATATATATATATATATATATATATATATATATATATGTATATGTATATATATATAAAGAAGCCCAACCTTGACCCTAACTCCCCATCCAACTACCGTCCTATCTCGCTACTGCCTTTTGCATCTAAGATCCATGAAAGAGTTTGTGTATGCGAGATTGACAGACTTCCTCGAGTCCAACTCTCTGCTAGACCTGCTTCAGTCTGGTTTCCGCGCTAAGCACTCTGTGGAAACGGCACTGACCAAACTATCCGATGATCTACTCGCTGCAAAATCTCGTGGTCACTTCTCTATCCCAATTCTCTTTGACCTGTCTGTGGCTTTTGACACTGTTGATCATCAACAGCTTCTTCTCATCCAATATCGATCTACAAGATATTGCTCTCTCCTCGTGCTCCTGCTACCTCTCCCAGCGCTCTTTCAGTGTTTCTTTCTCTGGCTCTGCTTCTTCTCCCCAACTCCTCTCTGATGGTGTCCCCCAAGGTTTAGTACTTGGTCCCCAACTGTACTCCATCCATACTGCCTCCCTTGGTAAACTCATTAGCTCCTTTGGCTTCCAATATCATTTCAATGCAGATGACATGCAAATCTACCTGTCCTCTCCCGATCTCTCCCCATCCCTTTTGACTGGTGTCTCTGACTGCCTCTCTGCTATTTCTAACTGGATGGCTGCCCACTTCCTTAAACTCAACTTGACCAAAACTGATATCCAGTTTTTTCCTCCCTCAAGTGTTGCTGCTCCTGTGTCTGTCTCCCTCCAAGTCAACATCAGCATCACCACGCAGGCTCGCTGCCTAGGTGTTCTTTTTGACTCCGACCTCTCCTTCACGTCTCATGTTCAGTCTATCTCCAAATCCTGTCGTTTCCATCTCAAAAACATTGCAACACGCATCCGACCCTACTTAACGCCAGATGTGACTAAGGTGCTGGTCCATTCCACTGTCCTTTCTTGCCTTGACTACTGTAATGCGCTTCTCAGTGGTCTTATGTGCTCCCAACTTGCTCTGTAACAATCCATAATGAATGCATCGGCGAGGCTCATCTTCCTTTCCGTCCACACCTCCCATGCCTCACCCTTTTGTCAGTTCCTACATTGTCTTCCTGTACGATATAGGGCTCAATGTAAAATTCTGTTTTTTACTTTTAAATCTCTACATAATGCTGCTCCCACCTAGCTATCCTCCCTAATACACAATTATATCCTGTCTAGGCCCTTACGCTCTGCTGAACACGTACGTCTACCCTCTGCCCATACTCCCACCTCTGATGCTCGCCTTCGAGACTTCTTGAGGGCTGCGCCATTCCTGTGGAACTCACTTCCCTCCTCCGTTAAATGCTCACCCAGTCTCCACTCCTTCAAAAAATCATTAAAAACCCACTTCTTCATAGAAGCATATCAATTAAATTGTTAATAGCTCCCGACTGATTCCTCTCTTGCAACTTTCTGTAACGGATCACCTGTACTCCGACCGAGTACCATTGATGGGCGCTTTCTAGCTTACACCGAGGACCACAAGCACCGCACCGGACACCACAACCACCACAGACTCCACAACTGCCGTAGCTTAACTGAAGTCTCGCCGTCTTACTTCCACCCTGGATCAGCCTCTGTCCTCCAGGACCGTGTGGGAAAGACCTCTCCTCCAGGAGAGCGTATCAGGAACAGCTCTTATAAGAGCTAAGTGATTAAAGCTCAGGGGAGTATACAAGATATAGCAATCCCAAGTGCAATTATAACAGTTCCCTTCCAATCACGAGACAAGACTACGTGTTAAGGGTCAAACAGGAACATAATGCACTGAGGCTTTATTGCTTCTTTTATACAGGTTTTCCTACGAGGGTCACCACCCATGTGGACCTTGTGGGATACAGGACATGCAGTTACAATAGCCAATCAAAACATTACAGTACAGTCAGACACTCCCATATATTACAGCAAGATCCTCCCCTCTGCCTGTGATATAATTACTAAACACAATGGGCTAACGTAACTATCACAGGCAGAAAATATACAGTTTTTACACAATTCTTATAACTTTAAAATTATACATCCAATATTAATAAACTTACATTTTTAGAAACAGCATAACTAGGGAACAAACATATCCAAATTTGATTCAATTTGGACCAGTGGTTCAAAAGATAGATGGAAGTCCTATTTGACCGACTGCAAGCATGGCTTTCATGCCCAAAAGCGTTCCAGAGATTTGAACTGTGCGGCTGGTCTATTCATCACAATTCAATTGCCGTTCGAATGCACTCTAGCATGTAACCTCATTGAGCAGGGCCCTCAACCGCTCTGTTCCTGTGTGTCCAACTTGTCTGGTTACAACTACATGTCTGTTCGTCCACCCACTGTAAAGCGCGGAATTTGTTGGTGCTATATAAATAATAATATAATAATAATATAAATATATATATATATATATATATATATATATATATATATATATATATAAAGTGTAATGGCACTCACCCTTTCAGATGCTATGTAAATAGTATGCCCTGGTGCAATTCCACGCTGAATATATACAATAAATGGAGAAAGGAGATGCACTCTGCGGTCTTTGTAGAAAAAATCACTGGTGTTTAATGTAACAAAAAAGTTTACTCGGGAGATGTTGCTCAATACATATTGGGGTGTTGCAGTAACCCTTAAAGTTATCCGTACATGTATTCTTAAATTGCTATGTGTGTCAAAAAAATCACCAATTATTATTATTATTATTATTTTTTTTTTTATTTAGCATAGATTGGTGGTAAAATGGTTTCATGAAAAGAGTCAAAATACCCCAAGTTTAATACCTTAGGTTGTCTTTTTTTAAAAAAAATATATACATGTGAACGGTTATTCAGGGATTCCTGATAGGTATTAGTGTTACAATATAACTTTTATAATAAAAAAAATGGTTTGGAAATAGCAAAGTGCTACTTGAACTTATTGCCCTATAACATGTTAACATTGGGTATTTCTAAACTCAGGACAACATATTGAAACTATTTAGCACAGGTATTTTTTTGGCAGTTGTAGATGCATAACAGATTTTGGGGGTCAAAGTTCAAAAACATGTTTTTTTTTACATTTTTTCATCATATTTTATAATATTTTTATAGTAAATTATATGATATGATGAAAATAATGATATCTTTAGAAAGACCATTTAATATGTGTGGGTACAGTAAATGAGTAAAAGTAAAATTACAGCTAAACAAAAACACCGCAGAAATGTAAAAACAGCCCTAGTCCCAAACGGTAAGAAAATTGAAAAGTGGTCTAGTTACTAAGGGGTTTAAAATCAATATGTAATGTGGCGTATCCTGCATCTTCATGTGAGCGGTCGCACGTGTTTAGAGCTCCCGACATTTCGAACCAAAAAGCCGTTATTTATCTCAATAAATATGGGCATCAGAAAGAAACCCCTGGCCTCTCAAGACTACCTGGGTCCACGATCTGGCAAAAAAATCTGTGGACCTAGATCGCTATTTTAGGGACAAGGTGAGGGATCTCACGTCCGACAGGGAAGACAGCATGGCGATGCTGTATAACGCATCTGATCGCCTCTCCGAGCACTCCACGGCATCCTAGGAAATCAATATTCAAGATATTCTTTCCCTTCCAGGTCAGACTTAGCCTCCATGTTGAGCCGACTGGAAGCCACTATGCAGGACCAGATGTTCACATTAGCTAAGGACCTCTGCCATATTGGACAACAAGTAGGGTTGCTGGAGGAGGAAAACCTCACTACTATCAAGGCTATTAAAGCCGTTGAGACGAGGCAGTGTATGCTAGAGAGAAGATTTCTCCACCTGGTCAGGAATCAGGAGGATCTGGAAAACAGAATTAGGCGCAACAACCTACGCATCCGAGGCCTACCTGACCCGCAAGATGCTGCAGAAGAACTTCAGGTCACACTATAATTACTTTTTAATTACATCTTGAAAAGACAACCAGACCCTCCGGTATTAATGGATAGAGCCCACAGGGCGTTGAGGCCAAAGGGGCTATCACCGATGCACTGAATGATGACATCATGCACTTGGTCAAAGGACTCTCCTGCACTTCAAAGGGGTAATACCACTATCCAGATATTTCCAGACCTGGCCTGGACGACATTACAGGGCCAGAGGGCTCTCAACCCGATTACCCAGGCTCTTCAAGACTGTCAAAAACATTACCGATGAGCTTACCCATTTTCCTTGTCTGTCCTGCTGGATTAGGCAACCTACTGCATCAGAACAGCAGCAGACACCTCAGAGTTCCTGCAGAATCTTAACCTACCCCCGGTGGAAGCCCAGGACTGGTATATGGAGGCTACTTCACCATTGACCCAAGCCTTACCGCAGAGGGCTAAATGGAGACTGACCACAGGACAAAAACTACCCACTTCCAAGTCCAGTTCCCAGAAACTCAGCATGAGGGCTAGATGGGAATCAGCCATTTCCTGAACTGATCAATAAGATTGTATGTGCAGTGCTATTGGGGCTTATTTGGTCAGAAAGACACACATTAACTAGTGACCCCTACTGCTGTCTGGTGACACCCTCCACTTACCACAATATTTCCATGGTGGGTATTCAACCTTAGGCCTCATGTGTTGACTTCATTTGTATATACTTTAGTTATGGTTCCCTAACTTCCCCCCCCCCACCCTCTATTTCAAAATGATACTTACTTGTACCTAGATCTATTGCCATAGCATCCGTACCAAAATTTGCAGGTTGCATACCATTGTTCACCCATCCCCCAGTATACATTGAGACATTTAGGTGTGCGATTTCAGAAAATCGGATGTTTAATGGGTTTTGCGCATACATCTGCTCCCCCACTACACGAGAATAGACTATTTTCTGATACCACACAAAGACCTCTCCTTAATACGCTCCACTACTATAGGTAATATCGTCTGGTCCGACCACGCCCGGTACCTAAATATCAAAACTTAATGGAAGCGTAATCCCTATCTACTACAAAATCCTAAAGTCCGGCAAGCACTGGCGATAGCCATCACACAATATTTCTGGGAAAATCAGAAAGTGGATACCACCCCTACAGTACAATGGGAGGCACACATGTGGGGGGGTAGCTAGTGAAGTGGGGGTCACAGTTGAAGAGGGAAAAATCTAACACTAGGAAAAGGCTACTCCAGTATATTAAAGAATTGGAGGACAGACATAAAACCACAATGTCAGACCCAGACTATCCCTTATATCTGAACTTAAGATCCGCATGGGCGACAACACCAAAAAGGCAATGCTTTGGACTAAACAGAGATTTTACGCATGGGGCAACAGATGTGGAAAGATGCTGGCATCTGCTCTAAAAACCCAGCAACAACGCACAAAAATCAAATGGACAGATGGGACAACTGCCCATACGGTCAAGGATATAGACAAGGCATTTAGGGACTTTTATAGTTCCCTATACAATTTGCACCATACTCCCCTATCTGCTGAAGACATGAGGGCCTACCTGGAGCATGTCTTAAATCTTAGGTTATCACAGGTAGAATTCAAGCATTAGACACTCCTTTTACCTAGGAGGAACTGACAAAGGCAATAAACACCCTAATCCCAAAGCCGGGAAAAGACCCGGTGGCCTGTGGCAGTTTCAGTCCTATTTCCCTGATAAATGTGGAGATGAAATGTTTACTAAAAATGCTAGTGTTACGCTAAAGGCCACACTTGCAGGTTTTGATACACCCTGACCAAGCGGGGTTCATGCCAGCAAGGGAGGTAAAAGACAACACCACAGAGATAGTGGATCTGATACAACATGCGAGGAGTGGGGGAGTGTCAGCCATCCTGTTGGCAATTAATGCTGAAAAGGCATTTGACAGGGTGAACTGGCCATACCGCATGTTCACTCTGGAGACCCTGGGTTTTGGGCCCGCTTGAATGCGGTTAGGGCTATTTATTCTCAACCCTCAGCTCAGATCAAAGTGAATGGCATCTTATCTTCGCCACTGTCCATTACCAATGGAACCAGTGCGATAAACCCACTCTTAGATGGATGGGAAGAGTCAATGCCATATCAATGAACATACTCCCCAGCATCCTGTATCTTTTAAACACGATACCGATACATATTCCCAGAAGTCTGTTTAAAACCATTCAAACTCTATTTGCACAGTTCATTTGGGCAGGGAAAAGACAGTGTTTGGCTTATCGCATCATCACCCGCCCTAAGCATAGGGGAGGCTTAGGACTTTCCAACATTCTCCACTACCACTATGCAGTACATATGAACAGAATTATCGACTGGTCCATACAACCTCCCTCCAAACTTTGGGTTCATATTGAACAAGTCGCCTCGCGCACTCCTCTACAGGCCCTACCTTGGGCGGTATCAGGGTCAAAGGAGTACCCAATTCCACGGCATCCAACCACTTCAGCAACACTCTCAGTGTGGTCCAAAATAGCCCACTTGCCTGAAATATCTCCCACAATCTCACCGAGATATCCCATCTCCCACAACTGTAAAACAGAAAACTATAGGTCGTGCCACACAGATAATATGATATAATAAAACCAATGGGTACTTACATAAAATGCTTAAAGGAACACTATAGTCAACTAAATTGTTTTAGCTAAATAAAGCATTTTTAGTGTATAGATCATTCTCCTGCAATTTCACTGCTCAATTCACTGTCATTTAGAAGTTAAATCACTTTGTTTCTGTTTATGCAGCCCTAGTAGCCACACCTCCCCTGGCTATGATTGATAGAGCCTGCATGAAAAAAAAACAAAAAAAAAAAACTGGTTTCACTTTCAAACAGATGTAATTTACCTTAAATAATTGTATCTCAATCTCTAAATTGAACTTTAATCATATACAGGAGGCTCTTGCAGGGTCTAGCAAGCTATTACCATAGCAGGGGATAAGAAAATCTTAATTAAACAGAACTTGCAATAAAGAAAGCGTTTATGGAAGGCTGTGCAAGTCACATGCAGGGAGGTGTGACTAGGGTTCATAAACAAAGGGATTTAACTCCTAAATGGCAGAGGATTGAGCAGTGAGGATGCAGGGGCATGTTCTATACACCAAAACTGCTTCATTAAGCTAAAGTTGTTCAGGTGACTATAGTGTCCCTTTAAAAGGCAAAAAAGTCCTGAATAAAAATATATGAATAAAATAGTATAGTCCAAGTTGATTGAATAAATAAATGAGTACAGTAGATCTTATAAGATCTGAGATAATCCGATGTCCAGATGGCGTGGAGGCATGAAAATAAGAGAAAGTTCCAATAGTGTAAAACTGTAGACAAAAGGCGAAATATGATAGTAGTAATATTCCTCCTACTCACCTAGTCAAGAGCTAGAGCCAGCTCAGGTGTAAACTGCATTCAGTGGCGTTGATCCCCCACTGGTAGGATATAGGTGTTGGTAGGCAGGTGAAGATCCTCAATATGTTGAAGGAAAAAATAAAAAAACAATTATACTGTGTTAACGGTGTTTAACTTATACTTATGCCTGCTCATGTCTGCATTTGTCAAGTGGATGTGATTTCATGTGATTTATTTTCCTCAATAAAAATAAATTTGATAAATAAATTTAAAAAAGCAATATGTAATTTGTATGGATGCACATAAAGAGAAAACCCTACATTGTGATGAATAAACACATAGCACAAATTGAAGATTTTGTGCTGGCTTAGAAGTCCTATAGTTGCCTCCATCCTTAATGGGTTAGGTAAGGTTGATTACCTACAGCTATATAGCAAATTTTACATTAATTTAGGTAGTGAAATATTTTAGTAAAATGTGTAAACATTTTGATGAAAAATAATTCTAATATGTTTTGTTTCCTACAGATGCTAGCATGTATGCACATTATCTCTTCAATGCATTTGATGCTGCACAATCTGGATCAGTGAAATTTGAGGTATTTTGTTTTCTTGTTTTGTCTATATACTTTTAAAATGTTGTACATGAATTTCACAATGTGCCCATTCACTAACATGAAGAAACACAAGTATAGATTATTCCATAACAACCTCGAGGGACTATTTTTTTTTTTTTTTAAGATTACTGGGACTTAGTACAGGATCTCCCCAATGCCCTTCACTCACTGTCGGTTGGTATGTGATTCATAATGTAAGCAGTCAGCGAACAGATTAACCTTCTTTTGCTTCCTACTCCCATTCTCAGATGAACTGCCTTTTGCTTCCTACTCCCATTCTCATTTTTTCTGGTCTTTAGAACTGGGGTTATTTATTTAAAATCAAGTGCAGACCCCCTCCTCTATGCCCCACATCCATTGCCATTGGGTGAGGGGTAATAATAAATGCATCAGGCAGCCTTCCTGCTACTTCTTCCCACATTCCCTTGGTATTAATTTAAGATGAGTGGTTGTCAAAACAGGGTACTCCCAATGCCCCTCGCCATTTCTGGTGGTTGATGGGCTTAGAAGTAAAACAGAAGGCAACAAAGCTGCTTCCTTTCCCAATGTCCTGGGCTTTGGGATTGGTGGTATTTAGTTTAATGGGAGTGAAGTGACTGCAGGAATGCCAAGATGCCCCATGTCCTTCATACATTAAGTGCAGATAGTAAGAGGGCTTCTCCTAATGACCCCATCCCTGGGATTTGGATAAAGCCAATATTTTAAGTTAGGCTGGCAGCATTACAGCTGGTAGCTTCTCTGTGCCTTTATGTTTGAGACGTCTGACACTCCCTATGTGATGGTTCAGATCAGGTGAATGGCATTTATAAAAACATATTCAGGGAAATATTGGAGAATGCCAAAAAGTAAAAACAGTAACGAAGATGCTTTTTAGTGTGCACTTATTGCCGATTCTGATTTGTGAACTGGTCATAATAACATATTTTATTTATATTATATATAAATAAAGACATGATGATTGATTCCTTCTAATTGATTCCTATTAATGAAAAATGTGGAGCAAGTGACACACTCACCGCTTCCACCCTAAGAGGAAAAAAGCTTTCAAACACATCCAGTATACAGGAAAGGAAAGGAAAGAAAACACTACCAAGGAAATATATATATATATATATATATATATATATATATATATATTCTAAAATTTAGCTTTTAATGGTGAACGCAATGTGAAGTGATCATTTCACATATATAATCATATATATACCAAGACACGAAGAGATAATATGAAAAAATTTAAAATTTAAAACCAAAAGACAGTATCTAAATGTCAGGGATATGGATAATGATGTTGTATAAATAGATAGTATCGTCATAGCAGACAGTTTCTATCACAATGTATCTAAGATATTTTGTTACAGTTAATAAAACTTTTTAAATAGTAAGCAAAACGTTTTGTTGCTGTGATTTACAGGGAATGCTTCCAATGTGTCCAGAGTGGTCTTAGTTAAATTTTATAGAAAAAAAAGGGAAAATGCGTCTGCTCTAATGATACTATTACAAAATATCTGAAGTATCTCGTTACAGTAAATCAGACTTTACAAATAACAAGAGCAACATCTGGTATTGTAATTTATAAAGAATACTTTCAATGTGTTCCAAGTATTCTTGATCAAGCTTAGAAAAATAAGATAAAATGAAAAACGTCTGCTATTATAAACTGTAATCAAAATAAATGGAAGTTGAACGCTCTAATGATATGACAGCATAGACAAAGCCGTCTAATTTAGCTATTAGACTGCAGTTGGTAGTACTCAAAATATGGTATGAAGGTATATAAGATGACAACTTCTAAATATAAATCATACTATAAAGACCCCAAAAGTGGATATAGTGGGAAAATAGAAGAATATCTGTGCCTTACATGACTAACTGCACATAATTGAAAAGAGGAGAGAGACAACAGAAGTTGTCTATAATAAGTAACTGTGCCTTCACCTCCCAATACACCCAATATCTAATCACTTTAGATATTGGGTGTATTGGGAGGTGAATTAATAATTTAGCCGCCGATACCATTTATGGCTACAACGCTCACAGCATATTGACACTTAACAAATATATCACAGGATACCATCTTGAATCCTGTTATCCAGACGCTAGTTAGCCAGTCTTATAATTTAGTACACCCTTTAGAGAGGTGCCCTCGAAGGCACAGTTACTTATTATAGACAACTTCTGTCGTCTCTCCTCTTTTCAATTACGTGCAGTTAGTTTCTCTATCTGGTAGGTGCCCTCGAAGGCACAGATATTCTTCTATTTTCCCACTATATCCACTTTTGGGGTCTTTATAGTATGATTTATATTTAGAAGTTGTCATCTTATATACCTTCATACCATATTTTGAGTACTACCAACTGCAGTCTAATAGCTAAATTAGACGGCTTTGTCTATGCTGTCATATCATTAGAGCGTTCAACTTCCGTTTATTTTGATTACAGTTTATAATAGCAGACGTTTTTCATTTTATCTTATTTTTCTAAGCTTGATCAAGAATACTTGGAACACATTGAAAGTATTCTTTATAAATTACAATACCTGATGTTGCTCTTGTTATTTGTAAAGTCTGATTTACTGTAACGAGATACTTCAGATATATTGTGATAGTATCATTACAGCAGACACATTTTCCCTTTTTTTTTTTTCTATAAAATTTAACTAAGATCACTCTGGACACATTGGAAACATTCCCTGTAAATCACAGCAACAAAACGTTTTGCTTACTATTTAAAAAAGTTTTATTAACTGTAACAAAATATCTTAGATACATTGTGATAGTATCATCATAGCAGACAGTTTCTGTCTATTTATACAACATCATTATCCATATCCCTGACATTTAGATACTGTCTTTTGGTTTTAAATTTTACATTTTTTCATATTATCTCTTCGTGTCTTGGTATATATATCTAGACCGATTATGATTATATATGTGAAATGATCACTTCACATTGCGTTCACCATTAAAAGCAAAATTTTAGAATATATATATTTTCTTGGTAGTGTTTTCTTTCCTTTCCTTTCAACTATATTCATATTTAGGGTTAACCCCTTCACTACTTTGTTATTTTACCTCTATACTAGGCTTTCACCTTGCTAAATTACATCCAGTATACAGTGTCAGCAAAAAATTCAAGAAACCACTGTAGTACTCCGCAGATGTGGCCAAAATAGTAAAAAACAAAAAGTTAGCATTTAGTAATTATAAAAAAAAAACAGAGTGAGGAAGACAGAATGATCTATAAGATTAGGCAGAAAGAGGCTAAGAAAGTTATAAGAGCTTCCAAATCACACACAGAAGAGAAAATAGCACAGTCAGTAAAAAAAAAGGGGACACAACATTTTTTAGATACATAAATGAGAAAAGGAAAGTAAAAAAAGGATTAGTTAGATTAAAAACAAAAGAAGGAAGGTATGTAGAAGAGAATAAAGGTCTAGCTGAATGCCTCAATGAATATTTTTTATTTACAGATGAAAATGAAGTAAATGTGCCTCAGTTAGGAAAAAGGACAAATGAGTCATTTGTTACATGTGAGTTTACAGAGGAAGGGGTTCTATTTCAACTGTATAGACAAATAAGTCAATGGGACCTGATGGAATACACCCAAAGTTATTAAAAAAGAGCTTAGTGGTATAGCAGCAAATCCATTAACATATTTATTTAACCAATCATTGTTAACAGGAGTGGTCCCAGAAGATTGGAAGTTAGCGAATGTTGTGTCCATTCACAAGAAAGGAAGTAGGGAGGAGTCGGGCAACTATAGGCCAGTAAGCCTTACTTCAGTAGTGGGGAAGGTAATGGAAACCATGTTAAAGGATAGGATTGTTGAACATCTAAAATCACATGGATTTCAAGATCAGAGACAACATGCGATTAGTTCAGGGAGATCATGCCAAACTAATCTTATTGAATTTTCTGATTGGGTAAAATAATAGATTAGGGTGGTGCAGTAGACATTGCTTACCTAGATTTCAGTAAGGCTTTTGACACTGTTGCACATAGAAGGCTTATCAATAAAGCCACTGCCTTAAGTTTGGATTCCAATATTGTTGAATGGGTAAGGCAGTGGCTGAGTGACAGGCAACAGAGGGTTCTAATCAATGGAGTATATTCAAAGCATGGGCTTGTCACCAGTGGGGTATCTCAGGGATCTGTACTTGGACCCATTCTCTTTAATATTTTATTAGTGATATTGCAGAAGGTCTTGATGGTAAGGTATATCTTTTTGCTGATGATAATAAGATATGTAACAGGGTTGATGTTCCAGGAGGGATAAGCCAAATTCCAAATGATTTAGGTAAACTAGAAAAATGGTCAGAGTTGTGGCAATTGACATTTGATGTGGATGGGTGCAACATAATGCATCTTGCATGTAAAAACCCAAGGGCAGAGTACAGAATATTTGATAGAGTCCTAACCGCAACATCTGAGCAAAGGGATTTAGGAGTGATTATTTCTGATGACTTAAAGGAAATGCTAACAGAATGCTTGGTTGTATAGGGAGAGGTATTAGCAGTAGAAAGAGTTCAGAACACTGGTGAGACCTCACTTGGAGTATTTTGTACGCAGTACTGGAGACCGTATCTCCAGAAGGATATTGATACTTTAGAGATAGTTCAGAGAAGGGCTACCAAACTGGCTCATGGATTGCAGGATTAAACTTACGAGGAAAAGTTAAAGGAACTTAACATGTATAGCTTGGAGGAAAGACGAGACAGGGGGGATATGATAGAAACATTTAAATACATAAAGGGAATCAACACAGTAAAGTAGGAGACTATAGTCTTAAATTAGAGGGGCAAAGGTTTAAAAATAATATCAGGAAGTATTACTTTACTGAGAGGGAAGTGGATGCATAGAATAGCCTTCCAGCTGAAGTGGTAGAGGTTAACATAGTAAAGGACTTTAAGCATGCGTGGGATAGGCATAAGGCTATGTAACGGATCACCTGTACTCCGACCGAGTACCTTCCGTTGATGGACGCTTCCTAGCTTGCGCTGAGGACCACAAGCACCGCATTGGACACCACAACTACCGCAGACTCCAAACCGCTGTGGCTTAACTGGAATCTCGCCGTCTTCCTTCCACCCTGGATCAGCTTCTGTCCTCCAGGATTGTGTGGAAAAGACCTCTCCTCCAGGAGAGTGTATCAGGAACAGCTCTTAAAAGAGCTAAGTGATTAGAGCTCAAGGGAGTATACAGAGTATAGCAATCCCCAGTGTGATTATAGCAGTTCCCCTCCAATCATGAGACAAGACTACATGTTGAGGGTTAAACGGGAACAGAATGGACTGAGGGTTTATTGTCTCTTTTATACAAGTTTTCCCACCCATGTGGACCTTGTGGTGCACAGGAAACAAAGTTACAAAGCCAATCAAAACACTCTTGTACAGGTTCAAAAGTTTTGTGGAAGTCACATTTGACCGACCACAAGCATGGTTTTCATGCCCAAAACAGTTTCACAGATTTAGGCTGTGCCAATTATCTTCAGTAACAGAAAATATCCAAGTCCAAAAACTGTTCCAAAAAACACATCAAAATACATAACTCTTATAACACAATGTTTAACCTATATGTCCAACATATCCCCAGATAGTTTGGATCTGAGCGCTCAATATGTCCAAAAAGCACTCAGATCTCACAAATACAGTTTGATCTCCATGGGGTTAAACAATAGCAAGGGCTGATAAGAGATTGAGGAGGTACAAAACAGCCAGTTTCAACTGGTCTGGCAGTGTCCCTGGGACAACACCCTGCTGGAGAACAATGGACAGGAAAAAGGGGGAGGGGAAGAGGCACATTTTCCAATGGATTTAAAGGGGCAGAAAAAGTGTTTTAAAATCCAATCCAGTCACAGGGGCCATAATCACAGGGCAAAAGGCTAGCTATTAGTCCTCTCCAAGAATAAGCGGCGAAGGGAACTTCGTCACAGGCTATCCTAACTATAAGATAAGGCAAGGGACTAATGAAAGTATTTAGGAAATTGGGCAGACTAGATGGGCCGAATGGTTCTTATCTGCTGTCAAATTCTATGTTTCTATTTCAGTGACTGCCCTTCAGTGTATGAAAAAAAGTTGTTTTTTGATCAATTAAAGGAAAAAAAAACATGTTTTAAATTAAATTACTCCTACCCGTTATTTTAATGAAAAAGTAATTTATTCTGCAATTATTACATTGTCACTATTATTATTATTGTGACAGTCTTTTAGTTTAGATTTTACAATTTTTTAAACAACTGTGAAGGGAGAGGTGGATGACCAACTGGATCTTAGCTAGAAGATGATGCTGCCTCAAGGCAGCCTCAGGCATGAGCAACTTGGGGCATGAGCTACTTGGGGAGATGTTGATAAAAATAATTTACTACATCAGTGGCATTTGTGAGCAGTGCTGATTTAGAATGTTCTCTGTAACAAAAACACTCTCTCACTTGTATAGTGGTCAGTGGACATGACAATAGCTCATGGACAACCATACCTAGAGCAGGCCACGCATTCTTCTTTTCAATGCAGGACCTTCGTGGGTTACAGTAGGAGGCACATTCAGACAGATAATGTTTAACCATTTCAGAGGCACTGCTCTCCTTTTGGCTGCTTGCTAATTCACTTTCTCTCTGCCAAACTTGCAAGAGGCTCTGCCGAAACCACAATTTGCTAACTTCTGCTTTTTGGGGTATACAGCCAGGACCGGCTAGTGGGAAATTTCACAGTGGGCCGAGACACCTGGGGACGGGCAGACAGCTGTAATCATCAGAATCATGTAATTTAAGTATTGTATCCCTCGGACTGTGCCAGCTTGTGTCAGTCTGAGAGAAGTAAAGAGGGAGCTGGGTGCTGGTCCATCTCCCTACACAATGTACAGCAATTCCGTCTGCATGCCCACCTCTGCATGCAACATAGCCCCACCTCCTGAACATAGCTCCACCTCCCGCAGCATGGTGCTGACCTCGCTGGAAGGAAGGCGTCACAAAATGGCAACTTCACCTACCAGTGCCAGGTAAGCTTCAGCCATGACAGCGATTGTGTGTGTGTGTGTGCCTGCTAATGAGTGAGCTTGTGTGTGTGTGTGCCTGCTAATGAGTGAGCTCGTGAGTGTGTGTCCCTGCTAATGAGTGATCTTGTGTGTGTGTGCCTGCTACTGAGTGGGATTGTGTGTATGCCTGCTAGTGAGTAGGATTGTGTGTGTGTGTGTGTGTGTGTGTGTGCCTGATAGTGAGTGAGCTTGTGTGTATGCCTGCTAGTGAGTGAGCGTGTGTGTGTGTGTTTTGTTTGTTTTGCCTGCTAGTGAGTGAACTTGTGTGTGTGTGCCTGCTAGTGAGTGAGCTTGTGTGTGCCTGCTAGTGAGTGAGCTTCAGTGTGTGCCTGCCAGTGAGTGAGCTTGTGTTTGTGACTGCTAGTGAGTGAGTTTGTGTGTCTGCTAGTGAGTGAGCTTGTGTCTGTGTGTGTCTGCTAGTGAGTGAGTGTGTGTGTGTGTGTGTGTGTGCCTGCTGAGTGAGCTTGTGTGTGTGTGCCTGCTAGTGAGGGAGCTTGTGTGCGTGTGCCTGCTAGTGAGTGAGCTTTGTGTGTGTTTGTGACTGCTAGTGAGTGAGCTTATGTGTGTGCCTGCTAGTGAGTGAACTTGTGTGTGTGTGTGTGTGACTGCTAGTGAGTGAGCTTGTATGTGTGTCTGCTAGTGAGTGAGCTTATGTGCGTGTGCCTGCTAGTGAGGGAGATTGTATGTGTGTGTCTGCTGGTGAGTGAGCTTATGTGTGTGCCTGCTAGTGAGTGAGCTTGTGTGTGTGTGTTTTGTGCCTGCTAGTGAGCGTGAGTGTGTGTGTGTGTGTGTGTGTGTGTGTGTGCCTGCTAGTGAGTGAGCTTGTGTGTCTGCTAGTGAGTGAGGTTCAGTGTGTGCCTGCTAGTGAGTGTGCTTGTGTTTGTGACTGCTAGTGAGTGAGCTTGTGTGTCTGCTAGTGAGTGAGCTTGTGTGTGTGTGTGACTGCTAGTGAATGAGCTTGTGTGTGTGAGCTTGTGTGCGTGTGGGATTGTGTGTGTGTGTGTGACTGCTAGTGAGTGAGCTTTTGTGTCTGCTAGTGAGTGAGCTTATGTGTGTGCCTGTTAGTCAGTGAGCTTGTGTGTGTGTGTGACTGCTGGTGAGTGAGCTTGTGTGTCTGCTAGTGAGTGAGCTTGTGTGTGTGTGTGTGTGTCTGCTAGTGTGTGTGCCCACTAGTGAGTGAGCTTGTCTGTGTGTGTGTGTGTGTGTGTGTGTGTGTGTGTGTGTGTGTGGCTGCTAGTGAGTGAGCTTGTATGTGTGTGTCAGTGAGCTTGTCTGTAGTGAGCATGTATGTGTGTCAGTGCGCTTGTCTGTATTGAGCATGTGTGTGTCAGTGAACTTTTATGTAGGGAGCTTGTCTGTAATGAGCATCTGTGTGTCAGTAAACATGTGTGTGTGTGTGTGTGACAGTGAGCTTGTCTGTAGTAAGCTTGTGCGTGTCAGAGTTTGTCTATATTACGTTTGTGTGTGTTCACCAATAAGCTTGTCTGTGTGTGTCAGTGAGATTGTCTGTCAGTGAACCTATTTGTGTGCATCTGTGAGCTTGTGTTTTTATGTCAATGAGCTTATGTATATCAGTGACATTGTTTGTCTATGAGGCTGTGTTTCAATTAGCTTGTGTGTGTCAGGGAGATTGTCTGTGTCTGCATGTGAGTATGCTTACTGTATAATTAAATGTTTTACTCTGAAAGGGCCAATATTTTATATTAGAAAAATAAATATATATATATATATATATATATATATATATATATATATATATATATATATATATAAAATGAAATCCAAATGCCTGCACTTCAGAATGTCTTATTATATCAGGCCCAGTGCTGGTCTGCAGAATTATACAAACATTTGAAAAAAAAGATAGCACTCCAGGGACTTTCAAATATTGCTGAAAATAAAACTTAACTTTTATTCAACAAATGCTTGCCAACAGACAAATCAACATTTCAGTTCTCACACAAACTTTCTTCAGGATACCTGATAATGATGTGATTTTTTTAAACTAACAATATTATTAAGCAAAAATGTATTCTGTGTGGAAAAATGGATTGATGTAAGGTGAATGTACCACTGTTATATTATTTTGATTTAAAGAAACACTACACTGCATAATGCAGAGGGAAATTACCACACGGCTAACGATGACATAGCAGCGGACGTGCACGCGCGCACGTGCGACTGGGCGGAGCTACGCTGGTAGAAGGAGGATGAGCGTGGCGGGAAGCGTGGAGGGATCCGAGACGGTGTTGTGATCTCTGTACGGAGGATTTTGCTCTGCTGGAACTGGTCGGAAATCGGTTTATACCGACCATCTGGGGGGACGGAGCTCGGAGCACGGAGAATATATGCAGCAGCCGAAAGGCTTCAGATAAGCACATATAATCTTATGCTATCCTACCTAGGCATCCTATGTAATCTATGGTCTAAAGCACGAGCTATAGCTTTGAGTTATATCTTTATATCTTTCTCTAATGATATAAGGTTTTAAGGCTGAATAGATTAGACAACCAGTGCTATATCCCAGGGGTGGATTGATGTTAAGTCCTTTATATCTTTTCTATTACTCCAAACTGTTTGCCCTTTCTCTCTGCCAAATAGCTAAATAGACAAATATATAAATATTAGTGCCAGATACTGGAGGACTTAGGACTGTGGAATCCCCAGAAGACATGGCATCTAAAATACAGGAGAGAGCAACCTTAAAAAGAGAAAAGAAAAATCTCAAATCAGGAAGAGAAGCAATAAAAAATTTTTCACCAGATAATAAAAAAAAGACAGAGGAAGAATTCTTATCAAATTCAAAACTAGATCAGACATTAAACAGTTCCGAAAACTCTGTGAGTAATTATATCACTACAGAGTTTTTGGAGAGATGTCTAAACTCCCAGTCAGATATACTAATGAAGCAAATAAATTAGAACTCAGAGGTGATCTTAAATCAAATGAAACTCCTAACTGAGAAAATAACTGTGGCTGAAGAAAAAATTAATTGCCTGGAATTTCAGGAAAAATTATTGAAAGATCAGCATATTCAAATGGCGAAAAAAATCAAAGATTTGGAAATAAAAATAAGTGATTTGGAGGATCGCTCAAGACGCAACAATTTGCGACTAAGAAACATCTCAGAAAAGATCACCCAGGATAAGATCTTAGAATTTCTAGTTAATCTATGGAAGGCCTGGGGGATAGAGACAGATAAATACAACTGTACCTTGGAAAAGTTTCATAGATTGTATAGAGTTAAAAATATCCCAGAAACCAAAGCAAGAGATATAATTTGTTGCTTCCAATCATTCCAATTTAAAGAGGATGTTTTGAAAGCATGTAGAGTCAGGAAACCTCAAGGAGAAGAATATAAGGATATAGCTGTGTTTCCAGACTTATCCTATGCAACCAGAATGCAAAGAAAAACATTCGCCCCTGTCACAGAAATATTGAGAACCCAGAAGATTAAATATACATGGGGATTTCCTACGGCAATAAGAATATTTACAAATGAGCGTCTTGAAGTCTTAGACTCAGTAGATACAGCTATAGCTTGGCTAAAAGATAAGAAGATGATGCAATAGGACTAAACCTGTTAAGAAGGGAAAGAGAGGGATGAATTTTTATTTTTATTTTTTTTTATTTTTATTTTTTTCGTGTGAGATAATAATGAAGACTACATTAAGTAGTTAAATAAGAAATTCACCTGAGTAAAGATGAGTGCAGAATAAAACACTACGACAGCACGAGATTAACTTGTTAATGCCTATATTATCCACAATAATCCTTATGGGTTGTTTCAAATCTTTAATTTTTACCAGCCAGCTTCTACAATGCCTGTTGCTACTGAGCAGAGGTTGCTTAAAGCGGCACGGTCATGCCAAATTTACCTTTCTCTAATCGATTCCTCTTCTCTCCCTCTACCAGGATTTGTTCTTAATTTCTTCCTGTCTGCTCTAGTTTTCTTTAAAACATAAGACAAAGTAGGGACTACTTGTCTTATGGAGGTTTCCTACGCCTGACCATCTCTGACCAGCGGAGGAGCAAAGTGTGCTTCATTTACGGTAGTCAGAGAACTTTTTCCATAATTCTAAGCTTTCCCTGTTCCCACGATGCTTCTTTTCAGTATTCCCGAACGTCCTGTCATTTAGACAGAATGCCAGTGAAACTGCCAAAGTGCGTCCTAACAGAATGAGAACAGTTTCTCCATTCGTGTTAGAACGCAATTCGGCACTTTGTTCGGAACGGAATTTCATTCGAATGAATGAAACTCCTATCTGATTCGTGCCGCAGCTGCATCCTGCAGCCACTTAGTAGATGACTCCATAATTACCACGGTATTAGGGAGCTATTTACCAAAAGGATGAAAGACCTAAATTGGTCTTTCAGCCAAATCGACTAATACTAAGTAGATTACTTAGTGTTAGTAAATTCTGCCCCTACTCGCTATACCGCGAGTAGGAGCATGTCAATTAAACAGTGAGCAGCCTGTGGCTGCTCACTGTTAAAAAAAAAATAAAACCTAGTACCCCCCTCTCCCAGCCCCTATTGTCCTCCCCCAGGCCCCCACCTCTGAGCGGCAGGTGGGGGCACCCTAAAGGATAATGGGGGGGACCTATTGTCCTCCCCTTGGGCCCCCACCCCTGAGCGGTGGGTGGGGACCCTAAATAAAAATGCCCCCTCTCCCCCTTCCATGGTGACTAGGGTCCTCAAGCCCCTAGTCACCCCCCACCCAAATAAAATAAAAAATAATCCCCTGTGAGGGGGGAATAAAAGAACTAACTACCTGTAAAAAAAATAAAACTTACCATTTGATGTCTTCTTTTTTCTAAAATCTTCATTTTTCAGCCCCAAAAAAGGCCAAGTAAAAACCATCATACCTGTCGAACTTTTAAAAAATAAAATAAAAACCCTGAGCGCCCCCAAAAAAATCAGACAATTAAGAAAAAAACAGACGCTAACAAATTAATCCATCTTCACCCGGCAAGGGCCCCACCCTGCAATTAGGCTCAGAACACTCTTGAAATCCATCCAATCAGAGTGCTCTGTGTCATTTTACACAGCGTGTGAAAATTCCAAAGACCTTTCCCACGCTGTGTAAAATGACTAGCACTCTGATTGGTTGAATTCCAAGTCAACCAATCAGAGTGTTCTGAGCCTAATTGCAGGGCAGGGCAAGGCTTTATAAGCCTTGCCCCGCCCTGCGGAGCTCAGTCTGCGCCGTGCCCTCGCTGGGTGAAGATGGATTATTTTTTTTGCAACAGGTTTTTTCTTTTTCGTCTGTTGTTTTTTTTTTTTTGCGCTAGGGTTTTTTATTTATTTTTTACAGTTTGACGGGTATGGATTTTATTTGGGCTTTTTTGGGGCTGAAAAATGAAGATTTTGAAAAAAGAAGACATCAAATTGTATGTTTTATTTTACCATTATTTTGACATTTATTATTTAGATTAATTATTCAGTATTAAGATTCTGCATCTTTTATTACATTGTAGTAAGGTATCTGATATTCATTGTATACACTTTATATTACCGGATGGCATTTGTTTTATCATTGGTGCATATTATCTATTTTTTTTTTTTTCTTTTCATGTACTCTACTACAGGAGATACAAATTTTTTAGTGAGCCCACCTCTCTTTGTTTTTGAAATTTTTTTGCATAGACTTTTGTCCACCAAAAGTTGTTTGTTTGAATTTTGCTAAAAACTATGTGAAAATATTCTTCTCAACACCAGATTAATACATATTGAATCAAAAATCGTTCAAAAATCTAAACAGACTCTGATAAAACCACCTCTTCAGGCAGATAATTCCACATATTTATGGTACTATAAAGAACATTTTTCTTTGCATTAGACCAAATCTCCTTTCTTCCAGTCTACAGGGGTTACCTTGTGTCCTATTGTGAGGATATTTATTGGGTAATACATATTAAAATATTTTATAAAAATTATACAAAATGTTCAATATCAAAAATTTATATTTTGGCACTGTTTCCCCTTGATTGATTTAAAGCGAAGAGTTACCCACTATTTTAACTCTTATAGACCCTGGAGTATGTGTATTAGAGAATTTGTATTTTGCACATTAATCACAACCGATTATAAAAATATAATTTCTTGTAACAAATAATAAATAATAATAATAATAATAATAATAATAATAATAATAATAATAATAATAATTAACATGAATGACAATACCAAAGAATATTTAGTATACACTAAATTTAAGAAACAACAGCAGTTTTGGCACAATTACAACAATTGAAGATAGCTTAGAAGCAATATAAAAAGATTACTTATTAAAGGAGTTACAGGCAAATAATTCCTCTAAAATTTAATTAACAGTCATAATCCAACATAGATGCATTTCTAATAATGTTATAGGAAATTTCGCCAAACAAAATATAGAGGATATGGCTGTCTGTCTACAGAAAAAAACAAAACAGTACAATAGTGTAATACAGCAAAACTATAATGGAGAAATGTAAAATCGCCTTAAGGTGCCTCCCCTTAGATAGTTGGAGGGTGTATCCAAGGCTCCTTCTCCACTTTTGAGGTCATCAACACAGAACAGAAGATTGGACTCAGCAAATTGGAGAAAGTATGATCTGCTTTATTGTGCAAGTATAAAAAGTGAAATAAAATACAAGCGAGGTCCTACGCATTTCGTCTTTCAAAACTTCCTACAATAAGAATGAAAGCAGCATATAACCCTGCCCCCTAAGTCCTTCTTTATAAATGGTCTTCCTCCTGTCTCATTGGTAGTCCAGTGGGTGTTTCCAGCGATGTCCAGCTACTCTAAGAAGTCTGAAATTGAATTTCCCGGGTGTGTGAGCATATTATATTGAGCAATAATATTTTGCCATTTGCTATTCTTTCTTTCCATTCATTCTTTTCATCCTAACAGCCATTCTGCACTGAGCGTTTTTTTTTCCCGATCGGTGTGTTGTTGTGCCGCCCGCAAAGCGTCTGCAGGTTACTATGACAGCACGGCTATGTTGTTCAGTTGCCGTGGAGACGTGTCACGTCATTCCGCAGTGCAGTTTACATTGGTTGTTTATGCACATGCGCACTGTGATCAGCAGGACGCTGATCGGGTGATTGCAACAGCTGTGGTGAGTTTTTCCACTTTATTTATTTATTACTGCTATTTATAAAGTGCACACAGATTCCGCAGCGCTGTACAATTAGTGGAGAAACGTACAATATACACGGACAAATATATACACAGGTAGAGAGAGCCCTGCCCATAAGCTGATATCTAGCCATTGGAGCTCTTTTATACAAAGTGCTTGGCTGGATGAGCTTAAAGGATACCATGGGGATTTGAGACAAGAGGTAGCAGGGGAAGTTTTGAGATGATGGCTGAAATAGTTAACAGAGAAGCAGCTATTGGTAAAATACAAAGGGAATGAAGAGGTAATTGAGTGAAAAGATCAAACAGCTGGAGGAGCATGCTATATATTTAGGGGAAGCCTGGGTGGGTGGGAAGTGGGGAGGGGAAGAGAAAAAAAATGCAGTCTTCATTGAGTTGAATGTTAAGTGAGGCCTGAGGAATAGAGATAGAACAGCCATATGAAGGTATTTACGTCTGGGGAGGGGAAAAGGAGAGTGTGAGAGGGGGGAGGGGAGAGAGGGAGAGTAGGCATGTGTTAAAACTATTGAAAACTTTAGCAACCAAATTCGATCACCCAAAATTTAAATAACTGTCTACATCATGGGTCGTCAACCTGGTCCCTACCACCCACTAGTGGGCGTTTCAGGATTCCAGGTGGGCGGGAGGGATTTTCTAATTTTGAGAGAGCGGGCGGGTGGGTGCGAGCTGTGACCGGGTACCGCCATCACCACTTGCAGCTCCGGCCCGCATGGCAAACCGCGGGGGCCGCATATGGAGTGGTCCATCGGGTGGCCCATGCTGTCAGGGCCACCCGATGGATGTGGATTGTAAGGGGGCCCGGTCAGCGCTGGGCGCTTTAACAGCGCGACCGGGCTCCCTGTGATTACATCACAGAGCTAGGAGGAAGTGACTGCACGTCACTCCTCCCAGCTAACACACAGACCACGCGGGAGGAAGAAGGGGGGAGTCAGAGTGGGAACTCTGACTTCCATCCACCTGAGCCACCACTGGACCCCAGGGAAAGTCACCCTCCTGCACCTAAACGGTGACTAAAATATTTTGTGTGTGTTTGTTTGTGTATGTGTCTTTGTGTCTTGTGTGTTTCTGTCTGTATGTATGTGTGTCTTTGTATGTGTCTTATGTGTGTGTGTCTGTCTGTATATGTGTGTGTGTGTGTCTGTCTGTATATATGTGTGTATGTATGTGTTGTGTGTATGTGTCTTTGTATGTATGTGTGTCTTGTGTATGTGTCTTTGTATGCATGTATGTGTGTGTGTGTCTGTATGTGTGCCTGTCTGTTTGTATGTATGTGTCTTTGTGTGTGTGTGTGTGTGTGTGTCTGTATGTGTGCCTGTCTGTGTGTCTGTATGCATGTGTGCCTGTCTGTATATATGTGTGCCTGTCTGTTATAGTGGGCTATAGTAAGTAATAGTAAGTGGGATACCTAGCTCAGCCTTCCTACTGGGCATTGCTATAAGGAAGGTTAAAAAAATAAAAAAGGTGGGGAGGGAAATTGAGGAGGGAGAGGAGGGAAGCTGACGCACGGATGAGAAATCATATTATGCGCAAACAGAGAAGTCGTCTGAATATCACCGAAAGAGGAGACCTTTGTTTGTTCCTTACGAAAATCGAACCAGATATCAAATATTTAGTCTTGCAGCATCATCCTCAAGGATCTCATTAATCACTAGTAAAGGTTATTTCAGTTTACATTATTGTTTTCTCATTAAACTTTAGAAAGTTAAAAACATTATAAACATGCATTAAGTAGAAATAAAAAGATAAATGTACGTACATTTATTATTTTTAAAACACCCTCCTTTCGAAAAAATATTCTGCACTTGCGCGGAAACTGGTGGGGAGTAAGGAAATTTTTTCAACCAAAAAGATGCATTAGTGGGCGGTAGGTAGAAACAGGTTGACTACCACTGGTCTACATGAATTATTGGTCAGAAACATTAAATGACAGTACACACTGCATGTACATAACATTACAGTGGCAAACTACAGGTATAAATTGTAACAACTCTATAGTAACACATGAGAATATTGTAGCAATCCGGGAATAAATGAGGTGGAGTATCTTCCAAGCTTCAGTCAGTACCTGAGAGTGATGGGTGTTTCTGCAGGATGGTAAATGCAGTCTTCACTGAGTTGAATGTGAAGTGAGGCCTGAGAGTGATGGGTGTTTCTGCAGGATGGTAAATGCAGTCTTCACTGAGTTGAATGTGAAGTGAGGCCTGAGAGTGATGGGTGTTTCTGCAGGATGGTAAATGCAGTCTTCACTGAGTTGAATGTGAAGTGAGGCCTGAGAGTGATGGGTGTTTCTGCAGGATGGTAAATGCAGTCCACTTACACTTTTTCACCTATAGTATATAAGTAAGTTCAGTCTGTGTTTTGTCATTTGTAAGTAATTTTTGATCCTGAGGATGCATTAGTGGGCGGATGGTCGATCTCTATTTTTATTGTATATTCAATAAATAAATTTGGATTTTAAACGAAGACCGTGGAGTGCAGTGTTAAGACACCTCCATTGTCTTTAGGCAAAACCACCGTTTAGTAGACCTTCCCCATCTGCAAGATCAGTAACTCCGTTTGCCTAACCTGTAGTGCACGAACCAAATGCAGGGGAAGCGGCAATCTCCCGACCGGGATCCATGAACGGCTCCAAACTCCCGAACGGCAATACACGAACTGCTGCTAGCCGCCGAACAATAACATCCACCAAGCGGCTTTCGTTTCCATCCAGCAGTCTCTAAACGTGAAGAAGAAATCCCCCCAATAACGAGACAGAAGCGCCGCATTGAGGGTCAAACAGGATCTGGCTTTACTGTGGGCTACCTGCCCGTATTTATGCAGGTCTCCCACTTGGTGTACACTCCCCTAGGGGACCAAATGGGAGACTTAAATGACAGACCGATATGGGGACATTCCAGACACACAGTCACAGATTTTACCCACAGTGCATTGTGATTCCCTCCCCTCTACCCTGGAGATAATTACCAAGTAACTCAATTATCTCCAGGACAAAGCAAGTCGCCATTTTAAATATAAAATCATAAAAAAAGACATAAAATTGAGGAGAGGGAGAGGAGGGATCTGAGTGCATATTATTAGCGAATAGCGCTCAAATTCCACACACATAGTTCAATCGCCATGGAGTCAAAGTTCTTACAGAGTTTCGGTATACGAATGACTCCATGGGAAGGCTATCTGGGTTAAGATAAGTCCTTTCGTATGCTCCAAACCTCCGGAACGGCCGGTATTTGTATGCTTTCGTGGAGGCAGCCAGGCATTCCGTTGTTTCAGCGGTGTTCGGCAGATAAAGTGTCCGTTTTTAGTTCCATGAAAATAGAGCTGAACACCGCTGGGCTTTCGCGTGGTTTAAAATGGCCGCTGCCTCGTGGTCGACATACGAACGACGACCACCCTGAATTCGGTTTAATTGAGAAGTGTCTGCGGTTAACCACAATGTTCTAATTGGGATCAATAGGTTAACCAGCAGCACACCTCTCTCTTGGGTGGCCGTCCGTTCAGTAGGTTTGTTCGGAAAAAACAGTCATTCATATGGCTGGGCTATAGAAACAGCCATTTACACGAAAGGGGGCAGAAATAGACAAATCCACCTGAAATAAGCAGACAGATGGTTCTGTCACACGGCTCCCTCCTTGTGGGACACTCCGGCAGACCCGGCTTGACCCTGTGGTGGGTCATCTTGGGGATGACCGGACTAGGAAGTGGTGGAGACGTCTGTTTGTCGTGATAACCCATCTGCATTTCCGTTCATCTTACCGGGTCTGTAGCTGATGGTAAAATTGTAAGGCTGCAATGCCAAGCTCCATCTCAGTAGTCTCCCATTGTCTCCTGAGACCCGGTTAAGCCAAACGAGTGGGTTGTGATCAGTCACCAGGGAAAACTCTTGCCCATACAAATAGGGACTTAACTTTTTAAATGCCCAGACCAAGGCCAAGCATTCCTTCTCCACTGCCGCATAACTCACTTCTCTGGGTAACAACTTTCTGCTGAGATATGCGACAGGGTGCTCTCCTCCATCTTCCCCGACTTGGCTCAGCACAGCCCCCAGTCCATACATGGAAGCATCTGTATGGACGAGAAAGCGTTTGTTAGGGACTGGGGCAGCCAAGACAGGGGCATTCACAAGAGCCTGTTTTAGTGCCTGGAACGCAGCTTCACAAGCCGGAGACCACAGGACCTGCTTAGGCAAGTTCTTCTTCGTCAGGTCTGTCAGGGGCTTAGCAATAGTGCTGTAGTCAGGGACAAAACGTCTGTAGTACCCTGCCGTCCCCAAGAAGGCCAATACCTGGGTCTTAGTGGTAGGTGTGGGCCAGTTAGCCACTGCCTCTACCTTGGCTGGCTCTGGTCTCTGGCTCCCACACCCCACTCTGTGACCCAGGTACTGTACTTCAGCCATACCTAGATGGCACTTCTCTGGCTTCAATGTCAGGCCAGCGGCCCGAATTTTATCCAGCACTACCCCTACATGTACCAGGTGTTCCTCCCAGGACCCACTGTAAATCGCAATGTCGTCCAAGTATGCACAGGCAAATTCTTGGAAGCCATCCAGGAGTCTATCCACCATCCGTTGGAAGGTAGCCGGTGCATTTTTCATCCCAAAAGGCATGACCTTAAATTGGTACAGGCCAAATGGGGTGACAAATGCCGACTTGGGGATAGCATCCTCGGCCAGGGGGATCTGCCAGTAGCCCTTACACAGGTCTGTGGTGGTCAGATATCGCCCCCTGGCAATACGATCCAGTAATTCGTCTACCCGGGGCATTGGGTCGGTCAGTGGTGGTCCGCTCGTTGAGCCGCCTGTAGTCCACACAGAACCGAGTGGTCCCATCTTTCTTGGGCACCAGGACTACAGGCGAAGCCCAAAGGCTGTCGGAGTACTCGATGACCCCAAGCTGGGTCATCTCCTGTATCTCCTTCCGCAATTCCTTCACGGACTGCTTCAGGGATACTATAGGGGGGCTGTCATAAGGGGGTCTCTACCTTATGTACAGCTAGGGTGGTATAACCTGGTTCCTGGGAGAATGTCGCCTGCTTCTCCCACAACAACTGCTGCGCCTGTACCCTTTCTGTTGGGTTCAACCTGTCCCCTAGCTGTACAAGGGTAGTAAGGTCAGTCTGGGAATCCCTTTCTAATAAATCTGGAAGGGGTAAATTCTCAGAATCATCTGCAGCTGGGGAACATACTGCTGCAATGTTCTCAGGTCTTTTCTGGTACTCTTTCAGCATGTTCACATGAAAGGATTGCTGGATCCTCTCATCTGCACAGCTGGCTATCAAGTAAGTAGTATCGCAGATCTGCGCCACTACCTTGTACGGGCCCTGCCAAGATGTTTGCATCTTGTTGGCCTTCACAGGTTTGAGCACCAATACCTTTTGCCCAACCATCTCTTCTGTCTCCCCTGGGCCGCCTGGAGATTCTCTCTTACCATTAGGGACAGTTTCTCCATGCGGTCTCGGAGTTCCAGAACATATGGCACTATGGGGGTCCCCTCCTGCTCCGTCTCCCCCTCCCAGTGGCCTCGAATGAGATCTAGGGATCCGCGGACCCTTCTCCCATACAGCAGCTCAAAGGGGGAGAACCCAGTAGATTCCTGGGGCACCTCTCTGTAAGAAAACAACAGATGAGGCAGGAACCTCTCCCAGTCTCTGCAAGTGTCCGTAAAGGTCCTCAGCATCTGTTTGAGGGTACCGTTAAAGCGCTCGCAGAGACCGTTAGTCTGTGGGTGGTAGGGTGAGCTAAGTAACGGCTTAATGCCACACACCTTCCACAGCTGCTGGGTGAGCACAGCGGTGAATTGGGTTCCCTGGTCGGAGAGAATCTCCTTAGGAAACCCGACCCTAGTAAAAATTCTAACCAGGGCATCAGCAACCGTCTCTGCCTCTATATTAGACAGCGCTACTGCCTCTGGATAGCGAGTGTCATAGTCCACCATGGTAAGAACATACTTCTTACCTGATGGACTAACCCTGGCCAGTGGACCCACAATGTCAACGGCTATGCGGGCAAAGGGCTCCCCTATAATAGGCATCAATAATAGCCTAGCCTTAGGGTGGTCCCCCCGCTTTCCTACCCGTTGACATGTATCACACGTACTGCAATACATCTGCACAGCCTGGTTAAAGTTTGGGCAAAATAAGTTCTGTGAGATCCTATAGGCTGTGCGGCGGGACCCTAGATGTCCAGCTAACGGAACATCATGCCCTATCCGCAGAATCTCCTGCCGGTACTTTGCAGGTACCACTAACTGACAACACTCTTCTGGGAAGGCTTAGGGATCCTATATAACCTGTCCCCCACCCACTCATACCGCTCCCCATCTACTCCTTCCTCTCCAGCATCTGCCCTATCTCGGTATTTCTGGAGAGTCGGGTCTGCCCGGGTTTCCCTCCCAAACTCCTCTGGGGAATCCCAGCTTAAGGGTGCCTGATCTAAGGTACCAGTCGGTGAAGAGGGTCTTACCTGGGTCTCATCAGCAGGTGGGCCGGTTCCAGCAGCACGGGTCTGGGCACGAGTAGTCACTGGGTTAACGTCCGCAGGGCCCATCGGGGCATAGGCTGAAACCAACCGGGCCAAATCATTCCCAAGGAGGACATCAGCGGGCAAGTCTTTCATAACCCCCACATCCACGTGTCTAGCGCCCACTCCCCAATCCAAATGTAGCCGGGCAACAGGTAAACGAAACACGGCACCCCCTGCTACCCTCACCGCCACAGTGTCCCCAGTGTGCTGATGCTCCGAGACCAAGTTCTTTTGGAGCAGTGTCATCGTGGCTCCTGTGTCTCTCAGCCCATTTACCACTCTGCCATTCAGCTTCACGGTTTGCCGATGTTGCTGGCGGTTGTCCTGATGAGCTGCTTGCACTGGGTTGGCTTCGTGTAGAATGCCCCAGAACTCCTCCTGCTCAATACAGTGAGCTGCAGGTTGAGGTGGTCTACCGTAGGTACATAGATGACATATTTTTTATATGGACATGGTACACAAACAGACTTGGATGTATTTCTAGAATTCCTCAACAGTAATAACTGGGGAATAAAACTCACGTGGACTCACAGCCAGTCAGAGATCAACTTCCTAGATTTAAACATCTATATTAAGGATTCCTTAATCAGAACTAAGAATTATTTTAAACCAGTAGACAGTAATAGTTGCATTGAGAGAACAAGCTGGCACCATAAACCCTGGTTGACAAATGCCCCAAAACGAAAGTTCCTTAGAATCAAGAGGAACTGCCAGACGAAAATGATTTTTTAGAACAGGCAAAATATTTGGAACACAAATGTATTGAAAAAGGCTATGAATAAGAAAATCTCCAAAACAATTTGGAACAAATAAGAATCTTACCTAGACAACAACTCCTCACATATAAGCCAAAGAATAAAACCCAGATAATTCATGACATACCTTTCATTTGCAACTGCCATGGGAATATCAGAAGAGTACAACAAACCATACAGAAGTATTGGCATATTTTAAAAGATGACCCTATATTAAATAAAATTCTACCCTATCAACCAAAATGTATCTTTAGAGGAACCAAGAATTTAAAAAATATTTTAGTAAAAATCCATTTAGCAACAGAAAAACCACAAAGGAATTGTTTAAAAGATCTTTCAGGCTTTTATGAATGTGGAAACTGCCTTCCATGTAGGACAACTAACAGTCACAAAAGGCATTTTACCAATATTAGCCATATCATAGGAAAAGAGTACGTTATCAGAGATCATGCAACCTCTCATTTAAAAGGCGTAATTTATGCCTTGAAATTTCCCTGTAACCTGTTATATATAGGTAGAACAATCCGACCATTAACATCAGAATTGTGGAACACATGCGTAATATAAAGAAAGGTCTTGAAACACACAGCGTCTCTCAACATTTTAAAATAACCCATAATCAAAATCCTAAAGACCTATTTTTCTGTGTTTTAAAAGTAGTACAAAAAGATTGGCGAGGAGGGGATTTTATCAACAAATTGGGTAAAGAAGAGATGTGTGGCAAACATAGCCACTTGGACAATATAACGAGACTGTGCCTTTAATGGTTGCCTGTATGGTTGTGGGATATGTGCTTAACTATGTAGAATGGATGCTGGTTGTAATTAACGTGTATGTGCTGTATTGGCTATCTGCCGAATGCAGATAGCTGTATGTACTGTATTTTCTTTCATTTCACGAACAGCAATTTTGCGGGCCGTTCGTGAACCGAAAATACCCCCATGTAGTATCCCACACACTTAGAGGCGTGTGGCACTTGTTAACCGATTGCAGCAATGTTGCAATCGGTAATTAGAGGCTCTTCTAGGTGGCCGCTGTTCGACTACCGACCATACGGCAGGCGGCCATCTTGGATCCTTTGTTTCCTCAGCAGTGTTTGGTCGTCGAGCGCATGGTACTAAAAACGGCTACTCGACGGCGCGAACACCGCTGAGCTTCCAGGCCGTTCGGGAGGTCCGGGCCGTTCCGTATTTGGTTCCCTGGAAGGCAATCGGTATTTTGAACCTGTATTTTAATGAATGTGTTTTTCGTGCGGCGTTCGGTTGGTTTAGCTGGGATCTGAGCGGTAATCTCACGAATGATGCGCTCAGACCCCAGCTATCTACCGAACATCCATTCGTTTAAATGAACTGCATATTCAAAAAGTTATGGATTTTAATGTAAATTGTCGGTTCTGGTGCACGGAGGGATAATCCACTTAACGGTACATTCCTGTGGGAGGATCCCTCTCGTGCAGCAGTGCCCGATGGGAGAAATGTCTTGCACAGTAAGTCCCCCATGTAGTCCCCTCTGGGAATGCCCCTGGGAGGGGACTCAGGAAACCCCTTGCATGGGGACTTGTATAAATTGTGGAGCTGAAAATAAAGACCTCAGTTGACTCTCAGAACTGTGTTTCGTCCGGTTACTGGGAGGTTTGAGATATTGCCTTGCTTTTTCCAGCGCTTGACTGTGGATTACTTCCTGAACCAGCGGAATTCGTGGATTTAATATTGGCGTTCCGCTACAAGATGGAATATATTTTAATTTCAATACCCTTATGCCGCATGGACTAAAATTCAGATTTTGAGCTATGCCATTTTTTGTGATCTTACACATCAACAGTACTACAGTTTTTAGAATTTTAGATCTATTGTTTTTTTGTGGGTTTTTAATATTTTTTTTATATTTTTCAACATAGTTTTTATGAATGTTTTACCCAGATAAGGTTCTTAAATATTAGATCTATGCCACACAACTTTTTTCTTATTGGAGAATTTATTCCTTCTCATAGATATTAATTACATTTATTGATGGTTACTTGTCACAAATTGTTAGAACGACCTAGTTCATAGGAGTATCATAACTGTTTTTAAACACATTCAGAAAGCACTTTTCAGACTAAAAGTCTGGGCACCTTATGTATTTTATTAATATAACAGTTTATTTCTCCGATGCACAATGGGAAGCATTTACTAGTCTCACACATTCATATATTTTAATAATGTATGATTATCTAAGGACCTGTAGAACCAATTTTTTGTATACGCTTAAACCTTGCTATTAATACCCAATGTTTTGTATACTCTTAAGCCTTGCCATTAATGTAAACTGAAGGACTTATGTAACAGTCTCTTTTTCTCATTCTAAATGCTCAAATACATGTATGGAGAATGTCACAACATTATGGACAATAAAGTTAATTTGAGACATGGAACGCAAGTATGCATTCCAAATCATCGACTGAGCGCAATGACGTCATCATGAGAAGACACAAGAAGCTGCGTCATCAAAAAAAAAAACACGAAACTGATCGGCTATAACAGATGATCGCAATTAACAATCAAAAGGAGGTATATAGGAACGATCAACCGCTACAGAAGAATCACAAGCAACTGAGGAAGCCTTTCAATAGGCAAAATGTGTCTTGCAAGTTTCTATTGAATTTGTACTTATTATACCAATTTCTACTATTTCTTTTTTCTTCATTATTTTAGCATTTGTTTCACACTAATAAAGTATTTCCTTATTTTGGAAATCATGTTCAGTGGAATTATTGGGTGAAGAAGAAGATTTCTACAGCACCACAAAAGGGTGTGGGGTCCCTTCTAATCTCCCCACCTGCACACGTCGTGAGCCTCTCATATTGGCTCAATCTTTGTGAGTACCATTGTGGCGAAATTAACATTGCCACTTGTGCCTGGAGAGGACTACTTGCCAGCCTCTTGCCATGTGATTATGGTCCCTCGGAGGTTTGGCCCTTTAATTACTTTGGAGCAGTGTTGCAACTTTAAATTGGCACTTCGGATACAGCTGAAGTAGTCGAAGTGGCCGCCATTCGACAAACTAACACGGGGCAGTGGCCATTTTAACTCATTTGAACGCGGTCAGCGGTGTGTGCAGCCAAATCTATGGAACTGTTTTCAGCTACCCAATTGATGCCGCTGACCCGTACCTTCTCCTCCACTTTGACACTGTGGCTGGAGACTAAGTCCTGTTCGAAGATTTGAACGCTCATTCGAATGGGACTTAGTCATTTTCTCAGTGTAAAATAGACTGACCGCACAGCCCAAATCCATGGAACTGTTTTGGACATGGAAATGTGCTTGCCGTCGGTCATAAAGGACTCACAGCTAACCTTTTAAATACTGGAGGGATTTGTATGATTTTTGAGTATGTTTAAAGTATGCTGATTCTGAAAATGTATGTTTTATGTGAATGGCATGTATATTTGGGAAGTTATTAATATTTTGTAAAAACTGTATATTTTCTGCCTGTGATAATTAAGTTAGTCTATTGTGTTGAGATACTTGTATCACAGGCAGAGGGGAGGATTTTGTGTGTAATTACTGGGAGTGTATTGTACATAATGATTGGTTGTTTTTCAAAACCGTGTGGGCAGAACTATGTGTGCAAAATGTGCATAAAAGCAGAGTGTTTGATTAAAAGCTTCAGTTCTTCTTCACCCTCAATCTGAGTTATGTCTCTTATTGGGGGAATCTGCTACAAGGCATTGCTATACTCGTCATACTCTCTTGCTATAATCACTGAGCTCTTGTAAGAGCTGTTCTGTTCCTGTTATGCTCTCTGGGGGAAAGAAAGGTTCACCCACTGGAAGCTGAATCCTGGCCTTGGTGGCGAGTGCTGATGGTGTCGGTTGGAGTGCTTGCAGTCCTCAGCGAGCACTAGGAGCATCGATTGGCGGAGGTACTGGGTCAAAGTGCCAGCGGTCCATCACAACCATACCATAAGAAAAATCAATTTGTCTATTTGATTAAATCAACTTTATTGTACTAGGCATTGGCCATGTTTCTTTGTCTTTTACAGTGATATTATACCTGAAAACCAACTATACTCCACCTACTTCTTTTATGTATGTATAGTTTTTATTTTGTGTGTATAGAGAGGTGAGCACACAGGTGTTAGAGTGTGTTGGTACATTTTGGGTTACACAGCAGGACTTTGTAATTATTTTGTATTGTAGTGATTATAGCCAGTATAGTAATCCAAAGCAGGTATAGCTATGTCTACAATCATGAGACAAGGCTTCATGTTGAGGATAAGGTGGACTTATTTTAATGGGACCACACTTGGCCTTTTATCCAAGCCCCATGCAAGGGATAATCGCATCTGGACCTGATGGAAGACTGAATCACAAAGTCACAGACCAATGACAACAGTGTTACAATACATGACACTCCCATACATAAACTGACAATCCCTCCTCTGGGCCTGGGAGATAATTGGATCAGGAATAGTACTAATCTAATCCAATTATCTCCAAGTACAGAAAAAAAAATGTTTTCCCAGACACCCCAAAAGTACCCCCAAAACACATAAAACCCCACAAAGGTTACATCCCCTGATAGCCCTGATCTGGGTGACCAACATATAAGAAAATCACCAAGATCAGTTCAGGGGTTCAGGAGTTTTCTGGAATTTGACCGATCACTGGCATGGTCCCATGCCCAAAACAGTTCCAGAGAATCAGGGCTTGCAGTCGGTCTAGTTCGGTAGTTTGAAAATGAACAAACTACCGAACAGACTCAATAGTCTTACACTGGAGATTGCTCCCCTATCCAGACGAACAGTTTCATTGAACAGTGCCCTTCTAAGTTTTATAGAACCGAACGCAGGTGATGCTGGAAGTCCAGCGATGTTCGGGAGTTACTGTGTCTGATTTTAGTTCCATGAGATTAATGCCCAAACACCGCTGCCTGCGTTCATGCCAACAAGATGGCCACCACCGTGTGGTTGTCCATAGGAATTGCGGCCACCCAGACAAAAAATTAGAACACTGCAACACTGCAATGAGAAAACTTCCAAGTTGTAGGTGTTACCAAGCTCCAGGTTGGTCTCTGGTTCGTGCGGTTGTTCGGTAACTGAACCATATAATCCTACTTGCACGAACATAGTCTTTTTTTTTTTTTTTTTTATCTGTTTTATTTGTGTTGTCAAAGTTGAGAAAAAATAGGACTCGCAGGTCCCAAGAGACATATCACGATCTACAATAGCATGAGCACCATTCATTAGCGTAGGTAGCATGACATGTGGGAACGTTCTCTGGCTCGCAGGCCCACAATATTGCCGGACACGCAGGTCCCTGATAATTTCTAGTGTTACAGCTATGGTTTTTGAATTCACCAATTCTCACTGTTTACCCAGGCGTTAATCTGATCATGGGCGTTGGGGCGGGAGACTTTCCAGACTCTGTTCAGTCCCTCTATTGCTGTTTACGTGTCAGAGTTATTCAATCATTATTTGGTGTTTGTCTGATTATGGTAGAATTAGTATGTGTGGGCCTGAGTTCTCGTTTTGTCGCGTGCCCGCAGTCCTGTCATCAGATGTCATGTCTGTTCCTTCTGCATATCTGAACGTTTGTTTCATGTCTCCTTACTACTTATCCTTTTCCCTTGTCCTGTGACGTTGTTGATTGTAAGCTTTTTATTTTCTTTCTTTATTTTCATATTTGTCGTGTGTCTAGGTTTATACTTGGGTGTAAAGAGTTATGTTGTCTTGTTTTTGATTTTTAGTTTATTTGCTATTATGTCTGTGGTCGCTCAGCATGTGTTACTTGTGTGTGTTGCTGCTTTGTGTGCTCCATGGTTGCAATGTTTGTTATGTGTCCTCCACTTTGGAGTTCGTGTCTCTCTGTTCTATTCGTGATTAATATCTGCTACTAGTGTAAATGTCTCCTTTTTCTCCACATTCCTTCATATTATGTGTGTGTGAAGGTCTTCTCCCTTTGAGGATAGGGAGGGGAAGTAGGGGGGGAGGAGGGAAGGGGGGAGGTGGAGAGGGAAGGAGGGTGTCTGTCTCACTCTGTGTCGCGTCTGGGCCCCCTCCTGCGCTCATTCCGGCTCTCCCGGTTGGGTGTACTCTTTCTGTGTCCTGTCTTAAGCGATGTACAATATCCAGGGTGTCCATAATTCTGTATGTTTTTCCTCCTTGCCTATTGTTTCTGCTATTTTGGCTTCTGCCCTTCTTATGTCGTCTACTTTATTCTTCCATTGTTCTATTGTGGGTATATGTTCTTCCCTCCAGTGCAGTGGGATTAGGGATTTAGCCACATTTAGCAGGTGTCTCAGGATTGACTTTTTGTAAGGGGGTATGGGTCGTTCCGTGTGGTGTATGAGGGCCGCTCCCATTGTCAGGTCTATAGGGTCTCCTAGGATGTGTCCTATTTCCTGTTCAATGTTCTCCCAGTACGGTTTAATTTTATCGCAGTCCCACCAGATGTGCTTCAGGGTTCCGGGGCTGTCTCCGCATCTCCAGCAGATGTTCAGAATGGTTGGTGCGTAGCGGTTTATCAGGGAGGGGGTGCGATACCAGTGTGTAAGAAGCTTGTAGTTTACCTCCTGGTAGTGGGAGCTAGTGGAGCTTATGTGTTGTAGTATTAAGATCTTTTCCCACTGGGTATCCGCAAAAGATTCCCCCGTCCATTCCTCCCACTGCCTTTTGTATAGGGTGTTTTCTGTTCTATGTCCTGTCAGAATGCTTTGATATATCATGGAGACCCTCCCTTCAGTCTCTGTTGTCTGAGTGCATAGGTTCTCGAACTACGTGAGGTCTCTGTGTATTTTGGCTCTATGTGGTAGGTTGTGGTATTAGTGGGTCAGTTGGGCGTAATGGAATTGGTGCATTAGTGTGTGTGGTCTCTCTTCCAATATGTCTCGCAGTGGTTTCACTCCCGTGTTGCTTAGGGTTGCGTAGATAGGTATGTATCCGTCTCGGTGCTCCATCGGCCAAGCCGTCGGTGGGAGGCTGTCTCCCAGGTTGGGGTTGTACGTGATCGGTATCAGCAGGCTGGGTTTGGGTGAGATCTGCTGTCCTTTCCTCAACTTGTTCCAGTGTCTCAGGGTGTGTGTGAGTGGGGAGTCCTCTCCCAATATTATGTGTGCGTCTGCCTCTCTGTGCCAAATCAGTGTGTGCAGTCTTTTCTCGGTGGATTCCCTCCAGAGCGTTACCCACCTTCTGTCGGGTGTGTCCGTGTGAAGTTCCTTGAGCCTCTGCAGTACCGTGGCCTGGTGATATATTCTAATGTCGGGCAGGGCTAACCCTCCCCAGCTTCTTGGTAGGCAGAGCTTATCAAAGCCAATGCGGGCCTTCTCCCCTCTCCAAATATATTGTGTGATTGCTGTTTTAAGTGTCCTGAAAAATGCCTGCAGAATCGCCTGTGGGGCTGTGTGAAATATGTAGAGTAGCCTATGTAAAACATTCATTTTTATCACTGCAATTCTCCCCAGCCAAGATATGTGGGGGTAGTGCCATCTTTTGAGGTCCTCGAGAATGGTATTCAGTAGGGGTGTGTGATTTTGGGCGTAGATGTCCTTGGCCTCGCGTGTGACCCACAGCCCGAGATATTTCATTCGGCTTGGGCACCAGTGGAAAGGATATTGCCTTTTGATCTGAGGGACGGTGACGTTTAAGATTTCACATTTTGTCAAGTTCAATTTGAGTCCGGACAAACGTCCATATGTTTCGAATTCCGACATTAACTGTGTGGCGGAGGTTAGTGGGTTCTCGAGAAAAAATAGCATGTCATCCGCGTATGCAGCCACTTTGTGTTTGTGTGTTCCGTGTCTAACGCACATTATCCTTTCATTTTTCCTGATGCGGTCTAGAAGCGGCTCCAGAGTGAGGGCGAACAGTAGGAGTGACAGCGGGCAACCCTGTCTCGTGCCATTCTTGATGTTGAAGTTGTCTGTGAGTGCTCCATTTACTCGAATCCTGGCTTTCGGTTGGTTGTATAGTGCTGTGATCCATGTGAGCATGCCGTTTCCAATGCCTGTCGCGCGTAGTGTCTCCGTCATGAAGTGCCAGTCTACTCTGTCGAAGGCTTTTTCAGCGTCTGTCGACAGCAGTAGTAGCTTTGTTCCCATTTTCTTTGATAGATGTTGTATGGCGAATAACCGTAGGGTGTTGTCCCTGGCCTCTCGGCCAGGTATGAAGCCTGTCTGGTCTGGATGTATTAGTCTAGCCATGTGCCTTTGTAGTGTTTTAGTCAGGAACTTCGAGAACAGCTTGACGTCCGTATTGAGGAGTGAGATTGGGCGGTAGTTTCCGACCTGTTCGGTGTTCTTGCCCGGCTTCGGGATCACCGCTATTGTTGCGGCCAGAGTCTCTCTGTGGAAGGCTGTGCCTTCCCTCAGGCTTTTCAGGGCTCTGGTGAGATGTGGTATGAGGGTGCGTCCGAATTTCTTAAGATATTCCACCGGGAAGCCGTCTGGGCCCGGTGCTTTCCCTGTTTTCGCTTCTTTCAGTGCTAGTCGGATTTCCCCTTCGGTGATCGGAGCTTCGAGTTCCTCTGCCTCTTCCGGTGTGAGGGCTTTCGGTTGGAAATTCCTCAGGTATTCTGCCGTGTCTCTCTGTTTTGCGGCCCTTGGGGGGATCTCCTTCGTCCTCGTTTGTATTGTACAGTTTAGTGTAAAACCTTTTAAATTCATTCGCAATTTCTTCCGGAAATTGTGTGGTACGGTTGTGTGTGGTACATATTGCTTGTAACTGTGCCCTGGAACATAGTCTTTTTAACATATTTTAGCCAGGTCTATTGCAGGGGCCATATTCCTGGGTGAAGAGGCTGATGAGCAGGCCGCTCCAAGAACCAGTGGCGAGGTTCTGTTCGCCACAGAAGCTGTTTTGTATGTATGATAAGTAATCATTTTTGACTTACACACTATTCCATATTGGTGTAGATCTACATTGATCTTTTTTCTATATACTAAATGCTATAAGAAACCCTCAGCATTGTAATTCGTTTACACAGCACACAACACAGAGCTTTTGCAGCTTAAAGTCATACAAAATCTCATATGCTGTCTGTTTGAATCACACAGTTAACTCACTCACTGCTAGCTACAATTCTCATAGGCTAAACACTTGAACATTGCAACTAAAAGATATAATGTTTCTCACACAAATAGTCAATGTAACCATATCCTTCCATCCAGTAACCAAAAGAATATTTAAAACTGTTTTTAACACTGCAAATGCTTAACTTTTCTACATTCAGATAGGTTAATGTCTCTGGATAATAGCTTGATATGCTAAACTTGGCAAATTACCAGCAGACTGAATTTTAATGATACAAACCACTCAGGTAGATATGATTGCAAAAGTGTTTAAGTCTGATCAGCATTATCAAAGTATATTTCTGCTTTTAGTAAAAATAAATACATAATAATAATAAATTTAATTAAATTAAACCAGCATATTTACCAGCTTTCTTGGTAGAAATTCTTTAGGCTTGGAGATATATTCCATGAATCTTGAGTGCAAGTATGGAGTGTTTGGATAGAGAAATGTAGAAAGTTATCAAGAGTTCTGTAAATTTTCTAAATCAGAGCCAGAGAGTCTGGCTAACAAGGAAATTTTGAAAAAAAAGTGCAGATTCTTTCACTATATCACATAAATAGACAGTAAATAATTTAAATACAATATAGTGTTTTTACTTATGGTAGCACCAATTAAAATAGTAGAGTGCTTAAGTGAGTTGAAGGTGCATATAAGAAATATATATTTAACTTCCTTTCTAGTATTGGATATAACCCGAAAAACTCCTCAAATCTTCAACTAGTATGCATGCAATATATAAGATGAATCTAGCTAGGGGAGATAAGAATAAAACATAGTGGAACCCAAATAGAATAATGTTTTGTGCCAATGAGTCACTCACACTTTGTACTGAAAAAAGAGCATTCAACAATCTTTGGAGATCTTAAGTAGTGATGTCGCGAACACAAAATTTTCAGTTCGCGAATGGCGAACGCAAACTTCTGTAAATGTTCGCGAACCGCCATAGACTTCAATGGGCAGGCGAATTTTAAAACACACAGGGACTCTTTCTGGCCACAATAGTGATGGAAAAGTTGTTTCAAGGGGACTAACACCTGGACTGTGGCATGCCGGAGGGGGATCCATGGCAAAACTCCCATGGAAAATTGCACAGTTGATGCAGAGTCTGGTCTTAATCCATAAATCACCTAACATTCCTAAATCACAATGGATATGGATTGATACCTGACATATGACATATTGACACAGAGCAAAATAGAGACTGTTCCTCCTACATAGAGTCACATGGCAGATATGGATTGACACCTGTCCTCAGAGCCCCTGATACACACTGACACAGAGCAAAATAGAGACTGTTCCTCCTACATAGGGTCACTTGGCAGATATGGATTGACACCTGTCCTCAGAGATCATGATACACACTTGCACAGAGCAGAATAGAGACTGTTCCCCCTACATAGGGTCACTTGGCAGATATGGATTGACACCTGTCCTCAGAGACCATGATACACACTGACACAGAGCAGAATAGAGACTGTTCCCCCTACATAGGGTCACTTGGCAGATATGGATTGACACCTGTCCTCAGAGACCATGATACACACTGACACAGAGCAGAATAGAGACTGTTCCCCCTACATAGGGTCACTTGGCAGATATGGATTGACACCTATCCTAATGATCCCTCATACACACTGACACAGAGCAGAATAGGACCGTTCCCCCTACATAGGGTCACTTGGCAGATATGGATTGACACCTGTCCTCAGAGACCCTGATACACACTGACACAGAGCAGAATAGAGACTGTTCCTCCTACATAGGGTCACTTGGCAGATATGGATTGACACCGGTCCTTAGAGATCGTGATACACACTGACACAGAGCAGAATATAGACTGTTTCCCCTACATAGGGTCACTTGGCAGATATGGATTGACACCTGTCCTCAGAGACCATGATACACACTGACACAGAGCAGAATAGAGACTGTTCTCCTACATAGGGTCACTTGGCAGATATGGATTGACACCTGTCCTCAGAGCCCCTGATACACACTGACACAGAGCAGAATAGGGACTGTTCCTCCTACATAGGGTCACTTGGCAGATATGGATTGACACCTGTCCTCAGAGCCCTGATACACACTGACACAGAGCAGAATAGAGACTGTTCCTCCTACATTGGGTCACTTGGCAGATATGGATTGACACCTGTCCTCAGAGCCCCTGATACACACTGACACAGAGCAGAATAGAGACTGTTCCTCCTACATAGGGTCACTTGGCAGATATGGATTGACACCTATCCTCAGGATTCTAGTTACACACTGACACAGAGCAGAATAGAGACTGTTCCTCCTACATAGGGTCACTTGGCAGATATGGATTGACACCTGTCCTCAGAGACCATGATACACACTGACACAGAGCAGAATAGAGACTGTTCCTCCTACATAGGGTCACTTGGCAGATGGATTGACACCTGTCCTCAGAGCCCCTGATACACACTGACACAGAGCAGAATAGAGACTGTTCCTCCTACATAGGGTCACTTGGCAGATATGGATTGACACCTGTCCTCAGAGACCATGATACACACTGACACAGAGCAGAATAAAGACTGTTCTCCTACATAGGGTCACTTGGCAGATATGGATTGACACCTGTCCTCAGAGATCATGATACACACTGACACAAAGCAGAATAGAGACTGTTTCCCCTACATAGGGTCACTTGGCAGATATGGATTGACACCTGTCCTCAGGGACCATGATACACACTGACACAGAGCAGAATAGAGACTGTTCCTCCTACATAGGGTCACTTGGCAGATATGGATTGACACCTGTCCTCAGAGACCATGATACACACTGACACAGGGCAGAATAGAGACTGTTCTCCCTACATAGGGTCACTTGGCAGATATGGATTGACACCTGTCCTCAGAGCCCCTGATACACACTGACACAGAACAGAATAGAGACTGTTCCTCCTACATAGGGTCACTTGGCAGATATGGATTGACACCTGTCCTTAGAGATCATGATACACACTGACACAGAGCAGAATAGAGACTGTTTCCCCTACATAGGGTCACTTGGCAGATATGGATTGACACCTATCCTCAGGATTCTTGTTACACACTGACAAAGAGCAGAATAGAGACTGTTTCCCCTACATAGGGTCACTTGGCAGATATGGATTGACACCTGTCCTCAGGGACCATGATACACACTGACACAGAGCAGAATAGAGACTGTTCCCCCTACATAGGGTCACTTGGCAGATATGGATTGACACCTGTCCTCAGAGCCCCTAATACACACTGACACAGAGCAGAATAGAGACTGTCCCTCCTACATAGGGTCACTTGGCAGATATGGATTGACACCTGTCCTCAGAGACCATGATACACACTGACACAGAGCAGAACAGAGACTGTTCTCCTACATAGGGTCACTTGGCAGATATGGATTGACACCTGTCCTCAGGGTCCATGATACACACTGACACAGAGCAGAATATAAACTGTTCCCCCTACAAAGGGTCACTTGGCAGATATGGATTGACACCTATCCTAAGGATCCCTGATACACACTGACACAGAGCAGAATAGGGAATATTCACTAAATGCCAAACATTGTTATACAGGGGAATATTCAGTAAATAAGGATAAGGGGGGACCTACTGTCCTCCTGCCCGCCCCCACCCGTGAGCGGTGGGTGGGGGCCATAAAAATAATGAGGGGGGGACCTACTGTATGATGTTGTATCGATCAGGTAGTGTAAGGGTTACGCCTGCTTCACAGTGACAGACCAAACTCCCCGTTTAACGCACCGCAAACAACAACAAACAGTCCATTTGCACAACCGCAAACTCCCCATTTACACAAGGTTGGATACCAAGCTAGCCATGTCCCGTTCCTTGTCCTCACTGATGTCATTAAAGGTCTCTTCCTCCACCCAGCCACGTACAACACCAAGGGTCCCCGAAAGGTGACAACAAGCCCCCTGGGACGCCTGCTGTGTTTGGTCTTCCACCTCCTCAAAACCACCTTCCTCCTCTGACTCCTCTTCTTCAGACTCCTCTCTCTGCGTTGCCTCTCTCTGCATTATTATAAGGTGTGTTAAGTAGTATTATTCCTATCAGTTTAATCCCTGTTACGTCCCCTATCAGGGGACATGTATATGGCATCGATTTTAGGAACCGGGAGATGGAAAAAGATGCTTGGTCGGTCCTCCTACTTCAAATTTGGGGCACTGCGCGTGCGATCTAATGTGCCACCAGATAGGAGTGGTGTGTTAAGTAGTACTATTCTTATGAGTTTAATCCCTGTTATGTCCCCTATCCGTTGATGTGGAGCAAGACGCAGCAGCAGAAGAGGACTCAGCCGAGGAGGTTATGGAAGAGGATGGAGTAGGAGGAGTAGAGGAGGTGGCAGCAGACCTGCCTGCAAGTCGTGGCGGTGTCACCAACTCCTCTGCAGAGCCACGCATTCCATGCTTGGCAGCCGTCAGCAGGTTTACCCAATGCGCAGTATAGGGGTGGCCTGCCTCTGCCTGTCATTTTTTTTTCGATTAGTGGTACTATGCGTGCAAGCTACTGTAACACCAGATATGAGTGGCACTGTGAACTGGCAGAGGTTGGCAGAGTACACGCTGTAGGCCTGACACACCCGCTTGAAGACAACTAACTGCTATTCAATCTATAACAGTGAAAAAAGTTTTTTGTTTTTAAATGCAAGCTATTGTGACACCAGATCTGAGTGGCACTGTGAACTGGCAGAGGTTGGCAGAGTACACACTGTGGGGCTGACACACCCGCTTTGAGACAACTAACTGCTATTCAATCTATAACAGTGAAAAAAGTTTTTTGGTTTTTAAATGCACTCTATTGTGACACCAGTGAGTGAGTGGTGGCACTGGGCAAGTGGGCACAGTATACGCTGCGAGCCTGACACACAGACGCTTGCAGACAACTAACTGCTATTCAATCTATTATAGTGAAATTTTTTTTTATTTTTTTAAATGCAAGCTATTGTGACACCAGTGAGTGGTGGCACTGGGCAAGTGGGCACAGTATACGCTGTGAGCCTGACACACAGATGCTTGCAGACAACTAACTGCTATTCAATCTATAGCAGTGAAAAAAGTTTTTTGGTTTTAAAATGCACGCTATTGTGACACCAGTGAGTGAGTGGTGGCACTGGGCAAGAGGGCACAGTATACGCTGCGAGCCTGACACACAGACGCTTGCAGACATCTAACTGCTATTCAATCTATTACAGTGAAATACATTTTTTTTTTAAATGCAAGCTATTGTGACACCAGTGAGTGAGTGGTGGCACTGGGCAAGTGGGCACAGTATACACTGTGAGCCTGACACAGAAGCTGGCAGACAACTAACTGCTATTCAATCTATTATAGTGATTTTTTTTTTGATTTTTTTTTTTTTTTTAATGCAAGCTATTGTGACACCGGTGAGTGGTGGCACTGGGCAAGTGGGCACAGTATCCACTGTGAGCCTGACACAGAAGCTGGCAGGCAGGCAGGCAACTGCAATTACATTACTATCGTCCCATGTCCCTGCTCCCTTTTTCCTCAAAGCTTCTGGAAACACTTCTCTTTACCCCATGTGTCTCATTCCCTCAATTCCAACTCTCTCCTTGACCCTCTTCAGTCTTGCTTCTGCCCTCTCCACTCTACTGAGACTGCACTTATCAAAGTTACTAACGACCTAATTGCAGCTAAATCCAAAGGCCATTCTAATTCTTCGTGACCTCTCAGCGACCTTTGACACCGTTGATCATGCTCTCCTTCTTCAAACTCTTCAATCGCTTGGTCTTTGTGACTCTGTCCTCTCGTGGTTTTCCTCTTATCTCTCCCAACGCTCATTCAGTGTCTCTTTTTCTAATGATACCTCCTCCCCTCGTCCTGTCTCGGTTGGAGTTCCCCAAGGCTCTGTCCTTGGTCCCCTTCTATTTTCTCTTTATACTGCCTCTCTTGGCTTATTACCTAGTTTGGATTCCACTACCACCTGTACGCTGATGACACCCAGTTATATCTCCTCTCCCCTGCCGTCCTGCAACGTGTCACTGCTTGCCTTTCTTCCATCTCTGACTGGATGTCCTCCAGCTTTCTGAAACTCAATCTCTCTAAAACTGAGCTCCTTGTCTTTCCTCCTCCTAATACTGATCCTCCTCTTTCGCTGTACCTTCAAGTTTGTGGTACCCACATCAGTCCATCCTTGCAAGCGCGCTGTCTTGGTGTCATACTTGATACTGGCCTCACCTTTGAGCCTCACATCCAGCATGTTGCCAAATCCTGTAGATTCCATCTTAAAAACATAGCCCACATCCGCCCCTTTCTTTCACTAGATACTACCAAGGAGCTTGTCCATGCTCTAGTAACTTCCCGCATGGATTATTGTAACCCTCTCCTGATTGGTCTTTGTATCGGATAACCTGGCACCCCGACTGGGTACCTCAGTTGAAGGATGCTCCTAGCGCTTCCTGAGGACTCCAAGCACTCCAGCCGACACCATAACTACCGTAGACTCCTCCAGAGAGCAAGGCAGGAACAAGCTCTTACAAGAGCTTAGCAGTGATTTAGCAAGGGAGTATGACAAACATAGTAATCCCTTGTAGCAGATTCCCCCAATAAGAGACGGCACTCCAAATTGAGGGTGAAGTAGAACTGAGGTTTAATGTCACACACTCTTTTATGCAATTTTCCCAAGCAAGGGAGACGCCCACAGACAATTATGGATTACCCAATCACACACTGGTTACATCTCACCCATCTCCTCCCCTTAGCCTGAGAGGTAACACAATTAGCCGTACAGTTTAAAACATACTTTATACCCAACTTTCATAACTCCAAAACTATAAATACAATATTAATAAAAGTCACATATTATTAATCAGCACATTTCAAATATAAACATACCCAAAAATCATTAGAATCCGATCAGCCTTTTGGGAGATAGATATAAGTCAAGTTTGACCGACCGCAAGCACATTTTCATGCCCAAAACAGTTGCAGAGAATCAGGCTGTGCGGTCGGTCTATATCCCATGTTAAAGTCAGTTCAAACAGTCGAACGACAACCATTTGATTTGTCCAACTGTCGAATGAACTGTCGAACGTTGTTCGAACTGTCGAATGCATTGAAATCTGGAGAAGGTAAAACTTCAGCTGAATTAAAGATGGCCACCTCCACGTGTTCGTTTGTCGAATGGCGGCCCCCCAGCGTTCGGCAATTTACCTACAGCAGGCTCCCAGCCTGGGAGGTAAATTGCCTGCACACTTCCACTTCTGGGTGGTCCGCCTGTGTGGTACCTGGTTCAGAAAGCCCTATTTACTGAACCAAGTGGGAGAAAGCCAGGAACATCGTATATTAACAGTCTGGGGACACTGGGGACAAAGTCCTAAAGGGGCATTGTTCCCAAATGTCACAGTATATCCCCAGATGGTTCTTAAGGAGCCAGCAGCAGCATAATAAAATACAATATGTCCAAATACTCTATTTAAAGGGTCAAATCTCCCAGGGGCCATAGTCAGCAGGCAGGAGGCGGGCACACAGGCTTCTCCAATGCCCAGTGGCGAGGTTGGTTTCGCCACATTTCTCCCCTTTCCCAAAAAGACCAACAAGGTATCTGTCCTCCTGTTGGTCAGTGCCTTGGTTAGTCCAGCAACCCACCCACAAAACATAGTCAGTAGTGCAGCCCACCCACAATGAAAAGTTACTGCACCTGGGGTAGTGGGTAGCTTGTCCATGTCCAGGGGCTCCACCACGGCTCTGGGGATCCCTCCGGTGGGTGGCTGAGTGGGCAGAGACCAGCGGTACTCTGCCCTGGTGCCAGCGCTGCCACGGGAGTAGCCTAGTTGAAGCCCAGCTGAGGAGAAGGGATAGTAGGCTCCTCCCTCTGGACCTGCTGTTGCTGCTCGAGGGGAAGACAGGCTGTCTCCCCTTTGGATAAACAGGCCTGCTGCAGGGGGACAGGACCGACCGTCCCTACACCCTGTGGTTTGGGCACAGAGACCTGTGGTTTCTGCACCAGTGTGGGGCTTATCATCTCCCCTTGGTGGGCTAGACTGCCGCTGGGGAGCAGGACCGACTGTCCGTACGCCCTGTAGCTTGGGCGCAGAGACCACGGTCCCATCTGCGCCAGTGGGGAGCTTAGTGTCTCCCCATGGTGGGCTACGCTGCCGCTGGGGAGAGGGGGTAACAAGCTCCTCTCCCTTACACATTTTCAGCCGCTGGGGAGAGGGGGTAATAGGCTCCTCTCCCTGACACTCTCTCTGCCTGTGGAGAGGGGGACTGACTGTCTCCCCTTTCAATATATTGTCCCGCTGCTGGGGAGCGAGACCGACTGTCTCTGCTCCCTGCAGAACATTGCCGCTGGGGAGGAAGGACGGCACCTTCGGCTCCCTATGACTCACTGGACTGCTGGGGAGAGGGACCAACTGTCTCCTCTCCTAAGGACACATACTGCCGCTGGGGAGGAAGGGCGACACCTTCGGCTCCCTGGGACTCACTGGACTGCTGGGGAGAGGGTCTAACTTTCTCCTCTCCTAAGGACACACTCTGCCACTGGGAGGAAGGACGGCACCTTCAGCTCCCTGTGATACATACTGCCGCTGGAGATCTGGGCCAACCGCCCAACATCCCTGTAGGGCCGGTAGAGAGACCGCAGTCCCATCTCCACCTGCCATCTGTGGGTCTTCCCAGGACCAGTCTGTGAGGTCCCTCAACATTTGCGAGTAAGGAGCACTGGCTTCCGCACCCGGTAACTCCGGCTGCTGCTGGGGATCTGGGCCGGCTGCCCAGCATCCCGTTGTGCCCGGTGGAGAGACCTCGGTCCCATCTCCACCTGCCTGTTGTGGTTCCTCACAGGACCAGTTTATGAGGACCCCTACTTCGGGTTCCTCTGGCCGCCTCACGGGAAGACGGCTAACCTCCTCAGATGCAGCTTCTATTCAGCTGATGTAACACTCCTTCTGCTGAGCATACTCTCTTTCTTTCGCCAGCCGGTATTCTTGGTCTATCCTTGTGTTTCACTTGAACGTGACCTGGTTCCAGATCGACTGGCATATCTCCATGGGTACATCATCCCCATACTGGGCCACTCGCTGCCTCACCTCGGCCAGCCAATCATCTTCAGAGCCAGAGCCTTCCATACTTGTCTGCTCCAAGTAGCTGGATTCCTCTGCTCCCAGGGATGCTGCACAAGTGCTAGCGTTGCCCTCAATTTGTAAATCCACGAACAGTGTCTCTGAGCTGCTTTATCTCGCAGTAGGATGCCATCCCACCGCTTGCCAACAATGTAACGGATCACCTGGCACCCCAACCGGGTACCTCCATTGAAGGATGCTCCTAGCGCTTCCTGAGGACTCCAAGCACTCCAGACGACACCATAACCACTGTAGACTCCTCCAGAGAGCAAGGCAGGAACAAGCTCTTACAAGATCTTAGCAGTGATTTAGCAAGGGAGTATGACAAGCATAGCAATCCCTTGTAGCAGATTCCCCCAATAAGAGACGGCACTCCAAATTGAGGGTGAAGTAGAACAATTATGGATTAGCCAATCACACACTGGTTACATCCCACCCATCTCCTCCCCTTAGCCTGAGAGGTAACACAATTAGCCGTACAGTTTAAAACATACGTTTTACCCTACTTTCATAACTCCAAAACTATACATACAATATTAATAAAAGTCACATACTATTAATCAGCACATTTTAAATATAAACATACCCAAAAATCATTTGAATCTGTTCAGCCATTTGGGAGATAGATATAAGTCAAGTTTGACCGACCGCAAGCACATTTTCATGCCCAAAACAGTTGCAGAGAATCAGGCTGTGCGGTCGGTCTATATCCCATGTTAAAGTCAGTTCAAACAGACGAACGACAACCATTTGATTTGTCCAACTGTCGAATGAACTGTCGAACGGTGTTCGAACTGTTGAATGCATTGAAGTCTGGAGAAGGTAAAACTTCAGCTGAATTAAAGATGGCCACCGCCACGTGTTCGTTTGTCGAATGGTGACCCCCCAGCATTCGGCAATTTACCTACAGCAGGCTCCCAGCCTGGGAGGTAAATTGCCTGCACACTTCCACTTCTGGGTGGTCCGCCTGTGTGGTACCTGGTTCAGTAAGCCCCATTTACTGAACCAAGTGGGAGAAAGCCAGGAACACAGTATATTAACAGTCGGGGACACTGGGTACAAAGTCTTAAAGGGGCATTGTTCCCAAAAGTCACTGTCCCCAGATGGTTCTTAAAGGGCCAGCAGCAGCATAAAATAATATGCCCAAATACTGTATTTAAAGGGCCAAATCTCCCAGGGGCCATAGTCAGCAGGCAGGAGATGGGCACACAGGCTTCTCCAATGCTCAGTGGCGAGGTTGGTTTCGCCACAGTCTTCCCAAAAGCCGTTCTGCACTGCTACAGTCCGTAATGAATGCTGCTGCCAGACTGATTTTCCTCTCTAGTTGTTTCTCTCCCACCTCACCCCTCTGCCAGTCCTTACATTGGCTTCCTGTATACTATAGGAGTCAATTCAAGGTACTAATTCACACCTATAAAGCACTGAACAACTCTAGCCCCTCTTAAATCTCCTCACTCGGTCTCTCCACCCTGCCCGTGACCACCTCCTGTCCATTGTCCGCACATGTACGGCCAACTCACGCTTGCAGGACTTCTCGCGGGCGGCTTCCTTCCTATGGAATAGCCTGCCTACCACCATCAAACTCTCCCCTAATCTTGCATCTTTTAAGAAGTGCCTTAAAACCCATCTCTTTAGGAAAGCTTATGGCCTCCCAGAGTCCCATACCTGTCTTTTGCTCTCTCTTAAAGGGCAGCCCACATTATTTGACTGCAAATTCCTGTCCTAATGTGTTTTACACCCCACCTCCTATAGAATGTAAGCTCGATTGAGCAGGGTTCTCTTCAACCTATTGTTCCCATAAGTTTATTTGTAATTTTCCTATTTATAGTTAAAACTTGAAGAAACTTGAACACGCTCTCAGACAACCACTAGGGAAACCACGACAGGGCACTGAGCAGGATGAGAACTGGACCTAAATACGATTCCTCTGGATCTGATGTAATCGGCCTTTGACCCCAAAGGCAGTTACCAGGTTCCCATTTGCATAATTGCTGCTCAGCACAAACCCTCCTGTGGATTTGTTTGCTGCTCGTTACGTCTTTTCCTGTCAGAACAATAAATGTCGTTAATCACATTTTTATATGCGGATGAATACGTGGCAGTAGCATCAAATACAGGTAAAATCAATCCAATACATTTCATGCCACTCAGGGACTTTCTCAGGGACTGTTTCTCTTTCAAAAGTCAGGTACAAAATACATTAAAAATATCCCTCCCCTACTTCCCTCCTAAATACATTCCACAATCTGTTCACAATTCCTTTCCATAGGCTCCTTCAGTGATGTTCCGGCTGGCCACGATAAGGTCTTAATTACTTCCTACTTTGAGATGTTTGACGTTCTCACGTTCCGTGCGGAGCTTCGTTAATGCATTCCACATGTGTTCCAGCTTCATCCGGGTATCTGTCGTGTTTGCATGGTGACGTGGTTTCCACCATGCGTTCCATTTCAGAAAAGTCCAATAATGATATTGGACTTTTCTGAAATGGAACGCATGGTGGAAAGCACGTCATGAGGTAATGTATGGGTGAGTAGGAGTGGATAGGGAAAGGGAAGGGAGAAATATTGATTAAATAAAAGCAGATGCATCAAAAATACATATTGAATACATATGAAAAACATTTGGAAAACCCACAGATAAAGCTATTATATATCACATAACCAGTTATCTTAAACATTTAGTTGGAACAATCCTGATGGTAGTCAATGGAGACAACAACCTCTTAGTTAATGCTAAATGAATAGCAATTCGTATTAAATGGGAGAGCAAATTTTATATATATATATTATAAATGGTTTTAAATAAAACCTTTTCTTAACTTACTGGCATTATATTAACCCTTCCCCTTTTTTATATATCATACATCAATTGATCAATTGTATATCATATCATAAATTGATAAAAAAAAATAAAAATTAACAATTCAATAAAAATTGTATATAAAAAAAAATTATAAGTAACCTTCAGGAAAATATATAACTTGTAAAGTAGATAAAAGAAATTCATTCAATACAGATATTATTCCCTCAAGGTTTTGTCTCCCCTCCAGAATTGTTCCTTATACATGAATGTGGAGGAAAACCCAAAAAGCTATGTTTTACAAAAAATACTCCTAAATATATTGGTCTATCAGGGAAAAGAAACAAACCATACAACGGAGAGGAAAGGAAAATAACCTAAATGGAGAAGCAAGAAGTATCTAGTACAAGAAACACCAGAGGTCTATATTTAAATTTAACTCCCTGGGCTGCAAAGTTTTTAACATATTGATCCAATATGTTTCGCGTTGTGCTAACTTTTTAATTATGTTTCCACCTCTCCAATAGTTTTCAATTTTTTCCAGACCTACATAAGAAAATTATTTCCAACTAAACTTGATACATGTGTTGCAGTGAAAAGAATGGGGACTATGTGTTTATTCAACTTTTTTAAATGCTATTTATATGCTCTAAAATACGTTATTTTAATTTCCTGCAAGTACCACCCACATACTGCTTCTCACAAGGACAGACATATCCCACGTTTTTTGTTTCACAATTTATGTTTGATTTTATACTTAATTCTTTTCCAGTCACAGTACTTTTAAAAGTTTTTGTTCTTAATAATCTTTGTGTCCTGCAGGCTTTATGTCAGGATTACTAGAGATGCCCAATATGCAGAACTAAAGTAGATAATAAGAAAATACCGAAGACGTATTACCAGGCCTTAGAATGGCCGGATTTAATGTATAAAGGTAAATAGCCACAAGACAGGGAAAAGACAAGACATAGAAATAATGTTAAAGATGAACAAGCCATGTGTCAAGGAATGGAGAAATTAGAGTAGTCAGGAACCAAGCCAAAGGTCAAGGAATACAGAGATCGGATAGTCAAAAGGGAAGCCAAGGTCAAAATACACTAGAATCAATACAAGGAACACGCTCTCGGATAACCAAATTGAAACCATGACAGGGCAGAGAAATGTACAAAATAGGCTTAAAAAGCTTAAGATGTCCCCTGATAGGCTGTAGGGAAACATGTGTTCATGGGTGTGTGTAACACACCCACATGGTAATTAATGGTTTTGCCCATTAAGGGTTAAACCAGAAACCCTTAAGTTAATTACAGTTGCCGCAGCCAGCGTCTTTAACGATTACAGACCCAACCGCTCAGAGGAGGAGCCACCACCATAGATGAGTGATTGGCGCCATTCCCATCACCACGTGGGAATTGCGCCAGACCGAAACGTGTCCGCCGGGTATGAGCGGACCCGGTGGGCGAAGACCTAACAGGTAGGAGATCAGCGGCATTCCCCTTAGTGTGTGGGAATGCCGCCGCAACGATGTGCTCCCGCCGGGCGGGCGGCGTAACAGTACCCCTTCCCCGAAAACCGCCCACCAGGCGTGAAGGGGCCAGCTTATAGGGAAACCAGACATGAAAAGCATGCATCAAATGAGCTGCATGAACATTGGAGGAAGGAACCCATAAACGCTCCTCAGGCCCATAACCCTTCCAATGAATTAAATACTGAGACACACCCCATGACCACCTGGAGTCTACAATCGACTAGATTTCATACTCGTCCTGGCCATCATCCGACACAGGAGAAGGACGGAATGAGTGCCTGGTGTAACAATTACACAACAAAGGCTTAAGCAGGTATACATGAAAAACATTGGGGATATGCAATGCCGGAAGTAGCGCCAAAGCATAAGACACCAGATTAATTTTTCTGTAGATCACATATGGGCCGACAAACCTGGGTGCCAACTTCATGGTCAGAACCTTCAACCTGATGTTGCGAGTGGAAAGCCAGACCCTGTCTCCAACTATATAATTAGGTGCCATAGAGCGACGTTTGTCAGCATAGGTCTTGTGACGAGAGGAAGCCAAAGACAAAGCATGCTGCACGTGCTTCCACCTTTCTCGTAGATCGTGAGGATGGCAATCAAGAGCAGGTAAACCAGTTTCATGAAACTGCGAAGGTACAACAAGGGGGTGTCTACCACTAGTAACGAAGAAAGGGCTATGCTGGGAGGAATCGTGAGTAGCGTTGTTATACACAAATTCAGCATAAGACAAGAGGTCGTACCAGTTGTCATGATCATGTGATTTGAAACACCTCAAAAAGTCCTCTATAGACTAGTTAACCCTTTCTGTATACCCATTGGTCTGGGGGTGATACGATGAAGAAAAAGACAATGTAACCCCAAGTTCAGAACAAAACTTCCTCCAAAATTGTCCCTCTATCTGATATGATTTCTTGAAGCAACCCATGCAACCTATATATCCTTAATGAAGATCTGTGATCAATTGAGTTACTTACCGGACTTTAGTCAATTATCTCCCAAGCAGAGGGGAGGGATTGTGTGCTGTACATGGGTGTATTACAGACTGTATGTTTGTATGTTTGGGTTCCTGTGACCCATCAGGTCCAGGGGTGTTCCTCTGGCCTGGATAATTGTATAAAAGCCAACCTGAACCATTAAAGATCAGATCATCTTGCACCTTCATGAAGTTTTGGCTCATGTTTGGGGGATTGGAAACATACACTCTGGGGGATTGCTATAATCACTATACTCCACTGAGTTTAATCACTAGCTCTTCTAAGAGCTGTTCCTGCTACGCTGTCTGGACTAAGAGAAGTCTACCAGCTGGAATCTGGATCTTGGTCATAGGTCCAGGGGTGGGTAAGAGACGGCAAGACCCCAACCAAGCTGCGGCGGTTCATGAGGTTTGCAGTGGTTATGGTGTTCCAGCACAGTGCTTATTGTACTCGTCAGTACTAGGAAGCAGCGATTAATGAAGGCACCCGGTTGTGGTGCTAGGTGGTACATCACATGGGCTAACTCAGCAGAGGTGGGCAGTTTACGGAGAGGAATTAAATGGACCATTTTCAAGAAACGATCTACCACCATTAAAATGGTAGTATACCACTTGGATGGAGGTAGATCAACTATGATAAGTAACTAAAAAAGAAAAAAGGAGAGCCTAGATATGAATATGAAGCACGAATATGGGTAGAAACAAAATGGAGGGTAACCCCTAAATGGTGAATTTATATGAATACAAAAAAGAAAAGAAAAAAACTACCATAGAGTGTCTCAACATTTTGGTAAATATAGTCACAATGAAATGGGCATAAAAATTAACTTTTAATGGATATATTAAAATGTAAAAAAGGAAATATTATTTTTTAGCCTTGTGCTTTTTGTTTTGCTTTTATCTTTTCTATTTTACATTTTAATATATCCATTAAAAGTTATTTTTTATGCCCATTTCATTGTAACTATATTTACCAAAATGTTGAGACACTCTATGGTAGTTTTTTTCTTTTCTTTTTTGTATTAGATCAACTATGAAGTCCATAAGCTCTTTCAGGAACAGGAAGTGGCTGTAAGAGACCACATGGTAGTTTATGAGGGGTCTTGGTTAAAGCGCAAACGGTACACGCTTGGACATAATCTCTAACATCCGTATGCATAGAAGGCTACCAGAACTGTCTAAATATGGAAGACAAAGTTTTTTGAATTCCTGGATGACCGGCTGACTTGGTGTCATGGTACTGTTACCGGAAAACACAGCAGAAGCAACACATAGAGAGTTGGACACAAATCTATGCAGGAAGTAAACAGGTCTTTTATTTAGACACCGATCGGGTCTCAGATGAACTCTTGTTCCAAAATGTCTGAGAGACAGAGCACATGGGGACAAAGCTTTTTGTTAACAGCATATCCCCTGCCATACAGCATAACCCCTCCTATATTCCTCAGACCAATCCGCAAACAAGATATTCAGGATCACCTTATATGGTCAGGCTACATGGTTCATCTGAGACAAAGGAATGTGCTCTACACTTCCGTACATGCTCAGTACACTGATGACTCATCCAACTGTTTGTAATCAGATACTAATTAGCATATGCCATGTGGAGATTTCGGCCTACTAAACTTTGACCATGCTGGAATCCCATCACATTCCCCCCTTTGATGCTTCTGATACAAAGTTATTCCAGATGCATCACTAATAATGATGTCCCGAACTGTTCGCTGAACTGTTCGCCACGGTTCACCGCGGACTCCAGTCAGCTGACACATTCCAGCCAATCAGCAGCAGACCCTCCCACCTCCTGGACAGTATCCATTTTGAGGGAAAAGAACTCTCTAAAAGAGTTATAGTCCCCCTTTTTTTTTTTTTTTTCTTCCACCTTTATTTATAGTTACAGACTACCACCAGGGATTATTCATTTATTTATTTATTATCTATTTTGTATATATTAACTATTATTTTTTTCTCCTGTTTTCTCCTAGAAGGATGGATTGACACTATACCTATATGGTACCTATCTAGTATTGGTTATCCATATGTAGTCAATATACTATTATGATTTTATCCATCTTCATGTATATATACCAATTTATGTCCAGCATTTCATTATCTCTAATTGATTCATTAAATATGTTCCTTCCATTTGGAACATTCATATATTGCTTTTATGTATTTTTACATTTACCGGTCTTATGTATCTGTCTACATTTTATGAGACTTTATAAATATTGTTTTTACCCTAGTGGCAATGATTTGCATTTTATGTATATGTATGTATCATTTTATGCAGGTACAAATACTGTTTTTATTAGTATAGAATATATTGGTTTTAACACCTAAATGTGATTGATAATTAGGCAATATATATAAAGAAGAACTGAAGCACTAGACACTATTATGTCTCTGATGAAGTAGGGCCCATTCCCTACGAAACGCGTAAGACAGGCATTCCAGCAACACACGGGATCAGACGCATGTACCAGCAGCACCACTAATCTGCACACGCAGGACCTGTTTGGAAAGTACCGCCACCGGAGGCATCTGTCCTGCACATCCCCTGAAGTGAGGCTCCTGCTCGGGACGTGCTCACAGACACAAGCCATCCTCACCGGCAGCTGTATATTGAATCATCACAATCCATATCCATCCTTAACAATCTGAAGGTCCATGCTGTTATTTTTCAATGCTTCAGTCTGGTAATGCATTTCTGAATCTAGTGTGACCTGTATTTTTATATTTAACTTTTTCCAAAGTTATTTTAATATATTCAATAAACTGGCATTTTTTTCTTATATGAAGTGATCCAGTTTTATGCTTCAGTTTTCCAGCGATATATTGTTTTCATTTTTATTGCCTAAAGCTAACAGTTCCATGTACTGTATAGCTTATTTTTTACTTCTATCTTTTACTAAGTATATTATTTGCAACAGGTATCATTTATCCCTCATGTTGTTTGGGATATAGACACCAGTTTCATACATATTTTTTGGTCATCCAGCAGAGAATTTGGTCTCTCATCTTTCCCCTTTTTGCATTTTTGTATTTTATTTATATATATATATATATATATATATATATATATATATATATATATATATATATATATATATATATATATATATACCCTTTTTTTTCTTTACCCCCCCTTATATAGCACTGCTTTGCATGTTTGCACACTCTTAAAAGACATTTAAAGGTATAGCAGCATTCTCTTTGTATTCTTGCACATTTAAAGGGATATCCCGTTTATTTGAGATCTCCACTCATAGCACTTTTACTCACATTTTTGCACATTTATAGGGATACTTTGTCCATTCCAGATTTAAAGGCATAGTACCATATATATATTTTTATATTTATATATATATATTTTTTTTTTTATATTTATATTTATCTCTATGTATTAGTATTTTAGCCATTAGTCACCTAGCCAGCTCCTGGTATTCCCACTCTTTTAGAGAGTTCCTTTCCCTTGTTCTATATAGGTTTTTAGTGAATCCCTATCATTACCAGTTTTCGAGCAGCTTAGTGCTAGTCTGTCTCCCTCTCTCCTGTGTGGTATATTAGGTACACCAGAACTGTTCTAAGTATCCATTTTGAAGCTGCATTCTTAGTGAGCTGTCCAGGAGGTGAGAGGGTCTGGGAGGGAGGGTCTGCTGCTGATTGGCTGGAATGTGTCAGCTGACTGGAGTCCGCGCGAACCGTTCGTGGCGAACAGTTTGCGAACAGTTCAGGACATCACTAATCATAATTTGCCGACACCACTCTTGCAACCACGAACCAGGGCAGACCATGTGAGCATTCTAACTTAACTCTGCTACCTCTCAGCACTCATCATCCTGATTATCAATAATCTCTCCCTGGGCTAGAGGTTCATATTTCCAGATGGCCATTACACGAGCTGCCGTGCTCTCAATAATGCTACGTATAGACCGAATTACTAATGGAATCAGACAGGGCAGGAAGAGGCATAAGAAAATAATAAATACTACTCCTCCTACCAGTGCTTTAATCCCACCAAGCTGCTCATACCAACTCCTAAACCAACTATTTGGATTATACCCGTTCCAAATCTGAGTAGGTACATGTGTCAGTTTAACCATGTGGCTGGTAAGGTCAACCACTGCCTGCCCCTCATCATTTATATGCAGACAACAATTACTGAGGTTAAACTTTCCACACACACATCCTTCAACTGCTAGCAAATAATCAAGAGCCAGTCTATTTTGGTAAATGGCTGATCTCATACAGGTATTTTGCTTAGCCAAAAGGTTAAGGGCCTTAGCTCTTATGATCTCAAACACCACCTGTAATCTTGTAATGCGGTTGAGCATCTATATGGGGGTACGGTAACCATAAGTGCCATCTTCAGCCCAGGTAGCAGGTCCATAATAATTAATAATGCGCTGAGGGGGTTACTCATCCTCCCAACTACCTACATTCAATGATGCTTGCTTCTTTCTATGATTTACATCCTAAACCATAACTCCCAAAGTCTCTCCTGTTTCAATTGGCAACAAGAAGAAGGATGGTTTGAGCATACCTAGCACTCATGCCTCTTCCCAATCTTGTGGTAACTCCGAGTATGCTTTCTTACCACAGATCCAGTATAGATTCGCTGGGGCTCTCCAATTAGATGTAGCAGATAGCTCAAACCATACCTCTCTCAAATTGGTGTAATTGGCAAAAGGATTAGTAGGTTCCGAGACATTTGAAGCCGACCACCAAGTAGTATTTTGAGTATTAGCATTATAGGCCTTCTGTCCTAAACAAGTTAACTCTCCAACGGGTGTATTATACATTGGATCTCCTCTAGCTAAACATACATGACCTATTATAGATGTCTTTAAACGCCATTCTGATTTTTCTTTTACATTTACCTGATGGCCAGTTTGGGAAGGCATTTGTTGTTCAACTATCTCAGAACCAGGGTACCATACTTCTCATGGTCATTGGTCTCCCATATTTGTGCCTCCACATACAAAGCCGTTTTTGTAGTCTTAATACAACTAACACAGCTTGGAATATCCTCACCTTTACCTTCCTGAAATACTAAGAAAACATTAAAACACACAAATAAACACAACATTTTTGAGGTCCTCATCCTATTCTTCGACCCTGCAATGGCACCTCAGCTTCCCGCTTGTGAGAGTTGCAAGGATTGTTGTCCTTCTGATCATCACTTACCTTCACAGAAGTTTCTTCGAGACACTCTGACTATGAAACATAGGCAGGTGGTCAGGCTTTATTATGGCCGTCAAAACACCTACTTGCTGATCTCTGATGATGTTTCCAACCACGATACTTCAAAAAATCACTTCGTACTTGTCAAGTCACGCTCAATCCGACTGGGTCATGTGCTTCAACCGAATCTTGCAAGGATTCTCAGGATCTGGAGTAGCTTGCCAGTGGTTTAACCCTAGAGTGATGAATCCAAGGAGTCACCTCTGCCACCTTTACAGCTGTTGGGGTAGATAAAAGAACAACATACGAAGGCTAACAGGATACATCCCAAGCTTTTAACTCAATATGTATTGGTGGGATATTACGAGCACGTCCTGGAGGATTATTCTCTGCCCATAGTCCTGGAATATCAAATAAGGATTAATCACTCCTTGGGTTCGCATTTGTCATTACATAATAGAAACGCCATTCTTCTTCTTTTTTTTTTTTTTTGGCACCAATACTATTATGCCAAGTGATTTATTAAACTGCAGAGACATTGATCCATTGGGCAGAAATGTTATCTGAGCTTGAAGCTTCGACAATAGATCTCGTCCTAGAAGTTGAACTGAACACTCTGGCATGTATAGGAACTGGTGCTTAACAAAATGGCCTCCTAGAATGCAAGTACGACTCCTGAGAATCGGTCTAGAAGCACTTTTCCCAATAGCTCCAATTATTGTCTTTCCAGAAGGAGGAGCTACCAATTTGGTCACCACAGAATGCTCAGCACCCATGTCTATCATGAAAAGACTTCTCTTTCCCCCTATTGATACATCGACCATAGGCTCCGCTTGGCCAAGGCAGATGGAGCCTGGTCGGTATCAATAGTCCTCCATGACTGTATCAGCCAGACCCACAAAATCTTCTTCCATATCCCTTGATCTCTGGGTAGGGGGATAATATCTACCTCCCTCAACACCCCCTCTGCTATTGCTATTATTCCCTCCAAAACTTCCTCTACCTTGTCCTCTATAGTTACTACCATAACCACCTCGCCCCCTTCTCTCATCTTGTCTACCACCTTCAAAATATCCCCTCTGTGGGCAATCACCTTTCCAATGTCCTTCCTCTCTACAGTATGCACATTGATCTCTGCGTAGTGGTTCCCCTATTCTCCATCCTATTCTCAACTCCCCTATCCATCTCCCCTCCTTGTCTGGCTACACCTGAAATAGCAACCGCCAACATATCTGCTTTCTTCCTCGTCTTATGCTCCTCCTTATGCTTTATTTCAGTCTCCCTGTTCATATACACCTTATTTGCAATTTCCATTAACTGTGATATGGACATTCCTGCAAATCCCTCTAACTTTTGTAGCTTTCATTTAATATCACTCTGGGCCTGGCTGACAAAGGCTGAATTCATCATTCAGGAGTTTTCAGGGGCTTCAGGATTGAAAGGAGTGTACAATCTGTATGACTCAATCAGGCTCTCATAAAAGGCACTGGGTGACTCATCAGCTTTTTGTAACACCTCAGCCATCCTGGACATGTTAATTGCCGTTTTCCCACCTGCCTTCATGCCAGTAATAATGGCTTGTTGATAGTCCTTTAAATGGATCATGTCAGCACCATTTATGTTCCAATTAGGATCCGTGTTTGGAAAATGGGCAGCGGCCCAAGCTGCTGGATTAGCTTGGTTTTGTGTATGGGCCATTTCCTCAAGAGCCTTAATGGCCATTTGATTATGCGAATCCTTTCCTCTGAGTTAAATAAGGTTAATAATAGCTGCTGACAATAAGACCAGGTGGGATTATGGGTCTGTATGATAGAAGTGACCAAATCTGTCATGGCTTGCGGTTTTTCTGTATAGGAGGGATTATGGGTCTTCCAATTTAACAAGTCAGTTGTGGTGAAGGGGACATACACAAATACAGGGTCTGCCAACTGTAATTGACCATTACCATCAATATGTGGTGGACCAGGGGTAAGCCGGAGAGACATTTGTAAATGCCAAGATTGAAGGGTACTAGTCATTTGTCAGGTTAGTATGGGACTTTGATAGGGTTGTTTAGTAACAGGTTCCCGTCGGGGAGTTGTAAGGTGGGTGAAAATAAATAAAAATGTGTTAAACCAAAAACCTACAGCATAACCCCTCCTATATTTCTCAGACCAATCAGCAAACAGGATATTTAGGATTACCTTATATGGCAGGCCACATGGTTCATCTGAGACAAAGGAATGTGCTCTCCACTTCCGCACATGCTCAGTACACTGATGACTCATCCAACTGTTTCTAATCAGATACTAATTAGCATATCCCATGTGAAGATTTCGGCCTACTAAATTTTGACCATGCTGGAATCCCATCACAGTACAAGGAGAGTATTTATGTCCTCTCTGTAGGTGACACAAACAATTTATCATTCGGTTTGTTGTCAGGAGCCTGGGTTTGAGTATTATATACCTTGTCCATCAATGAGGAGGACATGGTTAATATTGTGGTTTTGAACTGTCGTGATAAGGCATCAGCCTTAGTATTACGAGAACCAGGCCTATATGTGATAATAAAATTAAAACGAGAGACATTTTACCTCACTGATATAGGCCAAGTTCTTGTGGTCCGTTATAATAATTACGGGAACTTTAGTTCCCTCTACCAAGTGTCTCCACTCTTTTAAGGCCAGGATTATCGCTAGCAATGCCCTGTTCCCTATATCATAATTGGCCTCTGCTTTTTGGAGTGGAGTGTCTTGGGACTCACGTTGAGAGAGGACTGCTCTTACCCCTGTTTCTGAAGCATCAACCTCCAATACAAACTGTTTGGAAGGGTCAGGATGCACGAGCACCGGGGTGGTTGTTAATCAGGTCTTGGAAAACCACCGGAGCGTTACATAATCCAAACAGCATTATGAGCTATTCGTAATGTCCACTCCTTGTGTTAAATGCCGTTTTCCATTCATGGTTCTCTTTTATTCTGACCAGATTATATGCACTCCTGAGGTCTAATTTTGTAAATACAGTGGCCGCCTTAAATCTATTGAAGAGTTCTGTGATAAGGGGAATAGGATAGATGTTCCTTATAGTGATCTTGTATCTATAGTCGATGCAAAGTCGTAGGTCTCCCTCTTTCTTAGACACAAAGAAGAAACCTGCACCAGCAGGAGAGGAAAACCTACATATGAAACCTTTGGCAAGAGCATCCTTGATATATTTCTCCATGATTTCACTCTCCTGGAGGAATAGAGGATACACCCTTCCCTTTGGCGGCATAGTGCCTTGAAGAAGGTCAATGGCACAATCATAAGGCCGGTGCGGGGGTAACACCTCAGCATTAGTTTTGTTAAATACTTCCTTAACATGGATGTATTGTGGAGGGATCACTGTGGATAAGGGAGCCTCAGTGGGTACATTAATATGACCTATAGGTTTACAAGTAGTACCCCATGAATGAATCTCACCCTTAACCCAATCTAAGACCAAATTGTGTTTCACCAACAAGGGAAACCCAAGAATGACAGGACATGAAAGACTTGAAATAACCTGTAGAACGTATTGGGCAATTTAGGTGCAGATGCCCCTTTTTCCCACAATACAGGCACAGCCCTACTGTACTGTTTCTCAGCTTCTAACAGCGTCATCACTCCCAGTTGCAAATGTTCTGGTTCATTAACAACTGTAGGAGCAGATGGAGTCATACGAGGAGCTGAAGAAACAGGGGTACGGATAGTCCGTGTCCTGGTTTTGGCCCTCTCCCTAAGCAATTGTCTATGTCCATTATATAAACAATGTAGTCCTCCAGCAAATTCGGAAGATCCTTAACCACTTTCTCATTTAATAGAGCCTCAGAGACACCCTCTGAGAAAGCAATTACCAACCCGCTGTTAGTCCAATCTACCCCTGCCATCAACGTGCGGAATTCTTTGGCATAATCGCTAATGGATCAATTGCCTTGTTTTACCCGCATTAGCGCCTTGGCTGCCTTTTTTCCTTTCCCAATGGGTTCAAAAGATCTCTTGAACTCAGTTATAAACTCTATGTAATTGCAAGCTACGGGTTTACCACTCTCTCATAAGGGATTATCCCAGGCTAGAGCTTTACCGGATAGCTGATTCATTAAGTATCTGATTTTAGCCCTGTCTGATGGGAAAGAACCAGGAGATGCCTCAAAATGGTACTCAATCTGGTTAATGAAACTCCTACACTCCTGGGAATCACTGGATTCTAGATGGAGGGGGTAGGCTTATAGTCGGAGCTCTCTGACCACTGGGAGCTGCCACAGCAACATGCTGTGAAGCCTGAGCAGAGGATGTCTCTGATTAAAGGTGTGCAGTATGAGTCCATAAAGTCTGGAAGGCCTGGGCAAACTGATCTTTATTGTGATCATGTTCCACCAGTTTAGACTCGTAAGATGACACCTGTCTACTTAAGTTTGCAGGTTCATGGCCCTGTCGTAATATCAGGATTACTAGAGATGCCCAACACGCAGAACTAAGGTAGATTATAAGAAAATACCTAAGAAGTATTACCGGGCCTTAGAATGGCCGGATTTTAACAAGATGCCCGTCATTTTCTCTTCCATGTGGCGTTTGGCTGTACGAATGGCGGCCACACACAGAGCGCTTAGTAGAAGGTTTCCTTTAGTAATAATGAGCCAGAGGGGTGATAGTTTGAAAACTACCAAACAAATAAACAAAATGTAAAAAAATATCCGAAATATTGCACAAACAAAGTTAGAAAATGCTGATTTTCTCACACTGAAGAAAACAGTGTTATACATAAAGTTGTCACCATGAAAATTGGTTAAATTCAATACCCAAGAGCCAATTAATCCGTATCAGGAGAAATATTTATGTAATAAACCAATATAAAAAAAAAAAATATATGAAAAAAGGGCTTGTGACGCAGTACCCTTCGCCACTTGGTCTGGAGAGGCCTGCTTGCCAGCCTCCTGCCCTACGACTACGGCCCCTTGAAGAGTTTGCCCTTTATAAACATTATTTGGGCACATTGCATTGTAACACACTGTGTATACACCTTTAATTCCATGAGAAAATGTGCCTCTCCCCCCCCCCCATTTTGTCCTATTGTTCTCCAGCAGGGCGTTGTCCCAGGGACACAGCCAGACCAGTTGAAACTTGCTGCTTTGTCCCTCCTCAATCTCTCATCAGCTATTGCTAAACTTTAACCCCATGGTGATTTTATTCTGTCCGTGGGATCTGAGTGTTGTTCAGATATACAGGGGAGAGTCTGATGGCGGTAGGCATGCTATTACATAGGATGGGAGCCGCCCGCGAGAAGTCCTGCAAGCGTGAGTTGGCCATACGGGTACGGTCAACGGACATGAGGTGGTCACGGGTAGAACGGAAAGACCAAGAAGGGACATAGCTATGGATCTGTGATGAGATATGAGGGGCTAGAGTTGTTCAGTGCTTTATAGGTGTGAATTAGTACCTTGAATTGACTCCTATAGCATACAGGAAGCCAATGTAAGGACTGGCAGAGGGTTGAGGTGTGAGAGAACCGACTAGAGAGGAAAATCAGTCTGGCAGTAGCATTCATTATGGACTGTAATGGTGCAGTATGGCTTTTGGGAAGACCGATCAGGAGAGGGTTACAATAACCCGTGCAGGAAGTTACTAGAGCATGGACAAGCTCCTTGGTAGCATCTTGTGTAAGAAAGGGGCGGATGCGGGCTATGTTTTTAAGATGGAATCTACAGGATTTGGCAACATGCTGGATGTGAGGCTCAAAGGTGAGGCCAGAATCAAGTATGACGCCAAGACAGCGCGCTTGCAAGAATGGACTGATGTGGGTACCACAAACTTAAAGGTAGAGCGAAAGAGGAGGATCAGTATTAGGAGGAGGAAAGACAAGGAGCTCAGTTTTAGAGAGATTGAGTTTTAGAAAACGGGAGGACATCCAGTCAGAGATGGAAGAAAGGCAAGCAGTGACACGTTGCAGGACGGCAGGGGAGAGGTCCAGGGAGGAGAGATATAACTGGGTGTCATCAGCGTACAGGTGGTAGTGGAATCCAAAAGAGGTAATAAGTTTGCCAAGAGAGGCAGTATAAAGAGAAAACAGAAGGGGACCAAGGACAAAGCCTTGGGGGACTCCAACCGAGACAGGATGAGGGAGGAAGTATCACTAGAAAAGGAGACACTAAATGAGCATTGGGAGATAAGAGGAAAACCACGAGAGGACAGAGTCACAGAGACCAAGTAATTAAAGAGTTTGAAGAAGGAGAGCATGATCAACGGTGTCAAAGGCCGCAGAGAGGTCAAGAAGAATTAGTATGGAATACTGGCCTTTGGATTTAGCTTCGATTAGGTCGTTAGTAACTTTGATAAGCGCAGTCTCAGTAGAGTGGAGAGGGCGGAAGCCAGATTGAAAATGGTCAAGGAGAGAGTTGGAATTGAGGAAATGAGACACACGGGTAAAGACAAGTCTTTCCAGAAGCTTTGAGGAAAAAGGGAGCAGGGATATGGGACGATAGTTAGAGGGGGTGGACGGGTCGAGGGATGTGTTCTTTAGTATAGGTACTACAGTGGCATGTTTAAAGTCAGCAGGGACAATGCCAGAAGAGAAAGAGCAGTTGAAGATGTGCGTTAAGGATGGCACGAGACAAGTGGAGAGAGATTTAATAAGGTGAGATGGGACAGGATCGAGCGGGCAAGTGGTGGGGCTAAAAGGAAAAGAGAAGAGCAGCCACCTCTTTGTCAGTAGCCGGGGAGAACGTCTGAAGGGTAGGAAAGGCATGATCTATGTGTGGTTGAGAAACAGAATGGCAAGGAGGGGAGAATTATTTCCTTAGCTGTTGTATCTAAAGTAACATGCAAAGTTATCAGCAGTAAGGTTAGTTTGGGGGGTGGCCACGGCAGGGTGAAGAAGAGAATTAAAGGTGTCAAAGAGACGCCTGGGATTGCAGGAGCATAAACTAATGAGTGAGGAAAAGTAGGACTGTTTGGCAAGGGCAAGGGCTGCGCTGTATAAACACAATATGATTTTATAATGGAGAAAGTCTGACTGGGTGCGAGACTTCCTCCGGGAGCATCTTTGCAGGTAGCGTGTTGATTTAATATGCCATGTTTGGGGGGGGGTCCTCCTCGAGGTGCTTGTTTGGAGCGGTGCTGCAGTGTTCAAGGCAGAGGTGTGGGTAGTGTTATATGCGGAGATGGCCAGTGAAGGACAGGAGAGGGAAGGGATGGACAACAGTTGTGAATCAATATCAGCTGACAACTGCTGGAGATCAAGAGAAGTAAGCTCCCTCCTGAGTTGAGGGGGGTTAGGCTGAGGTTGTTGGGTGAGGGGGTACACGAGAGCAAATGATAAGAGGTGGTGATCAGAGAGAGCAAATGGAATGTTGTAGATATTAGATACTGTACATGCATAAAAGAAGATTAGGTCAAAGGTATTGCCAGCTGCATGGGTGGGAGAATTAGCCCACTGTGATAGCCCAAGGGAGGAAGTAATTGAAAATAGTTTAGAGGCTGCAGAGGTCAAAGGTGGGTTAATAGGAATATTGAAGTCCCCGAGAATTAGGGATGGAATGTTAGAAGAGAGGAAATAGGGTAGCCAGGGAGCAAAGTGGTCAAGGAAGAGAAAGGGGGAACCAGGGGGACGATAAATAACAGCAATGTTAGCAGAGAAGGGTTTGAAAAGGCGAATTGAATGTATTTCAAATGATGGGAAAGAGAGGAAAGAGGTTAAGAGGAACAGTGAAGGGAGAGGAGAAACCCTACACCACCACCTTTACATTCAGAGTTTCTCGGGTTGTGGGTAAGTTGAAGACCACAGAAGGACAGAGATGCAGGGGTAGCAGTGTCAGAGGGGGAGAGCCATGTTTCTGTTAAGGCTAGTAAATCTATTGAATGAGAGATGAAGAAGTCCTGAACAGCAGTGGATTTAGTAATATTGCAAACAGAGCGTGCATTCCAGAGGGCAGTATTGAAGGAGGATTTAGAGGAACTTGAGATGGGTATGAGATTAGTGTGGATCCTTGGGTTAGTATGTGGTGAGATTTCTGAGATGGGACCGGGGTTTGGAGAGACATCGCCAACTGCTAGGAGCAGAAGGATAGAAAGGAAGTGAAAGTGGGAGTCGGATTTGAAAGTTTAGTAGGAAAAGTATGAAAGTATTTGGGAGGAGTTGGTGGCGATAGGCTGGAAAGGTATGTGTAGAGTGCATGGGATGAATAGAGAGAGGAGGATAGTAAGGTAGAAGTAATGAAGATGGTGTTGCCAGGGACAGGTGAGCAAAAGGATAGGGATATTTTAGTAATAAGAGAAGTTAGTGTTAAAGTGAAAAATAGAAGTGAGAACATTAGAGAAAATGCATTATATAGATATGTAGATTATATGTATATATATATATATATATATATATATATATATATATACACACATATAGAAACATAGAAACATAGAATGTGACGGCAGATAAGAACCATTTGGCCCATCTAGTCTGCCCAATTTTCTAAATACTCTCATTAGTCCCTGGCCTTATCTTATAGTTAGGATAGCCTTATGCCTATCTCATGCATGGTTAAACTCCTTTACTGTGTTAATCTCTACCACTTCAGCGGGAAGGCTATTCCATGCATCCACTACCCTCTCAGTAAAGTAATACTTCCTGATATTATTTTTAACCCTTTGTCCCTCTAATTTAAGACTGTGTCCTCTTGTTGTGGTAGTTTTTCTTCTTTTAAATATAGTCTCCTCCTTTACTGTGTTGATTCCCTTTGTGTATTTAAATGTTTCTATCGTATCCCCCCTGCCTTGTCTTTCCTCCAAGCTATACATGTTAAGATCCTTTAACCTTTCCTGGTAAGTTTTATCCCGCAATCCATGAACCAGTTTAGTAGCCTTTCTCTGAACCCTCTCTAAGGTATCAATATCCTTCTGAAGATACGGTCTCCAGTACTGTGTACAATACTCCAAGTGAGGTCTCACCAGTGTTCTGTACAATGGCATGAGCACTTCCCTCTTTCTACTGCTTATACCTCTCCCTATACAACCAAGCATTCTGCTAGCATTTCCTGCTGCTCTATTACATTGTCTGCCTACCTTTAAGTCATCAGAAATAATCACCCCTAAATCCCTTTCCTCATATGTTGAGGTTAGAACTCTATCAAATATTCTGTACTCTGCCCTTGGGTTTTTACTTCCAAGATGCATTATCTTGCACTTATCCACATTAAATGTCAGTTGACACAATTCTGACCATTTTTCTAGCTTACCTAAATCATTTGCCATTTGGCTTATCCCTCCTGGAACTTTAACCCTATTACATATCTTAGTATCATCAGCAAAAAATACATACCTTACCATCAAGACCTTCTGCAATATCACTAATAAAAATATTAAAGAGAATGGGTCCAAGTACAGATCCCTGAGGTACCCCACTGGTGACAAGTCCAAGCTTCAAATATATTCCATTAACTACAACCCTCTGTTGCCTGTCACTCAGCCACTGCCTTACCCATTCAACAATATTGGAATCCAAACTTAAAGATTGCAGTTTATTGATAAGCCTTCTATGTGCAACAGTGTCAAAAGCCTTACTGAAATCTAGGTAAGCAATGTCTACTGCACCACCCTGATCTATAATTTTAGTTACCCAATCAAAAAAATCAATAAGATTAGTTTGGCATGATCTCCCTGAAGTAAACCCATGTTGTCTCTGATCTTGAAATCCATGTGTTTTTAGATGTTCAACAATCCTATCCTTTAGCGTGGTTTCCATCACTTTCCCCACTACTGAAGTAAGGCTTAGTGGCCTATAGTTACCCGACTCCTCCTGGGGTCGGGCAACTATACCTTTCTTGTAAATGGGCACAACATTCGCTAACTTCCAATCTTCTGGGACTACTCCTGTTAACAATGATTGGTTAAATAAATCTGTTAATGATTTTGCTAGTACACCACTAATCTCTTTTAATAGCTTTGGGTGTATTCCATCAGGTCCCATTGACTTATTTGTCTTTACTTTTGACAGTTGAAATAGAACCTCTTCCTCTGTAAACTCACGTGTAATAAATGACTCATTTATCCTTTTTTGTACCTGAGGTTTCCTTCATTTTTATCTGTAAATACAGAACAAAAATATTCATTGAGGCAGTCAGCTAGACCTTTATCCTTTTCTACATACCTTCCTTCTTTTGTTTTTAATCTAACTAATCCTTGTTTTACTTTTCTTTACTTTTACATATATGCACACAGAAACATCAATGAGTGTTTAAACCATTGTAAGGATGCAGTATGTTAACAGAGGATTTCAGGTGAGGAGAGGTTTAGTGACTTGATTGGTGTGTTTTGGAAACCAGCTGATCTGCACTATCTATAAGTAAGGTAATGACCATAAGGTGGGATGGTATGGGGAGGGCAATCTTCCAGAGATGATACCTCTGCTCTGCAGGACTTGGTTGCTTGGGAGTGCTGGGTATCTTTTAAGAGCTGTTCCTGATACGCTCTCCTGGAGTAGAGGTCTTTCCCCACATGGTCCTGGAGGACAGAGGCTGATCGAGGGTGGAAGGAAGACGGCGAGACTCCAGTTAAGCTACAGCAGTTGTGGAGTCTGCAATGGTTGTGGTGTCCTGTGCGGTGCTTGCGGTCTTCGGCACAAGCTAGGAAGAGTCCATCAAACGGAAGGTATTCAGTCAGAGTACGGGGAGTTCCGTTACAGGGCTTTAAAACAGGAAGCATCCAAAATTGGAGAATTAAAAAGGAAAGAATAATTAAAATGAAAGAAAAATGACAAGGCACAAAAAGAGGATTACAAATATGCTTTTATTACTCAATTTAATACGAAATAAGAAAAATCCTAAATAAGCATTGGTATATTTTATTAAGGGACCCAATTGTGGGGAAACTACTTCCAAAAAAAGCTCCTATGATTTTTAAAAAGGCAAGGAATTTAAAAAATGTTAGCTCCAAGCTATGCTTTAAAAACTACACTTAGGAATAATCTAACTCTTGTAACAAATGTAAAGCCTGCAGGACACAAAAACAAAAACTTTTAAAAAGTACTGTGACTGGAAAAGAATTCAGTATAAATTCTAACATAAAAACGTGGGCTATGTCTTACAGTGTCCTTGTGGGAAGCAGTATGTGGGTCGAACCTGCAGGAAATTAAAAGATCATATTTTAGAGCATATAAATAACATTAACCCCTTAAGGACTGGACTGTTTTTGCGATGTTGTACATTTGCGACCAGGAATATTTTTACACTTTTCTGGTGTTTGTGTTTAGCTGTAATTTTCCGCTCTCTCATTTACTGTTCCCATACAAATTATATATTGTTTTTTTCAGGACAAAAGGGGCTTTCTTTACATACCATTATTTATATAATCTCATGTATTTTAATTTAAAAAAAATAAAAAAAATGATGAAAAATTGAAAAAAATACATGTTTTTGGACTTTTACTTGAAAAATCTTTTACTCATCTACAAAAGCGAATGAAAAAAACAGCTAAATAGATTCAAAATGTTGTCCTGAGTTTAAAAATACCCAGTGTTTACGTGCTTTTTTGCTTTTTTTTGCAAGTTATAGGGCTATAGGTACAAGTAGGATATGGCGGTTTCAAAACAAACATTTTTAAAATGTATCAATAGTGACATTGTAACACTATTATCTGTCATAAATCTCTGGAAAACACTTCACATGTATATGGTCAGAATTGTTGCAACTGACATTTAATGTGGATAAGTGCAAGATAATGCATCTTGGACAAAAAAACCCAAGGGCAGAGTACAGAATATTTGATAGAGTTCTAACCTCAACATATGAGGAAAGGGATTTAGGGGAGATTATTTCTGATGACTTAAAGGTAGGCAGACAATGTAATAGAGCAGCAGGAAATGCTAGCAGAATGCTTGGTTGTATAGGGAGAGGTATTAGCAGTAGAAAGAGGGAAGTGCTCATGTACAGAACACTGGTGAGACCTCACTTGGAGTATTGTACACAATACTGGAGACCGTATCTTCAGAAGGATATTGATACCTTAGAGGGGTTCAGAGAAGGGCTACTAAACTGGTTCATGGATTGCGGGATAAAACTTACCAGGAAAGGTTAAAGGATCTTAACATGTATAGCTTGGAGGAAAGACGAGACAGGGGGGATATGATAGAAACATTTAAATATATAAAGGGAATCAACACAGTAAAGGAGGAGACTATATTTAAAAGAAGAAAAACTACCACAACAAGAGGACATAGTCTTAAATTAGAGGGACAAAGGTTTAAAAATAATATCAGGAAGTATTACTTTACTGAGAGGGTAGTGGATGCATGGAATAGCCTTCCAGCTGAAGTGGTAGAGGTTAACACAGTAAAGGAGTTTAAGCATGCGTGGGATAGGCATAAGGCTATCCTAACTATAAGATAAGGCTAGGGACTAATGAAAGTATTTAGAAAATTAGGCAGACTAGATGGGCCGAATGGTTCTTATCTGCCGTCACATTCTATGTTTCTATGTTTCTATATATTTTTTTTTTTTAAAGTAGACAACCCAGGGTATTCATCTAAGGATATTTTGACACTTTCTATGCAGCCATTTTACCACAAGTCTTTGCCAAACTTTGCATAGGTAGTTGTTTTTTTTTGTTTTTTTTTTCACATACATTGCAATTCAGGTATAAACTTACAGATCCTGTTATGTCTTGCTGCCAAAAAACACACTAATATATGTTCAGCAATATCTCCCGAGTACAGTGATACCACTCATGCATAGGCTTGTCGGATTGTTTGGGGGCTAAAAGGCCACATTTGGCAGGTGCGCATATCCATTTTTCAACTTGGAATTTTGACATGTAGTCAACCTGCGCACATGTCCTATTTGGGACATTTGTAAGGCCGGCCAATGTATTTTACCCCTACCAAACCATATATTTTTGGAAAGTAGACACCCTAGGGTATTTCAAATGGTGTTTTTTTTTTAACACTTTCCATGCACTAATTCTACCACCAGACTTTGTCAAACATTTAGGTAGTCATTTTTTGTGTGGTTTTTTTCACACACATTGTACTTTAGGCATGAATTAACAAATCGTGTTATGTGTCACTGCCAAACAACACGCCAATATGTGTTCAGCAACATCTCCTGAGTACAGTGATACCACCCATGCATAGGCTTGTCAGATTGTTTGGGGGCTAAAAGGCCACATTTGGCAGGTGCGCATATCCATTTTTCAACTTGGAATTTTGACATGTAGTCAACCTGCGCACATGTCCTATTTGGGACATTTGTAAGGCCGGCCAATGTATTTTACCCCCACCAAACCATATATTTTTGGAACGTAGACACCCTAGGGTATTTCAAATGGTGGTTTTGTAACACTTTCCATGCACTAATTCTACCACCAGACTTTGTCAAACATTTAGGTAGTCATTTTTGTGTGTGTTTTTTTCACACACATTGTACTTTAGGCATGAATTAACAAATCGTGTTATGTGTCACTGCCAAACAACACGCCAATATGTGTTCAGCAACATCTCCTGAGTACAGTGACATCACCCATGCATAGGTTTGCTGGGTTGTTTGGGGGCTAAAAGGCCACAATCAAGACTTGTACATAACAGTTTTTCAACTTGATATATAGGTATGCTTGGCCTATCTTCAGTTTGGCATATTTTTGCATCCCCCCGTTAATGTTAACATCATAAAAGTTTATATTTTTATAAAGTAGACATTCCAGAGTATTGTATATGAGGTGTTTTCACATCCTTCCCCCAACCATTGTGCTAAACAAATTTCAGAGAACGTGCATGGTGGTAATTTTTGAATTCTGCTTTTTATGCACACGTCATCTGGTTTTGGCCAGCCAGTTATATGTTACTACCATAAAACTTTTTTAACCAAATGTGCAGGTATCAAATGCACCTTTAGCAGCATTCTCTAAACTAACTCCTGCAAAAAGAATCTAATTGGAGATTTGGGGGGAAGGAAACTGACTAACTAAAATTTGCTGCTTTCAAAAGAAAAAAAAACAGTGCAAAGGGGTGTCTGTCCTTTTCCCTTTTTTATAACAGACCCAGCAACATTTCAGGGGATTTGTTTTTTTTTTGCAGTTGGCGGTATCTTAAAAATAAAATGTCTGGACTCCTTTGGCACCGTTGTTGGAACTTGACCATCTCCATAAATTATTGTGGAAATCAGCTTGAACTAAAATTGGAGAAAGGTGGTTCTTTCTGGATTCATTTTTTTTAAAGAGTAAAAATTAATTATGTGTTGCTACTTGCATCAGGTAGATAGCCACCTTTTTATACCAGGCTTTTGTCTTTCTTAAGATAAGATATGGCTGCATCAGCTGATCAGCCAAATCAACACCCCATGTGCATTTTATAAGCCCTGATGCAAACAGGTTTGGTCTGTACTCTGCCTCGGACAGTGACGTCTGACATGCTTTCGTCATGGATGGTGGTTAGTATATTAACATCCTTCCTGTCCTTAAATTTTATTGCAAGCACTTTAGCTTTGTGCAGACCTTTACATTCACTTTTTTTTTTATTTGGCCTCTATAAAAGGTCTGGGGAAATCCTTGGCATATCTTCTCACACTGCCACAGGCCAGTATCTAGAAACCCTAAAGAGTTTGAAACAAACGGACAATGCTATAAAAATTGTCCACATAAAGGTGGTAACCCTTATTGAACAAGGGGATCAGTAAGTCAAAAACAAGTTTCCCGCTTGTCCCCAGAGAGTCAGTACAGCCAGGAGGGTCCAGTTGACCATCTTTCCCCTCATATATACGAAAGGCACAGTTTGTAGAATTTTACGCCATACCTAAAGCGCTTTGAGAGGATGTATTGTGTGAATCCTAATCTCCCTTTATATTTCATTAACGATTCATCAATAGATAAAAAATTTTGAGGAGTATAAACTTCAGTAAATTTGTGCTGAAGATGGTCTACCAGTGGGTGTATTTTATGAAGCCTATCATATTGGGTGTGATCTCTGGGGTGACAGAGGGTATTGTCATTGAAATGTAAGTATCTCAGCAGCAGCTCAAATCTTGTTCTAGACATGGTTTGAGAGTACACTGGACTAGAACAGATTGGGTTGGTGCTCCAGTAAGAGCGAATTGATGGCTTCTTTATAATCCCCATGAGAATTGTAAGAGCCCAGAATTTTTTAAGTTCAGCGACATCTGTGGGATGCCAAGCACACTCCTCCCTGACTGCATAGCTATCTGGATTGGTATCAATAAATTGGGTAGCATATAAATTAGTCTGGGGAGCAATCTCCTCCCACATGGTATCCCCTAAAAATAGCTCCATATATTGCATAGGGGAGAAGTCATCCACATTGACATTAATGCCTGTGTTGGCACTAAAAGGGGTGATTTGGGGCTCAGCTAACTGTGGAGAAACCTGTTCCTCCTCCACATTCGGCGTAGCAGAGAAAGCACAGCTTATTTTTGCAGCCGGCTCACACACAGATGACATGTCAGAAAACTGACCTGGGTCAAAATCGGATGCAGTGTCAGTGGTGTCAGAGTCTGACTAACACACATTTTTTTTTTTTTTATTTTATACTAAAAACAGACTAAAACTGATAAAAACAGACTAAATGAGACTAAAACTTCTGTTAGCAGCAATCTGTAAACTAACTCCTGCAAATGGAATCTAACTGGAGATTTGGGGGAAGGATACTGACTAACAGAAATTTGCTGCTTTCAAAATAAACAAAAAAAATAAATCAGGAACAAGTATTATAAAAATGTATTTTCTGTGTGGTAGACCTTAAAACATGCTCCAATACACAGTCCAGGTTTTGTAGGGCAATCGGGACAGTGAAAAGGGGTGTCTGTCCTTTTCCCTTTTTTATAACAGACCCGGCAACGTTTCTGGGGGTTTCTTTTTTTTGGTGTTGGTGGTATCTTAAAAATAAAATGTCTAGACTCCTCTTGCACTGTCGTTGGAACTTGACCATCTCCATAAATTATTGTGGAAATCAGCTTGAGCTGAAATTGGAGATAGGTGGTTCTTCCTGGATTCATTTTTTTAAAAAGTAAAAATGAATTATGTGTTGCTACTTGCAACAGGTAGATAGCCACCTTTTTATACCAGGCTTTTGTCTTTCTTAAGATAAGATATGGCTGCATCAGCTGATCAGCCAAATCAACACCCCCCATGTGCCTGTTATAAGCCCTGATGCACACCGGTTTTGTCTGTACCCTGCCTCGGACAGTGACGTCTGACATGCCCTCGTTATGGATGGTTGTTAGCATGTGAACATCCTTCCTGTCCTTAAATTTTAGCGCAAGCAGTTCAGCCTTGCGCAGAGCTTTGCATTCCCTTTTTTTAATTTGGCCTCTATGAGAGGTCTGGGGAAATCCTTGGCATTTCTTCTTACAGTGCCGCAGGCCAGTGTCTGTAAACTATAAAGAATTTTAAACAAGTGGACACTGCTGTAAAAATTGTCCACATAAAGGTGGTAACCCTTATTGAACAAGGGGATCAGTAGGTCCCAAACAAGTTTCCCACTTGTCCCCAGAGAGTCAGGACAGCCAGGAGGGTTCAGTTGAGCATCTTTCCTCTCGTATACACGAAAGGCAAATGTGAAGCCACTTTCGCTCTCGCAAAGTTTGTACACTTTAATGCCATACCTAGACCGCTTTGAGGGGATATATTGTTTGAACCCTAATCTCCCTTTGTATTTCATAAGGGATTCATCAATAGATAAAGTTTGTTGGGGAGTATAAACTTCAGAAAACCATCTGTCTACCAGTGGGCATATTTTATGAAGCCTATCATATTGGGGGTGATCTCTGGGGTGACAGAGCGTATTGTCATTGAAATGTAAGTATCTCAGCAGCAGCTCATATCTTGGTCTAGGCATTCTTTGGGAGAATATAGGAGTCGAACAAATTGGGTTGGTGCTCCAGTAAGAGCGGATTGATGGCTTCTTTATTATCCCCATGAGCATGGTAAGAGCCCAGAATGTTTTAAGTTCATGGACATCTGTGGGATGCCAAGCATGCTCCCTGACTGTATAGCTACCTGGATTGGTCTCAATAAATTGGCTAGCGTATAAATTAGTCTGGGAAGCAATCTCCTCCCAGATGGTATCCCCTAAAAATAACTCCACATATTGTATAGGGGAGAAGTCAACCACATTCACATTAATGCCTGCGTTGGCACTAAAAGGGGGGATGTTGGGCTCAGCTAACTGTGGAGGTACCCAGTCCTCCTCCACATTCAGCGTAGCAGGGAAGCACAGCTTCTTTTAGCAGCTGGCTCACACACAGATGACATGTCACTAGACGTGCCGCTAAACTGACCTGGGTCAAAATCGGACGCAGTGTCAGTGGCGTCAGTCTGACGCCAAGAAAGCATATGCCTCCTCCAAGCTGTACATGCGCTGCATGTTTCACACTAACAGACTAAACTAACAAAATTCTAAACACAATATTTTTTATTTATTTATTTATTTATTTATTTTTAAACACTAAAAGAGACTAAAACAGACTAAAACAGTAATCCCTAAACTAACTCCTGTTAGAAGAATCTAATGGAGATTTGGGGGAAGGAAACTGACTGACTACGACAGACTACGACAGACTACGACAGACTAAAACAGACTACGACAGACTAAGACAGACTAAGACAGTCTAAGACACAGATTTTTTTAAATAAAGTTAACTCTTAAGGGCAAAAAAAAAAATACAGACAGTACAAATGCACTGTCTGTAACAGATCTGGCAGGGAAGGGGTTAAAATGGGATTTTTATTCACTGCAGATACTTTTTACAACTCTCTGGAACAGCTGCTGCAACAAACTATCACGATCTCTGTCTCTCTCCTCTCACAAAACGCTACAGAGGGGAGAGAGGCAGAGATCAGTGTCAAAGTGAGTGTTTGTAACACCCACTTTGACACCAGCCAATTGTGAGCGATCGCGGATCACTCACACCGCCGTATTGGCTGTTATTATCTGCCTGGGATGCCAGGCAGATAGTAACAACGGGATTTCGGCGGAAGCGATCTCTGATTGCTCCCGCCGCCCGTTTTCCGTTTGGACGGTTCAGGACCATCGTCGGTCCGCAACGCAAAAATGCCGAGGACGGTCCTGAACCGTCATCCGTCGTGAAGGGGTTAAAAATAAGTCGAATAAACACATAGTCCCCATTCACTGCAACACAGGTACCAAGTTTAGTTGGAAATAATTTCATTATGTAGGTCCGGAAAAAATCGAGAACTATTGGAGTGGTGGAAACATAATTAAAAAGTTAGCACAACGCGAAACATATTGGATCAATACGTTTAAAACTTTGCAGCCCAGGGAGTTAAATTTAGATACTAGTATCTATTTCTTGGAATAGATACTAGGTTCTTTTCCTTTCCTCTACTCTGTGTGGTTTGTTTCTTTTCCCTGATAGACCACTATATTTAGGAGTATTTTTTGTAAAACAGAGCTTTTTGGGGTTTCCTGCTCATTCATTTATATGGAACAATTCTGGAGGGGAGACAAAACCTTGAGAGAATAATATCTGTATTGAATGAACTTTTTTATCTACTTTACAAGTTATATATTTTTCTGAAGGTTACTTATAATTTTTATTTATCATTTTTTGATCAATTGATGTATGATATATAAAAAAGGGGAAGGGTTAATATAATCCAGGTAAGTTAAGAAAAAGGTTTTATTTAAAACCATTTATAATATATATATATATAATTTGTTCTCCCATTTAATATGAATTGCTATCCATTTAGCATTAACTAAGAGGTTGTTGTCTCCATTGACTACCATCAGTATTGTTCAAACTAAATGTTTAAGATAACTGGTTACAAGATTATGTGGTATATAATAGCTTTATTTGAGGTTTTTCCAATGTTTTTCATATGTATTCAATATGTATTTTTGATGCATCTGCTTTTATATTATTAGTAATGTTTCTCCTTCCCCCTTCCCTATCAACTCCTACTCACCCAAACATTACCTCATATAATATTTAACTTTTTCCAAAATGGAACGCATACATCACCATGCAAACACGACGGATACCAGGATGAAGCTGGAACGCACATGTGGAACGCATAAAGGCCGCTCTGCACGGAACGTGATGACGTTGAACATCTCAAAGCAGGAAGTAATTAAGACCTGATCGCGGCCAGCCGGAACATTACAGAAGGAGCCTATGGAAAGGAATTGTGAACGGATTGTGGGGTGTATTTATGAGAGATATTTTTATGCATTTTGTACCTGTCTTTTGAAAGAGAAACAGTCCCTGAGGAAGTCCCTGAGTGGGATGAAATATGTTGGATTGATTTTACCTGTATTTCATGCTAGCTGTTTTTTACTTCTGTGTACGTAAATAAATTTGTATACTATATATTAGGTCTTCAGATCTCATTTTGGATGCACTTTATTTTTCATGTTATTGAGACCTGCAATATCAAGAATCAAGAAAGAGACACGACTTAAGATCTCCAAAGATTGCTGAATTCCCTTTTTTCAGTACAAAGTGTCTCCATTTTTTAAAGAAAACCCTATCTTAAGTTTCTTTACATAATTAATTTAAAGTGACCAATGGGATTAGGTGGGTATACCTTCTTTTACTGGAAGTACTGGAGTACATCCATAATTAACTAAATCCTGCATACATTTACTAGATTGAGAAGACACAGAGCTGTTAAAATAGCATAGTCATTGTAACCACTACTGATAAAATAAACTTTTAAAGATCACAATAAGAAATATAGAAGTAGTTTTCATAAATAAAATCAAGCGACAAGAGACTTGAGTATCAATTCTTACTGTTGCTCATATCCATTGTAAATATTTAAGATTACATCTATGAATAACCAAATGATTATCATGCTTTGCCTTTTATCAGGCTTTGCTTTCTGCGCCATATCTTGTCAAACCGACACATCTATACAGAAATTGAAATGCATGTGAGGGAGCATTCTGGAGGATTCCACGTTATCAATTCACTTTAAAGGGGAGCCGAGCTCTGTGCACAATCACATTCTTGACTTAAAAAACATTGTTTTTATAGGAATGTGTTGACGAAGTTGCATCTTTACTGCACCGAAACGCGCGTCAGGCTCTTTCCTATGGGTCAATTTTAACTTGTACACACATGGGCACTTCACTGCACTGTGTGATACACGTTTTTGTTATGATTTAAGTTTTACCTTTAAATTTTTCTTTTCTATGCCTATTTAGTAAGTTTAACAGGGAGAGATGCTTTCTCTACTTTACTTTATCTGTAACTTTTCTCCCTTTAGCATTTTTACTGGTGCTCGGGAATCAAGGGGAGCTCTACTAACACCCAATGCATTAAAAGGCCACGACACAGGGGGGCCGAGCCAACCATGTAACGAAATGGACGCAAGCTAAGCGAGCTCCTCTCTTGATGGTGTGAATCCGCGTGCATCAGGTGACAAAAACTAAAGACTGGACGCCCTAAAAGAGCTGCATCTACTCCCCATACCTCCAGTAAGCAACCAGCAGGAAAATAGGGAGCCCTTACCAAATATTTCCACGATAATGCGGAGCAACAGACCGGCGTGGTAGGCCCAAACATGGCGCCGGACTCACCTCACCACAACTCTCCGCCATCCAGCCCGGCAGACTCCAAAATGTTAGGCATGCCTGTGGACACTGAAGTCAGGGATCTCCTCTGCAATATGCCATCCAAGCAAGACCTGGCGAATATGCTGGGTAAGTTGGAGATGTCCTTCCAGGGCAAACTAGATGTCATAGGCGCAAAAAATATGCCACCTGGGTGACAGAATTGGGTCACCAGATAATGACAGGGATGTCACACACACAGGTACAATCCCTCCAAGAAACAGTGAGAGCCCATACAACTCAGCTAGCAGATATGCAGCGCTCCCTAGATGATCTAAACAATAGGGGGAGAAGGAATAACCTGAGGATAAGAGGTATTCCTGAAAATGACAAAGAGGACATAATAGCAGTGCTCACTGAGCTCTTTAATTTAATCCTTGACAGAGCTCCTGATTCGACCATAATCTTTGACAGAGCCCTGCGACCCAGGGGCCTTTCCACTGACAGATCCAGGGATATAATATGGAGGCTGCAATACTACAGGTGCAAAGAAGATATCCTGGCAGCATTAAGGAATTCTAACCAACCACTGTTGTACCACAATGACCCAACCACCTTCGACGAGATGGCAATAACCTACTCAAATCCCCATAACTACAGACAGACCGCACAACAAGGATACTACAGCTACTTTCAGCTGAAGGAATTCTGCTTCAAGCAGAAGGTCCACAAAGGACACGAGACTCAGAGATATGTGACTTTTTGTTATGAGTACAACCAAGGGTAATTGAGGCATAACGGAAAAGAAGCCACGACGAAGCTTTTACAATATATCCTGGACTTGCCATGGATCCACATGGGGACGAAGCCAGATATTGCTACAGGGGCATTACCTCTCGCGACACCGAGACTTTCCTTTTTCTTCCAAGGTAAAAATGGACGTGACGAGAGAGCGATTTGCACACTTCAGAGTTCCTCGCAAGGGCGGGTATTATGCATATCACCTGATTATGTTATACGTTCCCACTTACCATTCCTGGTTAATATATTTCAGTATATATACATCTCAGCAATAGGCACATCACACTGCCCCATAGCTCTATTCAGCAAGCTGTGCCTATCAATGGTAACCACTGCCACGTTAAACCAACCGAATCCCTTATGCTGGCTCACTCCCCCCCCTCCCCCCCATCTCACCCTATAACAAACTGGCTAATATGTCCCATGACACATGCTCCACTTGCCCATCGGCCAACATAGGCTTAGGTCATGGGGTTAGTGAATGCACACATGAATGTAGCATGAAGTAACCACTCAGGGACTATAACAGTACCCCTCATAACCACCCCCCCCCCACAAGGTACTTAGTGCCCACCCATGGACTGTACAATGACAATCTGGGCTCTTGGCCATACACCATGGCTAGGGGTAGGGGACGCCAATATAGTATCCCACCTGAACGCGAGGCCCGGTGCCAGGGGTCTTAGGCCCCTACCACACACCCGCCCATAAAGCTGCAATTACCACTCCAAGCGAAATTCACACCAGATAGGAAAGCAACCAAGCATACACACGTAGATTTGACGATAGCTCCTGGTCATCTACCTCCCTCCATGATAGTACACTTAAAAGTATAGGCATATGTTAATGTATGCTTATACCATCTAGTAACTAAACTTAGGTCCCTCTGACCTACACCAAGGTAACAGGTTCTCTGAGAGACAGACCATCTCGCCCGAGACAGCTAACACAGGTACTTGCGCACCTAACCCAGGTGCTGATTTTAATTCAGGTTCTTGATATTCTTTGATTGTTTCCTGAATTTAATTGTTGTGTTATTACTTGTAAGTTTCTAAGTGTTTTTGTACAGGCCCAGCGCTGGGCGGAGGTACAATACAAGTACTAGATAATTGAAGGTACTAGATAAACAATGACTACCTTACGCATAATTACTCTCAATGTGAAGGGATTGAACTCCCCGGAAAAACGCTCCCTAGCCTTTACTGAGCTACAAAGATTACGAGCCGACGTGGTGTTCCTCCAGGAAACCCACTTTAAAAAAAGACAAAGCTCCTAACCTGAGGAATAGTAGATATCCCACAGGTTACCTTGGCAATTTTGCTGCAAAAAAAACCTGAGGGGTGGCCATACTACTTTCCGCCCAGGTACCTTTTACGCACATAGACCAGAAAACGGATGACTCAGGGAGGTTGCTACTTGTAAAGGGGACCATGAGACCCAACAAAATCATCTTTGTAAACATGTATCTACCCAACACAAGACCCTTAAAAAATGCCTACATTGGATAGAGACTTTTGCAGAGGGCATGCTCATATCTTACCACTGGAAACTAAATGACCTGCTATTGAATGACAAATTAGTGACCAAACAAATACAAACCTCCCTTCAACATTTCTTCAAGGAAAACTCCTCCCCACAGACCTCCCCCCAATAACATGGGAAGCACATAAATGTGTACTTCAGGGACAGCTCATAGCTATCGCCTCCCGACAGAAAAAGAGAGAGGGTAAAATTAAATCCCTCACAGAGGATATACAGGCTCTAGAGGCAGCCCACCACAGTAAAGACTCCTTCCAGACATTCAAGGCGCTGCTCGCAAAGCGCACTGAGCTACAACAACTGTTAAACACACAGGTTCAACGGAGACTACTATGCACCAAACACTCCTACTTCTACTCCGGAGGCAAATGCGGACGTCTCTTAGCCTCTGCATTAAAAAAAGTAGGCAAACGACATTCATAGCAAAGGTTAAACACCCAGACAAAGGCATTCACACACCCTGCCAGATATAATGGAAGCCTTTCACAAGTTTTACTCAGAGCTATACAACTTGCGGAGCTCCCCACCGCTGGCGACAGACATTGAACGCTTCTTGGCTCCCAGGGTGCATGAAAAAATCCCTAGTGGAGCGCTGCAAACCCTAAACTGCCCTTTGATGAAAGATAAATTCTTTAAAGTGGTAGACTCTCTACCTCAGCGGAAAAGCCCAGGCCCAGATGGTTACACAGCCAAATACTTTAAAACACTCAAGGACATACTAGCAGGCCCTTTTCTTGACGCTTTTAACTCACTGACACCCCGACTCTACCGACCCCTGCTCTAGAGGCCCACATCACCTTGTTACCAAAACCAGTAAAAGACCCCACCAATTGTGGCAGTTATTGCCCAATTTCACTAATTAATGAAATCAAGATCTTTACAAAAATACTCGCAAACCGTCTACGCCCCCTGCTACCCAACCTCATACACACAGACCAGGCGGGCTTCATCCCAGGACGTGAGGCTAAGCACAACATGACAAAGCTTTTAAATCTCATCTATCTATCTCAGTCTTACCACCTACCCAGCCTCCTGATCTCGGTCGACGCTGAAAAAGCATTCGACCGATTGGACTGGTCCCTCCTAAAAGCCACAATGCACACTATGGTCTTTGGGCCAAACTGGGCAAAATGGCTTGAGGCTGTATACTCTACCCCCATGCCTAAACTCAAAATTAAGGGATTACTGTCCGACCCAGTGCACATACGGAACGGCTCTTCTCTTCATCCTTAAGATGGAGTCATTCCTTCAGGGAATTCGGGACAACACAGACATCCGGATGGGACACCAGGAATACAAGATCTCGGCATTTGCTGATGACCTGCTTTTTACACTAACCACCCCCAGCACATCCATAACGCCACTCTTAGGGGAAATAGCCGCATATAATAATGTTCCAAGCTAACTTCACCAAGAGCGAGATCTTGCCCTTGGAAATCACCCAACAAATGCAAACAGCATTGAAGGAGAAGTACCCTTTCTCATGGGCTGGGACAGATATCACATACCTGGGAGTACACCTACCGCACAATCTTGCAGACACATATACCATAAATTTTATCCCACTCCTCCAATAGATAGAAACAGACCTGGCCAACTGGCACAAGCCCCAATTCGGATGGCTGTGCTGCATCAACATTCTAAAAATGAATACGCTCTCAAGACTGTTATACCTTTTGCAAACACTTCCAATCCAAATCCCTAAATCATTCTTCGTCAAAATCAGGCACATCTTCACCAAATTTATATGGGCGAACAAGCATCCCAGGATAGCTTTCACTACACTCATGAAACCCAAGATGCTGGGACTAACCAGTCCCCGGTTATAATGTTTGGTTCACTTGCTGATAAATTGCTGCTAAATACAACATTCACATAGTATAGCAGGATGTGAACAAAATGTCAGTACTATAACATAGGTTTGTGTTGTTTTTCCTTTTTTCTTTTCCTTCCTTTATTTTCAAGTACTTTATAGCAGTGTTCGCTATCAGAGGTTTCTACACCTGTGACTAGTGACTGTTAGGCTTTAGCAAATCTTACTATTTTCCTCGATACTACAAACATTCATCCTATCTGCAGAACATATCCCCATAACTGGGACCGGTTGAAATAGAGTATTATTGAATATACCCTGAAGGAAGACGACAGTATCTATTGTTATTTTGTTAACAATCCTTAGCTCTTTGGATATGGTTTTCGAACTGTCATAACAACCCATAACGAGAGAATAAAATACACTACTAATAACTATGCAGCTTTGACGTTCTACTAGGGGGCTGGTAAGTTTTGACCACAGGTTAAATATATGGGGACATAGAATCACAGGGTCCGTGGACAACCTCACGAAACGGTACTACAAAGTAACAAACATGACCATCACAAGATGTTAACATATGTATCTATGAGGCTCAGCGGTAGACAACTTAGTCTCCACATACCAGACACTTGTGCAACACTTGTCCCACTGAGTCAAATGCCCTATTGTACAATGCTTTTTAATGTACTTTATCACTGTACTTTTCATACTCTGTAATGTAACCTCGAAAATGTGTCAATAAAAATCTTAAAAAAAAAAAGGCTAGGACAAATTGAGCCAATATGTATATTACAGATCTAGATATTTAGCACTTCATCTCCTCACTTACTTAGGCATGGGAGTTTATTAAAGGACCACTATAGTGCCAGGAAAACATACTCGTTTTCCTGGCACTATAGTGCCCTGAGGGTGCCCCCACCCTCAGAGACCCCCTCCCGCCCGGCTCTGGAAAGGGGAAAGGGGTTAAAACTTACCTTTTTCCAGCGCTGGCCGGAGAGCTCTCCTCCTCCGATCCTCCTCTTCTCCTCCCCGTCGGCTGAATGCGCACGTACGGTAAGAGCTGCGCGCGCATTCAGCCGGTCACATAGGAAAGCATTCATAATGCTTTCCTATGGACGCTGGCATGCTCTCACTGTGAAAATCACAGTGAGAAGCACGCAAGCACCTCTAGTGGCTGTCAGTGAGACAGCTGCTAGAGGAAATAGGGGAAGGCTTAACCCATTCACAAACATAGCAGTTTCTCTGAAACTGCTATGTTTGTGAAAAAATGGGTTAACCCTAGAAGGACCAGGCACCCAGACAACTTCATTAAGCTGAAGTGGTCTGGGTGCCTAGAGTGGCCCTTTAACATTTTTTCTTCTATGCTTATCTAGTAAGTCTCACAAGGAGAGAGGCTTTCTTTTTATTTTACTTTCTCCGTCTGTCTACTTTTGATTATTAGGGCTGCCAATCTTTTAGACAGTGACCTTTCTCCCTTTGGCACTTTTTCTGGTGCTTAGGTACTAAGTGGAGATTAACTAACACCCTATGCATTAAAGGGCCAGGACAAATAAAGCCTATATGACTATTGCAGACTTAGGTGTTTATTCACTTTATCTCCTCACTTACTTAGGCATGGGAGTCGCCTTATAAGGCTAGTTCGGTATTTATTATTATTTGGAGTCAGTTTACTTTTGTGTTGATACTTTCTGTTACTTTAGATATTTAGTGGTCTCTCTCTGGTTACATTGTTCCATACCTGGATGCTTTGGTGCCTTTATCTCCAGTCAGCATTATATTCAGTTTGTGAATTTTTGCTTTTTTGTTTCTGTTGCTAGTGTCTAGGGTTAAGTCTTTGGGCATTGTTGGAGTGCCATCCTGGTGCATCATTGTGGAGGTGGTGTTTATTTTCTTTTACACCCATTTTCACACGGATCCCATTTCTTTCTATTTTTTCTGTGTTCTAATTTTGTGTGCTCATGATCTTCCAAAATAGCATTATATCTTTAGATGTTTTTTTTTTACTTTTTTTTTGTTTATTGAGTTTTATCACTTTGATATGTGGAGACGAATAGGTACATTACAGACAGGTCACATCGCGTACAATATGTTTGGTTACAACATGAAGGTGAGAGTACAAAAACATAATTTTTGTTACAATTAGGTTTAACATAAGTACAGCAATGTTCAAACAATGGTTTCAGAGATGATGCTTTACAGGAAGTATAGAACATTGATTCATGCAAAAACCTCGGAGTGTACCTAGAGTGTGTTGTATCGGTAACGTGGGTGTTGTAGAAAACATGTAGGTCACTTATGGTGTGTGACAGAACCATCTGTCTGCTTGGATTTTTACTGCATTTGTCTGTTTGTCTCCCGTTCGTATGAATGGCTGGTTTCTATAGCCCAGCCATTCGAATTACTCTTTTTTCCCGAACAAACCTGCCGAACGAACGGCCACCCAAGTGAGGAGTGTGCTGCTGGTTACCGTAGTGATCCCAACTAGAACGTTGTGGTTAACCGCAGACACTTCTCAATTAAACCGAATTCAGGGTGGTCGTCGTTCGTATGTCGACCACGAGGCAGCGGCCATTTTAAACCACGCGAAAGCCCAGCGGTGTTTGGCTCTATTTCTATGGAACTAAAAACTGACACTTTTTCTGCCGAACACCGCTGAAACAACGGAGCGCCTGGCTGTCTCCACGAAAGCATACGAATACCGGCCGTTCGGGAGGTTTGGAGCATACGAAAAGACTTAACCCAGATAGCCTTCCCATGGAGTCATTCGTATACCGAAAGACTGTAAGAACTTTGACCCCATGGCGATTGAACTATGTGTGTGGGATCTGAGCGCTATTCGCTAATAATATGCACTCAGATCCAGGCTATCTGGGGATATGTGATACGAATGGGAAATGTTCGGTTTTTGTGCAGTTATATATTTTTATGTCTTTTATTATTTTATGTCTAAGATGGCGACTGGCTTTGTCCTGGAGTTAATTGAGTTACTTGGTAATTAACTCCAGGGCAGAGGGGAGGGAATCATAATGCACTGTGGGTAAAATCTGTGACTGTGTGTCTGGAATGTCCCCATATGTGTCTGTCATTTAAGTCTCCCATTTGGTCCCCTAGGGGAGTGTCCACCAAGTGGGAGACCTGCATAAATACGGGCAGGTAGCCCACAGTAAAGCCAGATCCTGTTTGACCCTCAATGCGGAGCTTCTGTCTCGTTATTGGGGGGATTTCTTCTTCACGCTTAGAGACTGCTGGATGGAACGGAAGCCGCTTGGTGAATATTGCTGTTCGACGGTTGCCAGCAGTTCGTGTATTGCCGTTCGGGAGTTTGGAGCCGTTCACGGATCTCGTTCGGGAGATTGCCGCTTCCCCTGCATTTGGTTCGTGTATTACAGATTAAGCGAACAGAGACTGTACTGCAGCCGGGGAAGGTCTACTAAATGGCGGTTTTGCCTAAAGACACTGGAGGTGTCTTAACAATTGGTGGCAAGCGACGGGATGAATCCCAGAGCATTGGAGGTCAACTACAAGACATGCAGTACGAGGAATTAAGGCGTGCTACACTTAAGGACATATTGGAACGCCGAGGAAGGTCAGCAAGCAATTTAAAGAAACGGGAGATTATTGCTTTGCTACTGGAGATGGATGCAGCAACGGGAATGGAGAGAGTCAACGTGCCCAGTACCTTGGATTTAACACCCGAGGAATTACAATTTAACCGGGCAGTGCAAATAAGGCTGGCACATTTTGGCCCCAACCCCTCAGCTGACATCGTGGAGCATGTGCAGGCAGCAGTAGCAGCACAACAGGCGCTCCGGGAAAGAGGAGCCGCAGCAGCAGAGGTACCCTACAATAATAATGTTTTTGCTAGAAAGAAGGTACCTTTTGCTGCATTTAAAAATTTTGTGGAAACCGAGGGAGAGATTGATGGGTTCCTAGCGGACTTCGAGAGGCAGTGTGCTCTACATCAGGTACCTGCAGATGAATGGGTCACCATCCTCTCTGGGAAAATATCTGGCTGGGCTAGTGAGGCATTTCGGGCCATCCCAGAGGAGGAGATCACCAGCTACCGGGCTGTGAAAGATGCGCTCCTAGCCAGGTATGCGGTGACCCCAGAAGCGTACAGGCGGAGGTTTAGAGAAACCAATAAGCTGGTTGGGGACTCTTATGTGGAGTGGGCCTGCAGAGTCCATCGTACCGCAGCCCACTGGATGGCAGGATGCCAAGCGGTAACTGGGGAAGAGGTGTTACAAGTGTTCCTGCTGGAGCACTGTTTTGATAGACTACCTGCTGGGGTCCGGGAGTGGGTCAGAGATAGAAAACCCTCTACCCTACCCGAGGCTGCTCGTCTGGCAGACAAATACACGGATACCCGCAAGTTGGATGGTACAGCTGCGAAAGCCCCTGCCAGACTGGAGTATCGTCCAGCAGTAATACCCGCTCCTTCAGCCTACCAACCCCCAGTACACCGTACCCCAGCCGCACCGCCAACTAACAATTTTGTACAGCCATCACGATTTAATGCCTGGGATTATTCCCAACCCATCCGGTGCTTTGGGTGCAAGCAGTTGGGGCACAAGCGTCCTGAGTGCCCACTGAACAGTGCCAACCAAGCTCAGTCCTGGAGGAGACCAGCCAATGGGAACCAGCGGCCACCTCAGCCTGCTGCTCACTGCATAGAGCAGGAGGAGTTCTGGGGCATCCTACACGAGGCAGACCCAGTGCAAGCAGCTCACCAGGATAATCGCCAGCAACATCGGCAAACCGTGAAGCTGAATGGCAGAGTGGTAACTGGGTTGAGAGACACAGGAGCCACAATGACACTACTCCAAAAGAACTTGGTCTCAGAGCATCAGCACACTGGGGACACTGTGGCAGTAAGGGTAGCAGGGGGTGCTGTGTTTCGCTTACCTGTTGCCCGGGTACATTTGGATTGGGGAGTGGGTGCTAGACATGTGGATGTGGGGGTGATGAAAGACTTGCCCGCAGATGTTCTTCTGGGAAACAATTTGGCCCCTTTGGTTTCAGCCTATGCTCCGATGGGCCCTGCAGATGTGAACCCAGTGACCACCCTTGCCCAGACCCGTGCTGCCGGAACCAGCCCACCTGCTGATGAGACCCAGGTAAGATCTCCTTCCCCGACTGGTACCCCAGATCAGGTCCCCTTAAGCTGGGATTCCCCAGAGGAATTTGGGAGGGAAACCCGGGCAGATCCGACCCTCCAAAAGTACAGAGACAGGGCAGATGCTGGAGAGGAAGGAATAGATGGGGAACGGTATGAGTGGGTGGGGGACAGGTTATATAGGATCCCTAAGCCTGCGTTCCAGGCACTGAAACAGGCTCTTGTGAATGCCCCTGTCTTGGCTGCCCCAGTCCCTAACAAACGCTTTCTCGTCCATACAGATGCTTCCATGTATGGACTGGGGGCTGTGCTGAGCCAAGTCGGGGAAGATGGAGGAGAGCACCCTGTCGCATATCTCAGCAGAAAGTTGTTACCCAGAGAAGTGAGTTATGCGGCAGTGGAGAAGGAGTGTTTGGCCTTGGTCTGGGCATTGAAAAAGTTAAGCCCCTATTTATATGGGCAAGAGTTTTCCCTGGTGACTGATCACAACCCACTCGTTTGGCTTAACCGGGTCTCAGGAGACAATGGGAGACTGCTGAGATGGAGCTTGGCACTACAGCCCTACAATTTTACCATCAGCTACAGACCCGGTAAGCTGAACGGGAATGCAGATGGGCTGTCACGACAAACAGACGTTTCCCTTACCTCTTAGTCCGGTCATCCCCAAGTTGATCCGCCACAGGGTCAAGCCGGGTCTGCCGGAGTGTCCCACAAGGAGGGAGCCGTGTGACAGAACCATCTGTCTGCTTGGATTTTTACTGCATTCGTCTGTTTGTCTCCCGTTCGTATGAATGGCTGATTTCTATAGCCCAGCCATTCGAATGACTCTTTTTTCCCAAACAAACCTGCCGAATGAACGGCCACCCAAGAGAGGAGTGTGCTGCTGGTTAATGTAGTGATCCCAATTAGAACGTTGTGGTTAACTGCAGACACTTCTCAATTAAACCGAATTCAGGGTGGTCGTCGTTCGTATGTCGACCAAGAGGCAGCGGCCATTTTAAATCAAGCGAACGCTCAGCGGTGTTTGGCTCTATTTCTATGGAACTAAAAACTGACACTTTTTCTGCCGAACACCGCTGAAACAACGGAACGCCTAGCTGCCTCCACGAAAGCATGCGAACACCGGCCGTTCGGGAGATTTAGAGCATACGAAAAGACTTAACCCAGATAGCCTTCCCATGGAGTCATTCGTATACCGAAACACTGTAAGAACTTTGACTCCATGGCAATTGAACTATGTGTGTGGGATCTGAGCGCTATTCGCTAATAATATGCACTCAGATCCAGGCTATCTGGGGATGGGTGATACGAATGGGAAATGTTCGGTTTTCGTGTAGTTATATATTTTTATATCTTTTATTATTTTATGTCTAAGATGGCGACTGGCTTTGTCCTGGAGTTAATTGAGTTACTTGGTAATTAACTCCAGGGCAGAGAGGAGGGAATCATAATGCACTGTGGGTAAAATCTGTGACTGTGTGTCTGGAATGTCCCCATATCTGTCTGTCATTTAAGTCTCCCATTTGGTCCCCTAGGGGAGTGTCCACCAAGTGGGAGACCTGCATAAATACGGGCAGGTAGCCCACAGTAAAGCCAGATCCTGTTTGACCCTCAATGCGGAGCTTCTGTCTCGTTATTGGGGGGATTTCTTCTTCACGTTTAGAGACTGCTGGATGGAACGGAAGCCGCTTGGTGAATATTGCTGTTCGACGGTTGCCAGCAGTTCGTGTATTGCCGTTCGGGAGTTTGGAGCCGTTCACGGATCTCGTTCGGGAGATTGCCGCTTCCCCTGCATTTGGTTCGTGTATTACAGATTAAGCGAACAGAGACTGTACTGCAGCCGGGGAAGGTCTACTAAACGGCGGTTTTGCCTAAAGACACTGGAGGTGTCTTAACATGGTGTTACTCATATTAGTTTACCTAGGCCAGGCATAGACAACCCAGATGTTTTGGGCTACACCTTCCATGATGCTTTGCCAGCATTATGGGTGTAGAAGCATTATGGGGGATGTATTCCACAACATCTGGAGTGCCGAAGGTTGCCTATCCCTGACCTAGACAATCGGGGCATGCATCGGTCCCCAACCGCATAGGTGACCAGGTTATGAAGTTGCAGTAGCGGATTTTAGGTAATTGTGAGCCATCCCTAGGTATCAGAGGTGGAGTTGGAAGTGATCAACCCCCCCTGTTCTTATGTCTGTGGCTGCTGCACATATAACTAAAGAAGCACTAATAACAGATTAATGGAATACATTAAAGTAAGAAAAGTAAAAAAATAAACCTTAACAGTAGTCTGGTTGGGTGCAAGCATATTTTTCGTAAGTGCATTTATCGTGGATCCTACCCAATTCGTATATTAGTCGAGATCTTCTACATTTCCCTGTGGAGCCATATTGTTGAGCACCTTAATTGCCAGCGGTGCCATACACAGTGTCGGCTATGTTGGGTCATCCCAAAGCCACCTTTGTCAGTGGTCATGATAAGTGTCTACATCACATTGTGAGTAGGTTGTGTCCGATAATGGGATGAGTGTTTAAGCCAGGGTTCGTGTTCGGATAGGGAGTATCTAATCTCCTCCATAATTCTGATGTGTTCTACCCTAGAAAACCATTCCTCGTGATGTGTTTTTTTTTTTTTGTTTCCAGTATTTTGAAATTAGGGATTTGGCTGCTGTCAATAGGTAAAATTATTTTGAGTTGCGGTAAATTCTGAGAGGTTTTGGGGAGAGGTGCAGGAAGATCTCTGAAAAGGAGTGTGGTTTCGGTATTTTGGTTAAGGTGGTTATTACAGTTATAATGGTGTTCCAGAAGGTGCGCAGTATGGGACAATCCCACCAGATAGAGAAAGGAGAGATGAGTGCCCTTAAAATATAACTTTTATTAAATATCATCAGATAAAAAAATACTAAATGTGTGCTTCAACAGCAATAAATACCAAAGTGAATGTAAATATCCAAATATCCAAATTTCCACCTTGGAATAAAGCACAAAACAGACCACCAGTAACCAGATGATTAGATATATTGGTACATATGACAAGCAATGACAACCAATTAAAGACATCTTTACTCAATACTGGCCCATCTTACAATATGATACAGTCTGCAAATAATTCCTTATCCAAGTATCACAGCACGCCGATCTAAAAACTTGCGTGACTTATTAGTACATAGTCATTTGGAGAGAGAGTCGGTTCCGAGCAATTGGCTTACAGCACCTGTAGGTATCTATAGATGTGGACATTGTAAAGCCTGCTCATATGTTAAACCTTCAAAAACAATTACGTGCCATAACACTCAGAAAGAATTTAAGATTAATCAGTTTATCAACTGTAGCACCACTCGGGTAATCTATATTATAACTTGTTCCTGTGGTAAGCAATATATTGGAAAGACGTACCAGGAATTCAGAAGACGTATATTACAGCACGTCAGTTCGGTGAAAAATCTCAATCAGATTACCCCTGTGGCTAATCATGTACGCAACTTTCATGATGGTAACGCAAAACATCTTACGTTCCAAGCTCTGGAAAGGGTAATCCTTAATTCAAGAAAAGGGAACTTTAATTTAATATTGCTACAAAAAGAGTATAGATGGATTTATGAGTTTAAGACATTAACACCTCATGGCCTCAATGAGGAATTTATTTTTACCCCATTTATTCATTAGGGAGTCATCAAAATCCTCATACAATCAGCCCTTTGTGAGCATTTAAATCCCCATTTCCAGCGTGGTGGTTTGACATCAAATACTAGTGTGACACTAATACAGGAGCAGTATAACAATGATTATTGGCTCTGTGCACTTTAATGCCAGAATCACCAGTTCTGGAAAATAGAGTGGGAGCATTGACACCATTTCACCTATCTCGAAAGAATCATCTCTGCCCCTTTAGTATACTCTAACCGATAGCTATGCTACTTTAATTAAGACTTGGTTTGATTTAACAGCTGCCGGATAGGATTAAGATGAAATAGGATCCTACACGAAGATAACACCTTATCAGTCTAGTCGGATATGATTCTTGTACAGTTCCATACCCTGGATTGTATATCAGTGGTAATAACAACACTGTGATCATTTTCTTCTTAGCTTAACATGGGATAATATAAACTTTATTATTTTTGATATATTAAGGGAACGTACATGATTGTGTATCATTGAGGAATATAGGATTAATGCTTGATTCTATTCCTTTATTTTTCGTTTAAGGTGAGGTGTCATTTTGGATCAATAATGTTGTATGTATTCTTACTTGTTGATTGAGTGAACTCTCCATCATCATTATTATTATGGTCTTTACGATTTATTTATTATGATTCGTTAGTATTCTCGGCTAATTTTATTGTATGGCAACACTAGGTAATCAACTTGTACCCTTTTGCCTTAATTAATAACATTCTCTCTTGTCCTTCTCTCTTCAGGTCGTTTTTATTATATCATTATTATGTATTATTTACTATTTTTCATTTATTTTCTGTCTTCCCCTACAAACGGTACACCGCAAACTGCTTTACAAGTATCAAGTTGGTGCAATGCGGCAATCAGGTGGTTATCAGACCTCTCATATAAGACCCTCAAGAGTTAACTATCTCTCCTCTCCCTTCCCGGGCACAAATAGAAGCTCTTAGACGTCATTGTGACGAACCACTCTGATAGGGTAATTACTGCCGACGTTCTATACACTGATTGGCCAATACCAATATTTGAACATTTAAAAAGGAGCCATTTCCCACACATTGGTTCCCCTCTGATGAGCTGTGGCGAAACACGCGCGTCAGGGGAGTCCGGAGTCCCGAGGCTACATTTGAAAGACCACATACATTGTGGTCTCGAGACTTCGGTAGCACTTTATTACTTTAGCTCTCCGCAATAGCATTAGTAATTTTTGGCTGCGTTAATTTCTACTTCATACCTACGAGATTATTTTTGACAAGGGTTTATTTAGCTACAGGGTATCGTGCTTCTTTTCACTCATGCTACTTTGTATCCAGTACCTCTGAGAATGATTTTTTGTGGCAAACAGCTATATGTAGAGTGATTTGAAGGTCTGCATTGCCGATTTCCACTAGGTATGCATATATATTAAGGGAAACAGCATTCCCCCCTTTTCCCTCTCAGGCTGGTGGCAGTTAGATACATTGCATTTATAGATGTATTATACAAAGCAATAGCTTTCAAGGCACTTGTGAATTGCAAAACTTGCTTTTGCATGTCTGTAGGGCGGGGCCTGACAGCCAAGATGGCCGGTCGTGCTCTCTAAGAGCTCGTGCACTGGAGGGCACAAAACTTGAGAATCCTGGTAAATCCTACCAAGCCAACAACCCATGGTGCCCAGAAAACGACACAGAACCACATGAGGAACAAAACGGTACCTATCATGCACCATAACGATACACCAGCACACGAACCGGCCATGCGGCCTATCTTGCAGCGGGGATTGAAGCCTGGGGGAAGCGGCCGATCGCCCGACACGGGACCTGCTAAAAAGCGAGAAATGCATGACGCCCAGCCACCCCCCCCTCTGGACCGGCGGGGGATATCCCGGTCCACGCTGGGGACGATTACCCCCACAACAAGACATGAACAAGCGACAATACTAACTGAAAAACGAGGCTGTCAAGGCCCAAACAAAATGGCGCCACGGGCGCGACCGGCCTCAAACAGCTCCCCTACAAAACCACCCAATAACACACTGGACTTCTTCGAACAGCTCTGTACTAGCCTATGGGCTAAACTTTACAACAGGGGTCGGATATTCAAGCTGGCGAGGAAAGAGGCGGCGGCATGGATTCGCCCTGCCACCCGACGCCTCCTGTGCGGATGTCCGCCGCGAGCCCCCAGAGTGGCCCTCAGACAGAGACAGGGTGGGAAATCGGAGTGGCGGGGAGCGGAGACGGGCCTCCCGGGCACCGACACCAGCCCTCACACACGGCAGCGCAGGACCACCGGGTTTGCCCGACCCGCTCAACGGCAACCGAAGCCACCGACCAACAGAGAACGTCCCCGCACATACAGTCTCACGCTGCAAGCCCATATCAAGCACCCACTATATCTGGGGCAACCCAACACCAGCAACAAGGTACGACCAACCAACCCCACCAACCCATGCCCACTTACCGATCCCAAATGGGGACCCAGGGACACTCTATAGGGGCACCAGGACTTTGCCTGACTGGCGTGGGCTGAACAAAGAATACCTTGCAAACTGTCTGCCTAGAGGACTAAAACCATTTGTGCCGATCAACCCACTGTCACCCAGCGGAATTACCCTCACTTCAAATGACTCTTACTTGTTGGTTTTCTCCGGAGTATAGCCTCAATAGACTATCCACTAAGTTTATTATGTTTCATATGTTTAATGATTACAGGCGTATGGGCAACCCTCAGCACCAGAGAATGAGCAATAGACCTCTCCTCTCCGAGACTAGCTAAGGGTCACAAGCATGACTTTAACAATGAAAATATAGTAATGTTCGGAAGCCACACTCTAGCCTCCCTTAGCATGCTTTAACCTATGTCTAACAACATATTAGCACCTACACATTCCACAAGTATGTAGGTTTAGATGTTAAAGGGTATTTTATAAACAGTGCAGTGAGCTAGACCTATAACGTGTGCCACTAGCTGACACTCTCTGTTGCTAATCGACTAACCATACATATAACGGTGTCAATAACTATTGTTTTTTCTTTATGCTAGTTATTTTAGCTAAATCTCACTCTGTTGGAATAACTGTTTAGTTAAGCGTGCAAATTATAAAAAAGGTGCGAATTATCATGCCACTGTCTAATCTATGTGAATCCTGAGATACGCTGTTGTGGCGCCTGTTGATATGTCTGTAACTTCCCGCACAACAAAAATAAAGAATTAAAAAAAAAATAAAAAAAAAAAACTTGCTTTTGCACACATCTTTTGATGAAGGTTTCTGAAAACTTTTGAACAGAACCTCATCTTTTGATTCTTATATATATTTATTTGTTAGTCATTTAGTTTATTCCAAGGTGGAAATTTGGATATTTACATTCACTTTGGTATTTATTGCTGTTGAAGCACACATTTAGTATTTTTTTATTCGATGATATTTAATAAAAGTTATATATTTAAGGGCACTCATCTCTCCTTTCTCTCACTATTTTTAGTGTTCAGGGTTAACCCCTATCTCTGAGTTTCCCTTTTTTAGCTTCCTCCTTTCTCTTTTTTGGTATTTAGTCCCACCAGATATGCTAGTATGTGTCCTTATCCCTCTCACATCTCCAGCACTGGTGAAGTCGCATATGCGTTCTATACCATCTAGGGATCAGTTTGTAATTGGTTTCAACTAGTGAGATATTTAGAGTGTTTTGCGGGTGATATGGAATATATTTGTACCAAAACAGATGGTGGGAGTGTGATTCCTAATTCTTGGTTCCAATCATCCGTGTATTACGGTATGGATTTGCAGGTTTTGTCCTGTAGAATTGATTGAATTAGAGAGAGTGATTTTTTCAATGTGACGGGCTTCGAGCACTAGGCCTCAAATGTGGAGCAAGGGAGGGACAAAGGTATGTTCTTGATTGTGGATACAAATTTAGTTAATTGGTGGTACCAGAATGTGTCCATGAATGTTGGCTGTTGCCAGGGGCAGAGTTCAGCGTGTGGAGTGGCCGCTTTTCCCTCCTTTAGTTATATCCACCAGGGTTATATATGAGAGATTGAAAATCTACCATTAATGACAACTCTCTGTACGCTCTTTAAGAAAAAGAATATTCATCTAGACCAATTTATTTTAATTTGAGCACTAACCTAACGTGTGGAACTCTATTGGATGCCTTGTCAAAATCCAAGGAGTGTACATCCACTGCAACATTCTTTATAGAATGCAATTAGGTTAGGTTGACAAGACCCATGTTTAACCCCTTAAGGATGGAGGCAATTGTATAGGTTCTCTTCAAAACAAAATGTAAACAAAAATATTAATTTGACTATATGTGTGATGGCAGTTATACCCCAACACGCAGGAAAGAGGAAACCAATAAAAGGTGGATCCGAAAGACATATTACCGAGCCTTAGAATAGCTGGACTTAACATATTACATTAGCGAGAATAAAGGTCAAGAACAAATCAAGGTCAGGGATACAGAAAAATGCAAAGTCAAGACAAAGCCGAGGTCAGGATACCAGAAATCACAAGTAAAATATGAAGCAGAGGTCACAAGGGAATCTCTAAGAGCACTAAATGAGGATTGAACAAGAAATCATGATGGGGCAATGAATGGGGGCTAAAACAAGCTTTAAATAGGCTTACCTATGTTCTAATAGGTCCACGTCATCACTGCGACCCAAAATAGCTTAGGATCGCAAAGTTGATGTGGTCACTTTTTTTTTTTTGTAAATATGATTTTTATTTGCATTTCGAAAAAGGAAATAACATTGAGACTTGCAGGTCTCTGTATGCATATTGAATATAATAACAAGAGCACAAAAGTTTGTAATCTAGGATTAAATGGAAACACGCAGGTTTCAACATAGTAAAGTGGAGGTAGAGCTTGTGATACGCAGATCTCGCATCAAGTGTCAATCATGAGTCACGCAGGCCTTAGGTAAGTATGATAGCAATAATAGCAAGTGAACTATACGGAAACATGCGTTTCAAATGTGCATTATGTCCATTGGGTTGGTTCCCTTGTCCACCCCTCCGGTTGACGTGTCCACTCTTGGGTCGTCAGGTCTGTGTTCGGTAGTGTCAGTGTGTTGTGGAGTGTTACTGTGTTCTTCGTGTCGGATCTGTCGCTCGTGCCCTGGTCAGTATTCAGGGTGTTATGTTGGTCCTACGTGGGCTCTAGGTGTTGGCTTGATGTCAGCCTTCCTTGGATCCGACCCAACCTAGGTGTCTTGTTTTATATTTGAGCAGTTGTGCGTCTTCCTGAGTGGTAGTGTGGTCGTTGGTGTTCTAGTGAGTCTGAATGCTGGCTCATGGTGTTTGTGTTGTGTTTTATGTTGTGGTGGGTGGGATGTGGGAATGTACTGTCCGTGGAGGGGGTGGGTTACTGTCGGGGGTGTCCCGGTCTATTTCTGTCACGGCTTACCTTAATGGGAGTCCAGTATGCAGAGATATGCTCACCCTTGCAATTAAACACAGGCCACGGTGGTCAGGGAAGAACTCACCTGGCCTGTGAATCTGTGCACGGGGTCTGTGCAGTACAGATACGGACATAAACAGGAGAATCATTGTGGATAAGCCAAAGGTCAGTGGGTGCCAGAAATCAGGATAAATGAGTAGAGAGCCGAGGTCAGAGGATGCCAGAAGTCAGGATACACAAAATAACAAGCCAAGGTCAGGAATCAACAGGAGAACACTGGAACACGAAGCAGCAATACATGAACCAGAGTCAATGAACTGACACTGCCCTCAGGGAGAGGCAGTGTCTTATACCTAATTGGGCCATCAGCTTCAGGTGTGGTGAGAATATTGGAGCAGCCACAGATAACCCCAGTGCTGGATACAAGGCAAGATCGGACTGTAGGCTATACTTGAGCTGTAAGGTGGCTTAGAGGAGAAACAACAGACTCAAGACTGCAAAGTACCCATGTTCAAATCCCTGGTTGAGCACTTCTTGGGTGACCTCGTTTGACATTCTGGATGGTGAGAACCGTGACAATTTTGTCTTCTGTTTTACCGGTCTACACGACTCCTCTGCATCACGGCCTACAAGCCATACTTAAGCCTGTTTATGAAGTCTGCCTTGGTAGTCGTCAGTAGCCAGTGTGACCAGATTTCCAGATATTTATCTGAAGAATTGGTTGCACTCATGTTGAGTTCCTCTATTGCTGTGAGTTGTTCCATTTGGGAGAACCAGGTTGTCAGCAGGGGGGTTACTGTTTGCTCCCAAAATTGTAGGAGCACTTGTTTGGCTATGTTTAGTATTCTTATGGTTAGTGAGTTTTTGTAGCGAGATCTAGGGCTTTTTGTATGGTGTAGGAGCATAGCTTCTGGGCGGAAGTGTGGTGGTGCGTCTGAGAATGTCTGGAGGAAGTCGTGTATGCCCTTCCAGAAGGGTTGGATGGCCTCGCAGTCCCACCAGAGGTGGGGTGTGGTGCCTGTCTCTTTGCTGCATATCCAGCAAAGGTCAGTGTGTCCTGGGTCTATGGTATGGAGTATGTTTGTGGTACGGTACCAATGCGTTAGCAGTTTGAATGCTGTTTCTTGTGTCTTGCTGAAGATCGAGCAGTGATGTGTCAAGCAGCACATCTCCCAGTCTCCATCAGTAAAGGTTTGTTCCCATGTCCCCATGAACTTAGGTTTCTCAGTCAGGGTTTCCCTCTGGAGCATGGAGTAGATGAGTGAGATCCCGTGTGGTTGGGGGTCAGGGTCCATGCACAATTGTTCAAATGTGGTGGGGTCTTGCATCTGTGCCGTGCCCCCCGGGAGAGTGTTTACGTAGCTCTGTAGTTTTCTGCATTTAAGGTGGTGTAGCGGGTGGGAGTGGATCCCTCTATTAGATGTGGGAGTGTCTTGTAGTCAGCACAATCAAGGAGGTGGTGCAACCTAGGTGTCTTGTAGCGAATGCGTTGGGGTCTAGGCCCGGCTGAAAGCTTTTGTTATGGGCTAGGGGGAGAAGGGGAGAGGGGTACGGCTCCAGTCCGCATCTCCTCGCCACTCCCTTCCATACCCGCATTGTTGCTGTTGTGTAGGGTGAGCACTGTCCGCCCCACCCGTCTGCCATGGTAGGGTGGATATCGGCATCCCAGCTTCCATCTCCTCTACGCCCTTCCAGATTTTGAGCACCCTCTCTTTTGACCACTCCATGATCCTTTGGAGTTGGCAGGATTCGTAGTATAGGGTAAAGTCTGGCATAACCAGACTGCCCCTGTCTTTGGATAGCATTAGCGTGGCCATCCAGACTCTCTCTGTCTTCTCTCATTCCACACATATTTACCCATTACGTGTCTTAGGGTGTTGAAAAAGTATCTGGGGATAGCTATAGGGAGGGCCTGCATGAGGTACAGTAATTGCGGGAGGAAATTCATTTTTATGACCTGGATCCTGCCTAAGCAGGATATGTGTGGATATGCCCAGTCAGACAGGTCCTGTCACTTGTCCAGTAGGGGGGCAAAGTTTTCCCTAAATAGATCTTTGCCTTTCCTGGTCAACCATGTTGTTCTACCCACTGGAATCTGTTCTCAGGTACACTAACGTTCAAGACATAGGATTTTGAAAAAATACCCTAAAAGCTTTCAGAATGTTTGGTAGCGAGATCTCCGGGTTGGTGACGAAGAACAGAAGGTTGTCGGCGTATGCCGCCACCTTATGCTGCGTGTCCCCTCTCCTGGTGCCCCAGATTTCGGTGTCATGTCGTATATGTGTCAGGAAGGGCTTGAGTGCCATCACGAAGAGCAGGGGGGACAGGGGACATCCCTGCCTGGTACCGTTGTGTATAGGAAATTCAGTTGTCATGGCTCTGTTGCCAATGACATGGGCAGTGGGCCCATTGTACAGCGCCTTGATCCAGCCCCTGATGTGTGGTCCCAGCCCTATGTGTGCTAGTGTGTGGAACATGTATTGCCAGCCGACCCTGTCGAAGGCCTCCACATCCGTAGACAGCAGGAGAAGGCCTCTGTCTCCTCCCTCCCGACCGTGCCTGATCGTATTGTCCCGTGCCTCCCGTCCATTCACGAAGTACAGTTGGTCTGGGTGTATTAATTTGGGATGTGTGTTTGGAGGCGCGTGGCTAGGATTTTCACCATCAGTTTGATGTCGCAATTGATGAGCGAGATGGGCCTAAAATTCCCGCAGTGTTCCCCGTCTTTGCCCCCTTTCGAAATTATTGTGATATGTGCCGTCAGTGATTGCTTGGGTAGGTTGTGTCCCTCCGGTAGTGCGTTTAGTGCGTCTAGCAGTGGGGAGTACAGGTCGTCAGAGAACATTTTGTAGTTCCCCAGCGGTAACCCGTCCGAGCTTGGCCTTTTGCCTTGTTTCGTCATTTTAATGGCCAAGGCCAGTTCTTCCAGGGAGATGGGCTCATCTAATCGGTCGGCGACGTCTTTGTCTATGGACGGGAGGGGATGGGCTTTCTATGGACGGGGGGAGGACGTTCAGGTCCGAGTAGTAGCCCCATATTATGTCTAGGATTTTAGTGGGTAGGTGGTATAAGGTGCCCTGTGTATCCCTCATTCTGTCCACTTTTGTCGTCTGTCTCTTTTTGGTGAGCATTCTAGTTAACAGTTTACCGCTTTTGTTGCCATGGAGTTGGACTGGTAGCCTGTGAGCAGGCGTTCCAAGCCCTTAATAGAAACAATAAAAAAGGCTGCGCACACAAATAAAAATAAAGTCCAATTTAAAGGAAAGGAAAAGTCCAACTGTTTTATCCTTACAAATGGTCTTTGCTAGTGACGTCTTCTCTTATTGTAGTGGTTCCACTTACATGAGAGAAAAAAAGAGAGAGAAGGGCAACCAATAGTGTAGTACGTAAAATTCTAATGTGGACGTGAAGGAATAATAGTATAAAACTCACATTTACCAGAGCTACTGTCCTAGCTCTGGGGTGAAGCGCATACAGCCGTTTAATCCCCGCTTGTGGGATCTAAATGGGTCCCTCTCTTGTAATAGGTGTCCAGTTCTCGGAATAAAAGAAACAGCCAATAGTGCTCACTGTATAGCAATATTGATAAAATAATAAAAGAATGTACTTACAAAACAAGAGCAGACCTACTGCTCCGTCATGACAGCTTGGGTGGATTGATCCCCACCTAGGATTTCTTTAAGTGCAGGAAACTTCCAGGGATTTTCAAGGTTTTTTATAAAACCAATATAAAAGTGAATAAAATAATTAAAAAGCCAGGATAAAAAAGAAGAAAAATTATGTGTCTATAAAAAAGATTATTGGCACAAACAAATGACCAAAAATACTTTAATATATATAGAAAAACCACAATAATTTAAATTTCCATAACGCGTTTCGTCAGAGACTTTTTCAAATGGAATAACAAGTACTACCTGGCTTGAAGGTGTTATATAAGAGCATAATTAATTTAAATTTGGCGCCAAAAATTGGTCCATCCAATCAGAAATAAAAGCATATTTAACTTTAAAACATGTTTCCCCTCCAACCCCGTGCGTGTTCCCAGTGTATGAGTGAGCCCCACCGATGGGGCTCGTCACCTGCTCAGCCGGGTCATCACAGGGCTTCAAGGGTCCCAGCAGTGAGGCCCAGTCTAGGTCAAGAGTCCCCCTCCCCGCCATGTCAGGTCAAGGGCAGGCTGCTCCCCATCAATTATCTCACCCCCGTCCTGCCCGCAAATGGAGTCTCCCACCCGCTCCCTCCAGGACCCTGTCAGGGAGCCCTGGCCCCGGTGGTGAGGCCCAGGTGTCTCCCCACTAGTTCCCCCCCCTCTCCAACCCCCCCCCCAGGTAAAGGGACCTGCCTGTGTGAGTTGCATCTCCCTCCCCCTTCGGTGTGGGTGTTCCAAGGAGCGTTTCAGTAGGCCTGATGAGTGTGTCACTTGTGGTAGCAGGGAGGCCCAGCATTCCCATATCACCCTCCACCTCCCACCTGTTCAAGTAATGGTGCATGAGCCCCAGAGTGTTTGTGGTGGGCTGGTACCTTAATCGTAAAGTACCATGCGGTGGTACTTGAGGTTATGTACAGTGCCCGTCACCGTTCCTCTTATGTAGCGGGCCGGGTGGCCTGTTGGCGGGGCCTCCTGCGGGGTGGAGGCGGAAGCCCCTGGGTCTCAGGTGTGGTCATATAGAAGGCCAGGGGCCATGTCATGGTGATGGGTGGAAGTTGGAGTTCCACAATTAGGTTGCTTAAGTCCTCTGGGTGCCGATCTGCCAAATATTGTTTATATGGGTTGATCTTCCAAATGAGCACTTTAAATGTTTTACTCTCTAATATGCTGCTTTATTATATATAAGTTAGTCTTATGCCAATTAGCTAATTTATATTTTTTCTCTCTCCCTCTTTTTTTGTCTGTTGTTCCCAATGTTCATACTGCTGTTGCTATGAGGAAAATATGCTATGCGTTTCCTCTATCAAAACAGAATTATACATTAACATGCTAAATGTTCTAAAATGAATTACTGAAGAAGATAAGTTTTTAGAAATGTTTGTTGTGATATTTATTAAGAAAATGTTTATGTACATAATTGTATTGCATAAAGAAATTGTTTGCCAATATAAATTGCTGAAAGGGACATTTTTAGTGCTGGCAGACTTGCAGAATATTTTGTCCAAGCCAGAAGTGTGTCATGACGCGGGGACTAGAAGTTGCATCATGGCACGAACTGGAAGTGATAGTAAGAAAAGGTTACCGTAAGAAGTAAGTAGTAAGAGGAATGGCGCAAAAGCAGAAAAAAGGCGCCAAACCGGACATATTTAAAAAACTAAGAACAAAGAAGAAAAATAGACTTAATAAAGGCCCAGGCCGAAACGCATCAAGTCTTTGCCATTTGCACAGTGGACTTCTTATTTTATTATAAAATTAAATCCTAATAGTCAAAAAGAATTGGTCTATTAGAAAATATGTAAGAGGGAATAAGACAAAAAGTGAGAAGAAAGCTCTGAAACTGGAAAGACAGAGTTTCATCAAATCCCATACATATGCATAAATATCAAAGTAAATTATTTTATTATACCCAGTATTTGTTTTTATCCTCACTTTGTAGCGTGTCCAATAAAATTGCTATTTTATTCCTTGCATCCTGGAATACTTGAATCTAACAGCGGGACCACGGAGGGGGAGCAGTCTGGTGTGTGAAGTACCACGTACAGATATTATCCATGCCTGTAGTCTGAGCCAGCTTATGTTAAGTGGCTCATGACCATGTGAGTGAAACCTTTTTAAGTCTAAGTTATTATAAGGTTTTACGTTATTACCTTATGTGTTTTTTTTTCCTGTTTTTATATTTTATATACAGAAGTGATCCAAGCACGGATAGAATTTCAGACTTAAGGGTAATTTGTACCTTGTTACTTGATATAGTGTGTGCTCACCATTTTTTATTGTATGTTCTTTATTTGTATGTGTTTGAGTGACTCACGGAAGCACCTCTTTTTTATTGTATCCGTCTAGTTTTTTAGCCTTAAATTTTATTGATTCTAGGACTCTGCAGGTGTTGTCTTCCTCTAACCTACCCACCACGAAACCGAACTGGTCCGGGTGTATTAGATCTAGAATAACCAAGTTCAATTTTTGGGCCAAAAATCTATATATTTTTATATCTAAATTGATTAACTATATTGGTCTATAATTGGTTATAATTGCCTGTTTTTAAAATAGGTGATATAGTACCTTCTAGCACTACTACGGGAAATCCATACGATTTACCTATGGCGCCATACACACGCTCCAACAAGGGAATAATCCTAGGTTGCAGTCTCGTAGAACATAGTGGTGAAGTCATCAGGACCTGGCGCTTTACCCTTCTTCATATCTGCAATTACATTGGCGATCTCTGCTTAAAGAAAAGGTTTATTAAGTATATTCCTTTTTTCATTGGATAACACTGGAAGGTCTAGGGATGTTTTTTCCATACCTAAGTCATTTTTATTTGGCTCGGGTAAATGATATAGGGTTCATAGTATGCTTTAAAAGTCCTAGCGATATGGAGAGGAGAAAAGCAAACTGCACCTTCATATGTAATCTGTTTAATTCTACTTCTTTGATCTTGAGCTTGTAGTTTGTTTGTTAAAGCTCTGCCAGCTATATTTTTTGAGTAGTACCATCTTTGTTTCAGACGTGTTAAGGTGTAATTAGTTTGATCTTTTATTTTTTTTCTTAATCTCTTGTTGAATCGTTGTTATTTCTCTATAAGTATCAGGAGAAGAGTACAGCTTGCTTGTTCTCTCAAGACTGGCAAGGCAAATATAAAGATCAGCTAGTGGTTTTCCCTGCTTTTTTTCAAATATATTTCCTTTTTAATCAGGTAACCCCTAAGAAAACATTTCATCGAACACCATAGAGTAAAATCTGAGACCGCATTATTATCGTTTTCCTGGGGAAAGGATTCAGCAGCCTTCAATAGATTTTCTTTATTAGACACAGAAGCTAATATAAATTCCTTCAACCTCCATTCAAAACATCTCTTATAGAATAGATTTTTTTTTTAAAGGGTTAAATAAAGGGGCGTGATCTGACCAATTTATATTCCCTATTTGCAAGTCGACCCAAAGATCTAAAGATGTAACTTTCATAAAGGAAAAGTCAATTTGCGAAGATGAGTCATGGGGATTTGAATAAAAAGTAAAATGTCTTTCTTCAGGATGCTGAGTCTGCCATATATCATATAAATTATATCTAAGTAAAGAGTTTGCAAGAGCCTTGGTTTGTGTCAGATCTCTCTTATTGATTTTGTTATTAACAGATCTCTTTCTGTCTAACTCAGACCAAGCTATATAATTCATATCTCCAGCTAAAACCAATGTACCTTTGGAATATTGTTCCACTATTTGCATTTTAGATTCAAAAAAAGTAATTGGGTAATCTGAAGCAACATATAAACTTACTAAATCATTGATTTTCCAAATTAAAATCAGATATCTCCCCAGATCGTCATCCACATGATGGATATATTCAAACTTAACCCTTGAAGAAATTATTATAGCCACCCCTCGTTTCCCCCCACCAAAAAAAAAGCTTGATGTAAATATAATTGGATATTTACAATATTTCCACAATCCCATATCTTTCCTTCCAGTGTGTTTCCTGAATAAAAGCATATGTCTATATGGTGTCTGTTCAAAAGATCCAAAATACTTGCTCTTTTAAAAGGGGAGTTCAATCCCTGTGAATTTATTGTAATGAATTGTAATAACACTTACCCTCATCTTCCCACCGCTGAGAGGAACCATCCCATTACAAACAAACAAAGTACATATATACTCTTTTGTGTCCAGAATCCATCCTTTAACAATCAATACAGTACAATGCCTATACAAATAGGCATCATAAACATATATCCTAATAGCATGCAGATGAATAGAAAATTTTCTAAAAACCACCAGGGACAGTGCATGTCATGTCAGTATCTCTGTGAGGCTATAAAATATATCCGATCTTTGTTAGAGCCTATCCCAATACAGTATTGCCACAGGAAGAAAAACAGAAGCATATATTTAAAAAAAAAAATGAAAATAATATTCTCAAACTGCAATGCTGAATCTCACTACATCAGCTTAACTAAAACCGTCATAAGGCCAATGTATATATTATATCAGACTTCAAAAATCTGTATTTTAGTATTAGATTCAAGAAAATAATTTAGTCATCATCACGTAGGAATTTAGTCATCTTCAAGCTCTTGCTACTTTTCTTTCTCTCTCTTTTTCTCCCATTTCACTTTGCTTTTCCTCCCCTTTCCTTCAGTTAATATATAGCTATTATTTTATATATCACAGATATGAGCTACCCTTCCTGTCTTTCCTTCCCTTAATCCATTTTAGTCTAGTGCTTATTCTTAGAGTATTTTAATACTATAATATATTTCTTGGAAATTATGGTTGAATTCATCAATTTACATTTACAGCATGAGAGAGAAAGAAAAAAAAAAAAACACGCTGCTGGCCTCTTCATTACGCCAAAAACAAGCCCAGTCAAAAATCTCATATCTAATTTCGCAGACAGGGGAGAAAATCCTTAATCCCCAAGACATTAACAACGCAATGGCCCAATACTACCACACACACTCTACAACCTACATGAAGACCCAAATACCCACCAACCCACACAGACTGAAATGGAGGAATTCCTGAGCCACATGACATTACCGACACAAAAGAACAAACTCCAGGCTGCCATCACAGTACAAGAAATAATTCAAGTCATACGCTCACTGCCTGCCCATAAAGCCCCTGGCCCTGATGGGTTCACTAACCTCTATTACAAAACATACTTGAAAATGAGAGAAATCTCAATGTATCTTTCCTGGTAAAATATTTTATAAATATTAAAACCAATTGGCACCCAACTTAAAATGCACATTTACCCATATTGTGGACACAGGCAACATCCTCCCAGAAGTGCAAGGAGCTTTTGTAGCCACACCACCAAAGCCCGGCAAAATCCCACACAGATGCCAAAACCTGCACCCAATCGCCTTTAAACACAGACGTAAAAATCCCAGCAAAACTAAATACTACCCGACTATCCAGAATCATCCCCACCATTATACATGAGGATCAGGTGGAGTTCGTGGTAGACAGGCAGGGATCGGACAGAACAAGAAAGGTGGTGAACTTGATGCACGGGCTGAGAGGAGGGGGGCCCCACAGCTTGTTTATGTCACTAGTTGCTGTAAAGGCATTTGACAGACTAAATTGGTCCTTAAAATTTTGAATTCTCAGCCACATTCATGTCCTTGGTCTCGGCCTTGTACTCCAGGCCAATGGCACAGGTATCCAACGCTGGTTTTGTCTCTGTAACGGCACCCCCAGGCATATAAGGGTTAAACCACCGTTTAGAGGAAGATCTTCCCCTTCCAGAGACACAGGCACAGATACTGTAGACACCAATCCACCGAACAGGAGAAGCATATGAATGCCGTAAACAGCTGAACCAGAACCACACGAATGCTGTAAACAGCCGAATAGCAAAAACCATACAAATAGGTTTACACTCCTAGCAGTCAAACTAGAACAGCATACAGTAAATCCCCCCCAAGAACAAAACAAAGCTCTGTGTTGAGGGTCAAGCAGTGAACAGACAGAGCTGTGGGTTTATTGTTCTTATATACACATTAGTACCACCCACAGGGTTTTGGAAAACAACCAATAAACACGTACAATACACAGACACTCCCACATAAAATCCTCCCCTCTGCCTGTGATACAATTACCTTACACAATAGGTAATGTAATTATCACAGCCAGAGAAATACAGTTTTTCCACATTATTCATAACTTGAAAAGTATGCATCATATTCACATAACTTACATTTTCAGAATCAGCATACTCCAAATACAAACATATGTCAAAATCATCCAACTTGGTCCATTGGTTCAAAAGATAGATCGTAGTCCTTTGTGACCAAATGAAGCATGGCTTTTCTGCCCAAAACCAGTTCCACAGAGTCTTCTATCCTGGAGATAATTGGGAAGTAATCCAATTATCTCCAAGGACAGAGGCAAAACTCCATTAAGCACATGGCAGTGAAAAGACAGTAAATTACAATAAAATACACAAGGTTACATTTATTACATAAAATACAGACATGCAACATATCCCCAGATAGCTTAAGTCTGAGGGCACATTATTACTGAATGGCGCTCTGACCACACACATACAGTTCAATCGCCATGGAGCCAAAGTCTTTTATTACACAAATAGGCTCCATGGCATAGCTGTCTGGGTTAAATGAGTTCATTCAGTAAATCCGAGAATCTACCGAACACCAGGACAGAAATACAGGAATACACCTTTCTGCATAGGAAAATAAAGTATTTAAATGCCGGTCCATAGTCAAAAGGCAGCAGGCAGGCAGCTAGGCTCCTCCAATGCACAGTGGCGAGATTGGTCTCGTCACAGTCTCCATAAATTTCAAACTATCCAATGGGACACGGCAGGGTGTCCTTTATCACCATTGCTTCACATACATATCGCTTTCTCCAACATTATAGTCACTGCTCATACTACAAATTAAATCTGACAAAAACACAAACCACAGGGATAAATGTATCGGACTCCCACTTAGCGCAACCGAAACAGGCCTTCCACTACGACTTGAGGTCGGACCATGTAACTTTCTTGGGGTTAGCCCTAACAGTCTCCACAACTGACCTTTACAGAGCAAACTATGTGACTGAGGTTAAACAACATCTATCTAGCTGGAGGGGAAAGTTCCTCTTCTGGGTGAGCAGAATAGCTGCTGCAAAAATGATAATCCTCCCGAAGATCCAATATCTCTTTATAACCCTCACTATGAAACTCCCGGCCTCCTGTGTCAGGGAAATGCAACAGGCTTTAAATGCCTTTGTCTGGGGAGGTAAGAAATCCACAGTGCCAATGAAGATATTATATTGGGCCTTAGAGGATGGAGGCATGGGGATGCCGTGCTTCCAGGCTTACTGCCACGCAGCGGAACAAAGCTCCCTCTTTGCCTCATGTCATGGTACAAACTTGAAACAATGGGCCCAAATTGAAGCTGCATGCGCAGACAGACTGGGACTAACTTCTAATCATCCTACGCAAAAAACACTCTTACCCACGACATAAATTACTTTAAAAATCTGGGACACGCACAGACACAACATGCAACAGGGATACCCAATATCCCCAGCCCTGCCAACCAAAGCCTTCACAGCGCTCATCCCCGATTTTAACCACAGGCCCTGACAGATGGCAGGAATCACCAATCTTGGCCAAATCACAGACTCACAAACACTCATGCCATTTGACACCCTGCAACAAAAATACAACCTTGCAAATCAGGCATATTTCCCCTACGTCTATATAAAATCATGGATGGGAAAACTTCCCCAAACAGGTGAGTGTAAATGGAAATGGTGAAAAGCATTAGCCTACACAAGAAACTTCTCTCCCAGTTTTATGGTAAAATCAGGGACCAATGCAAACAGTCTAACCCTACGTTCATTGCGGCGTGAGAGAAGGAACTCACAAGACCTCTAGATAAATCACATTGGACGGAAATATTCCAAGCCCATAGGAAGACACTATCCACACATTGAAACCACAAGGAAGGTACTTGGTGTCTGGCGTAAGAGGCTCTCTGGGTAAGCCGATGCTCCTAGCGCTTCCTGAGGGCTCCAAGCACTCCAGCCGACACCATAACCACCGTGGACTCCTTCAGAGAGCAGGACAGGAACAAGTTCTTACAAGAGCTTAGTAGTGATTTAGCAAGGGAGTATGACAAGCATAGCAATCCCTTGTAGCAGATTCCCCCAATAAGAGACGGCACTCCAAATTGAGAGTGAAGTAGAACTGACTGTACTGGCACATACAGCCTCTTTTATTCACAATCCACAAACATAGTACTGCCCTCAGGGTTTTAAAATACATCCAATCAATCCGTACAATGCACACAGACACTCCCACACAAAATCCTCCCCTCTGCCTGTGATATGATTACTGAACACAATGGTTAATATAATTATCACAGGCAGAGAAATACAGTATTATAAAACATATCACAATATGCAATAAACCCATAAAAATCACATATCCAAAATTCACCCAGATCCGTTCAGTAGTTTGGAAGATACAGTTTAATGCAGATTCCGCAGAACATATACAGGCTATATGAAAAATAATTACTGTATACTGTGTCCCCTGTTGTATAGTTTAAAACTACTGCACAATGTCTCTGTGCACCAAATACCGGCGAGATGGCACCGTGTAGAAAAGTCCAAACAGTGTCTGTGAGTTAAAATGGCCGCCATCAATTGTTCTCACCATGTGCTTCATCCATTGTTCTCACCATGTGCCTGATACATGAAATGGTGACCACCCAGTAACTCCACAGTATTTCCCCAAATGGTTCTTAAAGGGCCAGCAGCAGCACAATACAAATCAATTATGCCCAAATCATGTCTTTAAAGAGCAATACATCCCAGGGACCATAGTCACATGGCAGGAGGCTGGCAATCAGTCTTCTCCAATGCCCAGTGGCGAGGTCAGTTTCGCCACAACTACCACACCAAAGAAGCTGTCCTACGACGCAGTAGGATGGGCCCCATCAAATACTATGAGCACCAACTCTCGATTTATCAAGACCTCGCACTGCTCACCTTGCTTAAAAGAAAGGAGCAGAAACCCATCACCGACCTCCTCCTCCTCAACGCAGTGCGATATGCCTGGGGCCATCTGTGCCATTCGGGACTTTTTATGTTTTATTGGTCCGGTAGCTCTAACTACCAAACACCGACCACCCCCTGGCTCATTACCTTCAAAGGAAATCATCAATTAAAAGCTCTCCCTGTGTCGCCGTCGTTCGTATAGCCGAACGTCACGTGCAAGAGAAAACGGCGGCCATCTTGTTCGCACAAAAGGTCGTCAAGTGTCTGGAACTAAAATCGGACACTCAACTTCCCGCACACCGGTCAAAGTATGCGAACACCTGCTTCCTTTTCCTGAACAGCCAGGAGAACGCTGTTTGGTAGTTTGGTTCCCACGAACCAGGGGAAAAAAATCGCTACTGTGAGCCAGGGGGTTCAGTTTGTGCATTATTTTGTTTTTATGGCTTTTCAAACAGACTGACCGCACAGTCTAAACTCATGGAACTGTGTCTGGGGCAGAGCCTCGTGTGCGTTGGGTCCAAATAGGACTTCCATGAAGTTCGAAAACTTGGATATGTTGGTCACCCAGATCAGGGCTATCAGGGGATATGACATTTATGGGGATTTTAGGTGTTTTGGGGTACTTTTTAAGTTTTATGAAAAATTTGTTTTTTTTCTGCCTGGAGATAATTGAGTTATTACTTTATCTGACTCAAATATCTCGCAGACAGAGAGGAGGGAATTATCTGTTTGTATTGGGAGTGTCACACTTTGTCACTGTATTGTCATTGGTTGTAAACTTTGTGTCCCTGTTTCCCACAAGGTCCTTGTGGGAGTGCCCCTTGCATGGGGACTTGCATTAAAGCCATTAAAATCATTCCTGTTGTACCCTTCATGAAGTCTAGGCTTGTGTTTTGGCAACTATCTACTTGCTGGGGAGAAACTACTTGGATGCTGCATTCATCTGGAACTGTTGGAATCTACACCCGAACTGCAGCTATAATCACTCAGGCTCAGCAGTTCGAAGCAGACGAACAGGGTATCTATTATACCAGCGTTTATAACACCATCCCGTCAAGCTACTGGCCTTCAAGGACGATAGGTCCCACGTGCTACAGCCTGGCTCTGTTCCGTTCCAGTTCCTGATCTTGCTGGGGATAGCGACACCAAGCGGCACCAACCTTCCAGGGAAACCAGCAGCAGACATACCTGCTTTACCATGTTAATGGTACACAGCCGGAGACAACTGATCCACCTGCCATATAGAACAGACCATATGATATACTGAGACCCAGGTGTCGTCCTCAGCGCAAAGACCCTAGCTGCGCGCCACTTTGGCTGCTACCCTCTCTCCTAACAATGCACATACTTATAACTCTTAGATGCAGACACTACGGAAACTTAATTGGCAGAACTGAGGTCCGGTCCAGTTCTCTGATCCATGTCCCCACCTCCTTATGGATTCCTATTCAGGAGATGCTGGGGCTCATGCACCCCACCACTGTCTGGCATTGGATAAGACCAGACTGATTGCAAAATTCCTTCTTTTGCTGCTCTACCTTCTCTACTACTACCTTTCTATTACTATTCTTCTTCTCCTCTCTTCGGGTTGACGGTGTTCGGAGGGGAGTGGTGGCGGTGGGGGCTGGGTCCTCCTTCCATGGGAGCAGACTGTCCCTAGAACACAAGGATGATGCTCAAAATCTCTTCCCTTAATTTTAAGGATATCAATGCCCCAGGAAGCGGCGATTGCTCCTACGTGAACTTAAAATACTGAACCTGGGCGTAGCTTACGTACAGGAAACTCATTTACCACTGACAGCTAACTTCACACTTAAAGAGCACATATACACTGTAGTACATGAACCCAGGGCCCGCCGCAAACATAATGGACTGGCCATATTTATTCATAAACGCTGCTCATTCCAGGCAACCAAAATTGTCTCAAACGCAGATGGACCTACTGGTAGCCGGGAGAATCCACAACCAAACCCTCCACCTACTAAATGTATATGCCCCAAGCATGCCCACGGGGCAAACTGGTCTCGCTAATCGACTTGCTTGCCCATGGGATAATACTGGTTGGGGGGATCTCAATGCAGTGCCGTGCCCAGCTGCCAACAGGAGCCACAGACCAGTAATCTTGAGATTTCATGGGTTAGGCGGGCAGAACAAACTGCTTCACAAATTCCTTTGACAAACCGGGCTCATAGACACATGGCGTGCCCAACACCTCAACGCGACAGAGTATACCTTCTATTCATCCCCGCACCACACCTTTTCCCAAATAGACAACGTTCTTCTTAAAAAGGCAGGCATTGTGAAAGTCAGTAAAACTGAATATTATGTGGTCGGACCACGCGGACATAGCAATACACTTAGATAAAATAAATGTAGCCTCCCCTTGGATATGGAAGTTGAACATGTCCTTACTTAAAGATTCCACCATCGTGACTAATATTCATGAAAGTTTGAAGGAATATTTCCAAATTAACCTAACACTTGACGTCCCAATAAGCACAATCTGGGCGGGGCATAAAGCCGTGTTAAGAGGCTCCCTCGTTAAAATGGCTACCCACAAAAAACAAAACTCTTAACCGAACTCCTAGACACACTATGCAAACTAGAACAGCATCACAAAACAGCCCTGAGACAGGCCAAACTGACAGAACTACAAGCAGTTAGGCACTCAATCAAGGATCTGCTCCTGGAAGACACAGCACATGCCCTGCAATGGTCCCACCGCTCCTTTTACGAAATGTACAACAAAATGGACACACTCCTGGCCCGCTCACTAAAACCATGACCGCGCCGCACCCACATAACTGTGATCCGGACAAATGATGGCTCCCTAGCGAATACCCCCAAAGACATTTCCAGAGTCTTCACTGAATTTTTTACATCTTTGTATAACCACACCATGGGTCAAGGGGATCAGATATCTACAGATACAGATATCATTTCTAGACAGCCTACACCTTCCAAAACTGCCCATAACAGCTAAACACGCTCTGGGAAACCCTTCACGATAGACGAAGTAGAGGCAGACCAGACAAACTTTAACCCTTAAGGACCAAACTTCTGGAATAAAAGGGGAATCATGACATGTCAGGACTCAAGGGGTTAAGGTGGGTACTACAAAACCTTCTGACAGGAACTGGCCCCACAACTAACTACACTTTTTAATGACTTAATGCAGGGAGGAACCCCCAATAGTGACATGGCCCTAGCAAACATCATCCTGCTACCGAAACCCGACAAAGACTACCTGAAGCATACCGACCTATCTCCCTACTAAATCAGGAAATCGCGAAAATCCAAGCTAAAAAATTAGCAGACAGACTAAACCCATTCCTAATTCATCCCCGGGAGACAATTGTTTGAGAACATAGACCTGATATGGACAAATACAGCTACCCCAGCACTAATACTGTCCCTAGGTGCAGAAAAAGCATTTGACAGAGTAAAATGGCACTACATGTTTGAACTTCTGAAACACTTGAATTTCCTGAACACTTTCATAACCACAGTGCGAGCCATGTACACCAACGTCCAATAACTGGAACACGTAACAAACCATTCACACGGAGTAATGGTACTGTAGGGGAAAGACTGCTTCTAGTTGACGGTCATGAAACCTCTATCCCTATCAGAGCACTCTGGGAACAAGTAAGGAACAGACAAATACGATTCCAAATTAGTTCTTTGGTTTATTGATACAACATTATATTCATACAGCAAACGTAGCGAGCAAATGCGTGGGCTGGTTTCTAACATTTCTGCATACAGCTTGTCCCGTACGCACATACCAAAGACAGTTTCAGCATAAAGTTTCAAGCTGTCTTGCTGCTTCTACAAGCATGGATTAACCCTTCAGGTACGAGGCAGGGTTGCCCCCTCTTGCCACTGCTATTTATGATGTCCCTAGAGCTCCTGCTACAAGCCATTCGTAGTCACCCCTCTACCCATGGAGTAAATGTTAGAGACCAGAACTTTGTTGTTTCAGGATACGCATACGATGTACTCCTCATGCAAATGAATCCCAGGGAATATATGCAAGCCCTGATACCACTCCTATATGCTTACGGAGACTTGTCAGGCTACTGAGTGTAGATGGAGAAATCCAGTGCCCTCCCCTTGGACTTCTCTGTGGCGGACACGGCACACATCAGCAGCAGGTATAAAATATGACTAGCACACAACCAGATCAATTATCTGTGGATAAACCTCTCAGCTAACCCAGGGACCTTATACCAGGCCAACTATGCTCCTCTTATACGGGCAGTGACAGGCGATGTGACGGACCGACTGCACCCCGACCGGGTACCTCCGTCAATTGCTGCTTCCTAGTACTGACGAGTACCATAAGCAATGCGCTGGAGCACTATAACCACTGCAAACCCCACGAACTGCCGCAGTTTGGTTAGGGTCTCGCCGTCTCCTACCCACCCTGGACCTATGACAAGGCTCTAGGTTCCAGTGGGTGAACCTCTCTCGCTCCAGAGAGTCAAGCAGGAACAGCTCTTACAAGAGCTTAGTGATTATACTCAGGGGAGTATAGTGATTATAGCAATCCCCAGAGTGTAGTTCTCCAATCCCCCAAACATGAGCCAAGACTTCATGGTCTGCATCATTATCTGAGAGTTTAATGGTGCAGGTTGGATTTTTATACAACTTTTCAGGCTAGAGGAACACCCATTGGACCTGATGGAGCACAGGACATAAATTGTACAGACCAATAGAAACAATGTAACAATGCCCGACACTCCCACATACAGCACACAATCCCTCCCCTCTGCCTGTGATACAATTAAGGTAGATGATGTATTAACATAATTATCCCCAAGCATAAAAACCCCCCACATATTTTACAAAACCCCCAAAAGTACCCCAAAACACAACATATCCCCATAAAACGTACATCCCCTGATAACTCTGATCCACAAATCACCAAGATCAGAGCAGGGGATCAGGAAATTCCTGGAAGTCTTATTTTTGACCCACCGTGCACATGGTCCCATGTCCAAAACAGTTCCAGAGAATTAGGGCTAACAGTTGGGGTCTCTGTCACATGAACAGAACCTTTTAAAGTGCATTGGGCAAGGTATATTGCAGGGCCCATAGACATCAGGCAATAGGCTGGCCAACAGGCCCCTCCATAAACCCTTGATGAGGTTCAGTTTGTCACAGGGTAGGAGGCTGGAAAACAGGCCCCTCCAAAAGCCAGTGATGAGGTTATTTTTGTCATATCTTCCCTCCCAAGGGGAGACTAACCACGTACCTGACCTCCTGTCGGTCGGTACCTGAGTTAGTCAAGCAACCCACCCACAACCAAGTACTTGACCTGTAGCTCTCAAGTGTCCAGTTTTGTCCTGTCTGTCCCATGCTGCAGAGGGGGCATCTGTTACTCCTGGTCTCTCGGTTGCTTTTCGGTTTGCAGTTGGGGACAAGGGGAGGGCAGAGGTGGGGTGGCCTGCAGGTATTCAGGCCCAGAACAAAGGGAAAGAGCAGGACAGAGGTCAGCTGCTCTCTGCCCAGATGCCAGCTCTACCGCTGGGTGGACTGGTACATAGTCCTGCTCTGTAACAAGGGGACTGGGAGGGCAGAGGCCTGCTCTTCAGTGACTACTACCTCCAGGACCTGGTTGAGGTGGCCTGCAGGTATTCAGGCCTGGAACAAAGGGAAAGAAGAGGGCAGAGGCCAGCTGCTCTCTGCCACTGGAAACGGAGACCGGTTGTCTCCTCTCCTTGTGAAATACACTGCCGCTGGGGAGAGAGACCAGTTTTCTCCTCTCCCTGTGAGATGTACTGCCACTGGGGAGTGAGACCAGTTGTCTCCTCTCCCGGTAGGATGCACTGCCCTGGGGAGAGAGACTGGTTGTCTCCTCTCCCTGTAACTCCAGCTGCCGCTTGGGATCTGGGCTGGCTGCCCAGCATCCCTGTGGGGCCAGTGGATAGATTTGGTCCCATCCCCACCTGCCTGTTGGGGTTCCTCACAGGACCAGTCTGTGAGGTCCCCTACTTCGGGTACCTCTGGCTGCCTCTGGGGAGAGAGGCTAACCTCCTTTCATTGAAGACATATTTTCCTCGATTTAGCCAGCAGGAACTCTTGATCCATCTTCGCTTGTCTTTCAACAGTTACCTGGTTCCAGATCACCTGGAAGGTATCCATGGACACATCAGAGCCATACCAGGCCATTCGCTGCCTCACCTCGGCCAGAAAATCTTCGCAGTAGTCAGCATATGCCATACTTGCCTGCTCCACATCAATGGACACCTCTGCTTCCACAGGCGCTGCACAAATGCTAGTGTTGCCCTCATGAGCCGAAACTTCTGAGAGTTTAATGGTACAGGTTGGATTTTTATACAACTTTTCAGGCCAGAGGAACACCCACTGGACCTGATGGGGCACAGGTCACAAATTGTACAGACCAATAGAAACAATGTAACAATGCCTGACACTCCCACATACAGCACACAATCCCTCCGCCTGTGATACAATTAAGGTAGATAATGTATTAACATAATTATCCCCAAGCATAAAAAAACACATATTTTACAAAACCCCCAAAAGTACCCCAAAACACAACATATCCACAAATCACCAAGATCAGAGCAGGGGTTACACTCGTGCCCTTCCTTAATTCTGACTAGGTTGTAAGCACTTCTGAGGTCGAGCTTAGTGAAGAATCAGGCCCCTTTCAACCTATCGAATAACTCAGAAATAAGGGGAATGGGATAGGCATTTTTTATTGTTATTTTATTGTTATTCTATTCAAACCCCTATAGTCTATACAAGGGCGTAGGTCTCCTTCTTTTTTAGAGACGAAGAAGAACCCAGCCCCAGCAGGTGAAGAGGATCTACGTATGTGACCCTTTCTGAGAGCCTCCTTTATGTACTCTTCTAAACAAAGATTTTCTTGGGGAGATAGTGCATATACTCCTCCTTTAGGGGGCAAAGTGCCTGGTAACAAATATATGGCACAGTCGTAGGGTCTATGTGGTGATAATACCTCCGACTGTACCTTGTTGAATACCTCCTTTAAGTCCAAATACTGCGGTGGGATTTCTGTGGTCAAGGGAGGCGCTATAGGTATTGTGATCCTTGTTTGCAGGTAGCATGGTCCTCTAGGGTAAACAATAGGCACAGTCCTTGTAATTGCATATACTCCAGGCACTTTATTTGTAAATCCACACAGGATACAGCAGTAAATGAAAACATAAATGTAACACAAAACCTTATAAACAAAAACCTAGCTCGTCTGAGCACTAACTGACATTAGGTTCCCTATCTCTCAGGGTTAAACTAAACAAAACAATATTTGTTTCACCAACCTAGAGTCTTTGTCCACTCTCAGCACTCCAGTATTTAGCCAGCCTGCTGCTTCCAGCCTTTCAGAGAGAAACAAAACATTCTCTCTCTACCTGCCTAGCAGGGAGGGATTTATTCCCACTGCTGCAGCCGATTACCTGCAGCTGAGCAGTAGGTTGGAGACAGTCCAAAACCCTGGGCTGGATCTATGTCTTCCAAGAAAACCGCTAAACTGCGGAGTGGAGCAGTGGCCCACCCTGCTCTCCAAATGCTCCACCCCAGGGGCCCATAACTAAATATTTATTCTGGTTACATACACAGAAACATACACTCCCCCTGGGGTTAAAAATCATATGCCTCTCTGAACAATTCTGTCGAGATAGGGCTCTGGCAGGGTTCTTTTCTCTCCCTTTTGGCTCAAAAGTAGTTTTGAAAGCTGTTAGGAATACATTGTAATCACAGGCAACTGGACTTCCACTCTCCCATAAGGGATTAGGCCAGGTTAAAGCCTTACCCATTAATTGGTTCATTAGATAGCCAATTTTCAATCTATCTGTAGGGAATAAACCAGGGGAAGCTTTGAAGTGATATTCAATTTGGTTTAGAAAACCTCTAAATTCCTTAGAATCACCTCCAAAACGAGGGGGAGGTGAAAGGGTTATGGATGGTGGCCTGTGTGCCACAGGTGCTATTACAGGTGGCGGAGCCACAGGCGGTACCGGAGGTGCCTCCAGATAGGCAGTTCTCTGGAGCAAGGTCTGGAATGCTTGGGCAAATTGATCTAACCTGTGGTCCATATCCTCCACCCTACTCTCTCAGGCAATCGTATGTTTGCATAGTTCCGCAGGATCCATGGCCCCAGTACCCCCCACTCGAATACCGCTCACCGGGCGGGAAGGAGCCGGCTTATGAGGGAAGCGGTTGTGAAACAACCAGATAAGACGGGGCGCATGAACCTGGTCAGCAGGAACCCAACAACGTTCCTCAGGACCATAACCTTTCCAGTCATCTAGATAAGACAAAATACCCCTGGAGAATTTGGAGTCCAATATAGTACGAACTTCGTACTCCTCCTGATCACCCACTACCAAGAGCGGAGGAGGGGCAGCCACTTTAGTGTATCGATTGCAAGTAAGAGGCTTAAGCAAGGACACATGAAATTAATTGGCAATTTTCATGTGAGCAGGAAGTACCAATGAATAAGTCTCAGGGTTGATACGACGGAGGACCCGAAAAGGGCCGTGATTTGTCATAAGTGCGATGATTATGGCTTACAGCTCATGAAGTCATCGCACTTATGACAAATCACGGCTTGAACTATCTTGCTTTGCATATAATGCGTCTATCTCATATATTAGTTACCCCATTTACGTTGCATTACTGAAATAAATTAACTTTTGCACGAATTCTAATTTTTCCAGTTTCACCTATATATGACTGTTATGTTAATGCAATGTTACTTAGATTCAAAGTGCCAAAGATATCACAATGTTTTGTGTACGCTTATTGTCACATAAGTGATTGTTTAATGTATTATTATATTTTGCTACCCTCACTAAAACTAGCAAAAATAAAGAATTGCAATTATATATATATATATATATATATATAACACAAAAGCATGAGGTGGAGCTATAACTCCATACAGCCAACAATGTTGAAACAGAAAGAGGGATATACAATAGTGCAGGTTATCCTTATTACAGCATACAACATATAAGGATCTCAATAGAGCACACTCACAAGAATAGAGCCATATACAGAACCTGGCTCTGGTGTGAATTTCTCTGAATTGGTTCAGAAAGACTGGAGAAGAGGAAATTTTAATAAGAAGATAGGTGAGGAAGAGATGAGATGTATTTATAATTTTATTACACTTATTCCCAATGGTCTTACTCAGGATTTTGAACTGTGCCATTTCCTATTTTAATTATTTTTTTTAATGATAAGGACATTTTTTATATTGTTTAGTAACGTGTATTATCTATTGTTACTGCACTTTATATGGATTATTTCAGTAAAATCATTATACAAATATGGTTTTACTTTTTCGGCATGTGAATGATAACGGTACTGTCAGATTCTTTCCCATAATAAATGTTGATCCCTATATCTTTAAATTAACCCTTCAAACAGAGAGACCGGTTGTCTCCTCTCCCTGCAAAGTACACTGCCACTCCCCTCCCTGTAACATACACTGCCGTTGGGGAGTGAGACCGATTGTCTCCACTCCCTGTAGGATATACTGCTGCTGGGCAGGGAGACCGAACCTCTCCACTGCCTGTAACTCACCTTGCCGCTGGGGAGGGAGGACGATGCTCTCCTCTCCCTGTGACTCTGTCTGCCGCTGGGGAGAGAGACTGTTTGTCTCCTCTCCCTGCAAGGGAAGCTGCCACTGGGGAGTAGAACCGACTGTTCCTACAAAATGCTCACTAGAAAATTGAAGAAAAAACAAACGGTCCTTAGAATAGCCGGATAATAATAGAAACTGCAAGAAATGCCAGAACCAAGCCAAGGTCAAAGTAAGCCAGAAATACACAATAGCGAGGAACGTAGCCGAGTCAGGGAAACCTGACATAAGAATAGTCAAGAGCAAGCCGGGTCAAAACCAAAGAACTATCAAAAGGATACATGAACGCGATGAGGGGACACTATGGGACACAAGGCACACTAGGAACTACAACAGGGCACTCTTTTAGGGGCAGACTGGGCTTTTATATGATTGGGGGTGTGATTATCATAACCACACCCCCAAAAGGTACGTGTGCATTGAGCTCTCTTGTTTAGAGCTCTTCTGACCTCATGGCGCTGGTATGCATGTTCCGCCTCGTTAAATGGGGCGGGCGCATTGTGATCGGTGTCCCTGATGCCCTGATGCTTAATGCATCCTTTCCCGGCATGGGTGCAGCGGTCCGACTGATCCCGATGTTGGTAGATTGATAAGGTAAGTGGCTTACATTACCCCCCTCTTAGAACCGCCCACTGGGCGGGAACCACATGGACATTCGGGAAAGCGAGAATGGAAAGCCTGGAGAAGACGAGGAGCATGGACATCATCAACACCAACCCAGGACCTCTCTTCAGAGGTCTTCCAATGAATTAAGTATTGAAGGACTCCCCTGGAGAGACGGGAATCCACAATAGACTGGACCTAGTATTTGTCTTGCCCTTCCACCACAACCGGAGCAAGAAAGGGGTTTCAATAATGAAACATGAAAGGTATTAGGGATACGCAAAGCAGAGGTTAATTGTAACCTTGCCCCTTTTTGTCATGTTTGAGATAGGTGACATTATGGAGGAAAACCTCCTATAAAAATTGGAAAACCGTATAAAACGTTGAAAGGCTTTCAACCCTGTGGATAAAGGCCATTTGTGGATGGCATCTACTTTTATGGGATCCATTTTGAAACCGGACTCAGAGATGATATACCCCAGAAAATGCACCTTTTCCTGTTCGAGTAAACACTTCTCTAATTTACAGTACAAGCCATTGTTCAACAATTTACGTATGACTTTTCTCACATGCATATGATGGGTGTCTATATCTGGGGAATAAAGTAGAATATCGTCAAGGTTTATGATAACAAGTTCCTGCAAGTATTCTCTGCATACGTCGTTTATCAGTTCCTGGAAGGCATTACAAAGTCCAAAAGGCATGACTGTATTCATAATGCCCATACCTGGTATTAAAAGCCGTCTTCCATTCATGTCCTTCTTTAATCCTCACCAACTTATATGCACCTCGTAAATCTAATTTGGTGAAGATCCTGGAACCCTTCAACTGGTGAAATAGTTATGTGATCAGTGGAATGGTTATCCCATTCATTATGTACAGTGATTTTGTTTAACCCCCTGTAATCTATGTCTTGAGATCACCCTCCTTCTTTGAAACAAAAAAGAACCCCGCTCCAGCAGGAGAAGACCTTCTGCTAAACCCTTTCTCGAGGTTCTCCCGAATGTACTCCTCCAATATCTGATTCTCTTTGAGAGAGAGAGAGGATAAAGAGTGCCTCTCAGGGGCATTGTCCCTGGCAACAGTTCAATATGACAGTCATACGACTGATGCGGTGGTAACTCATCTGCTTTATTTTTGTCAAATACCTCTTTCAAGTCTTGATAGACCTTGGACACATATGTGGATAATGGAGGGAAGACAGGACCCATGGGTCTGATCCTAGTGGTACATCCTTCTGTACAAGAAGGACCCCATTTAACAACCTCTCCTGGCTCCCAATCTATCTGTGGGTTATGTTTATTTAACCATGGATACCCCAATACTACAGAGAAGATGAGGAGGAAATAACTTGCAAGACGACCATCTCCTTATGAAGAGCCCCAACCATCATAGTTACATAGTTACATAGCTGAAAAGAGACTTGCATCCATCAAGTTCAGCCTTCCTCACATTTGTTTTTTGCTGTTGATCCAAAAGAAGGCAAAACAACCCAGTTTGAAGCACAATTTTTCAACAAGCTAGGAAAAAAATTCCTTCTTGACCCCAGAATGGCAGTCAGATTTATCCTTGGATCAAGCAGTTATTACCCTACATTGAAAGATTATATCCTTGAATATTCTGTTTTTGCAAGTATGCATCTAGTAGCTGTTTGAATATCTGTATGGACTCTGATAAAACCACTTCTTCAGGCAGAGAATTCCACATCCTGATTGTTCTTACAGTAAAAAAAAAACCCTTTCCTTTGCCTTAGATGAAATCTTCTTTCTTCCAGTCTAAACGCATGACCTCGTGTCCTATGTAAAGTCCGGTTTGTGAATAGATTTCCACACAATGGTTTGTATTGGCCCGGAATATATTTGTATAATGTTATCATATCCCCTCTCAGGCGACGTTTGTCTAAACTAAATAGGTTTAAATTTGTTAACCTTTCTTCATAGCTATTAATTTTGTAGCCCGCCTCTGCACTTTTTCTGGTGCCATAATATCGTTCTTTAGAACAGGTGCCCAAAATTGCACAGCATATTCAATATGTGGTCTTACCAGTGATTTATAAAGAAGCAAAATGATATTCTCGTCCTGAGAATGAATGCCCTTTTTCATGCATGACAATACCTTACTGGCCTTGGCCACTGCTGATTGACATTGCATATTGTTGCATAGTTTGTTGTCTATAACAATTCCCAGGTCCTTTTTGTGTGTTGTTATCCCTAATTCGCTTCCATTAAAGTATACGTTGCATGTGTATTCTTTACGCCGAAGTGCATAACCTTGCATTTTTCAACATTAAATTTAATCTGCCATTTGAGTGCCCAGTCCCCCAGTCTATCTAAATCCCTCTGCAGCAAAGTAATATCTTGCTCACATTGTATTATTTTACAAAGTTTTGTGTCATCTGCCAACACTGAAACATGACTTTCAGTGCTGTCTTCAAGATCATTTATAAACATGTTAAATAGAAGGGGTCCCAGAACAGACCCCTGAGGGACACCACTTGCCACCTCTGTCCAGCTTGAAAATTTACCATTAATTACAACTCTTTGTTCTACCCAAGAACAAGAATTTTCATCTAGACTGATTTCCTTGAATTTGAACACTAATCTATTGTGTGGAACTGTATCAAATGCCTTGGCAAAATCCAAATAGATCACATCCACCGCAACACCCTGATCTATACTTCTACTTACTTCTTCGTAAAACGCAATCAAGTTAGTTTGACATGACCTGTGCTTCATAAAACTGTGCTGATTGTTGCTGATAACCATGTTCTTCTCAAGGAATTCTTGAATATTAACCCTTAATAACCTTTCAAATATTTTACCAGCCACAGAAGTTAAGCTCACATGTCTATAATTTCCAGGCAAGGATTTTGAACCCTTTTTGAATATAGGAACCACATCTGCCTTCCTCCAATCCTCCGGAACACTTTCTGAAAGAAAAGAATCTTGAAAGATTAAAAACAGAGGTTCACTTATTTCTACACTTAGTTCCTTAAGTACACGTGGATGGATACCGGCAGGCCCTGGAGCTTTGTTTATATTAACTTTCTTTAGTTGCTGCAGCACCTTGTCTTGAGTTAACCAATTACAATTATTCTGCAAGTTTTTAGTAGCAATCATTTGCACATCTATTGCCATGGGTTTTTCCTTAATATATACGGAGTAGAAATAGTTATTTAAAATTCCTGCCTTTTCCTGGTCTTCATTAACTAACACCTCCGTTTCAGTTTTTATTGTACCTACACTTTCATTTTTGGGTTTTTTAGAATTTATGTACTTAAAAAATGCTTTGGGGTTGGTTTTGCTCTCTTTAGCTATCATTTTTTTTCATTTTGAAGTTTAGCAAGTCTAATTGCCTTTTTGCACGCATTATTTGCTTCCTTATATCTTTTATAAGATGCATCTGATTTATCCGATTTAAATGCTTTAAATGCCCTTTTCTTATTTTTAATCTCTTGTTTTACTTCTCTACTAAGCCACATTGGTTTTAATTTGTTTCTTTTATATTTATTTCCCAATGGTACATACTGAGAAATGTACCATTCTAATATTTGTTGGAAGATGATCCATTTATCCACAGTGTTCTTTTCACTAAATAGTTTATGCCAGTCAATATATTGTAAAGCTTCCCTTAATTTATTGAAATTGGCCTTTTTAAAATTATATGTTTTAGTATACCCCATGTTTTTTTTGAGTTTATTTCAAAGGACACTATATTGTGATCACTATTTCCCAAGTGCTCACCTACTTGAATGTTGGTCAAAAGATCAACTTTGTTTGTTAAAACCAGGTCCAGACAAGCGTCCATTCTAGCTGGTGCTTGTACAAGTTGTGACATGAAGGTGTCATTTAAGAAGTTTAAAAACCTAATTCCCTTTGCTGAGCTACTAGTCCCTCTGTCCCAATTTATGTCCGGGTAATTAAAATCTCCAATAATTAAAGTGTTACCCAGATTTGCAACTTTCTCAATTTGCTCAAACAGCTGTTGTTCCTCATCAATATTAACATTAGGTGGTTTATAACATATCCCAACCAATAGTCGGTTCCCCTAAGCAGATATTTACCCATAAAGCTTCCACATTTTCCTCATTGCAAAATCATGGTTGACATACAAACATTCCCCACCACCCTTCTTGTTCTTGCTATCCTTCCTAACTAACATATACCCATTTAAGTTTACTGCCCAGTCATACGTCTCATCCCACCATGTTTCAGTTATGCCTATTATATCATATTGTTTAGTGTATGCTAATGCCTCTAGTTCCCCCATTTTGTTATTTAGGCTCCTTGCATTAGTAAGCATACATTTAATATTATGCGTCACTTGTATACTTTGTGAATTATCAACATTACATAGCTTTTCTGTTCTGAGCTTGCCCCTCCCCCCGTCTCCACCCACCTTATAGTGTGCTAAAGCCCATCTCCTTTCTGTCCTATCTCCATTTTGTAGATTGCTATGACCCTCCCCCCCATTACTAATTTAAAATCTCCACCAACCTTCTAGCCATCCTACCCACAGCACTGCAGACTCTCTCCTGTTTAGGTGCAATCCATCACTACTATAAAGGTTGTACCAAATCGCAAAGTTGGCCCAGTGCTCTAAAAACCCAAAACCCTCCTTCCTGCACCAAGACTTAAGCCACGCATTGACTTCTCTAATCTCCTGCTGCCTTTTCACTGTAGTGCGTGGCACAGGTAATATCTCAGAGAATACCACCTTGGAGGTCCTTTTCTTAAGTTTGCTACCTAATTCCCTGAAATCATTCTTTAGGACCTTCCATCTTCCTCTTACTTTGTCATTGGTACCAACATGGACCATGACCACTGGGTCATCCCCAGTCCCTGCCAATAATCCATCCAGTCTGTCAGCCCTTTATAGGGTTCTCCTTTTTGTCCTGAAGCATGAATGTGGTGTGTCAAGAGTACATTGGTGATTGTCATGTATTATGTGTATGGACATAATAACCTTGGTGTGACGAGACCAATCTTGCCACATTGCATTGGAGAAGCCTGGTTGCTCGCCTGCTGCCTTTGGACTATGGCCCCCATGTTAAAAGACTTTGTTTCGCCTGCAGAAAAGCTGTATTCGGGCTTTTCTGCCGGTTGTTCGGTAGATTCAATCTACCGAACAACCGCACGTATGAATAGACAACCTGGGAGCTGGAGTGTGCCGGCAATTAACCTCCCTGAAGCTGCGGTTAACGGCAGCTTAATTGACAATTACTGGGTGGTCGCGGTTACACCTAGCCGCCACACAATGGCGGTGTTAAGGAAGCTCCCCGGGTAGCCAGCGCTTGTTCTACCCAGCAGCAGGACACCAAAAGCGGACACTTTTGTCTTACAAGCCCCGCTGAGGCTGGAAGTCTGCAAACCCGTTCTTGAACCGAACAACGGAGCATTCTGGACTTTTAGTGCTGCAATTGTATTTGGTGTGCAAGTACCCAGATATCCTGCCATGGAGCCTGTTCGTGGAATTAAACAGGCTCCATTGAGATTAAACTGTATTCGTGTGGTCTGAGCGCCATTCACTTAATAATGTGCGCTCAGACCTGAGCTATCTGGGGATATGTTAAATGTATAGTTTTAATGTAATGTGTCTTACCTGGTGTATTTTAACAGTAATGCTTGTTTTAGTATCCCCACGTGCATAATGGAGATTTGCCTTTGTCTTGGGAGATAATTGAATTACTTCTCAATTATCTCCCAGGGCAGAGGGGAGGAAGCCAGGATGCATTGTGGGAATATACTGTGACTGTGTGTCCTGTTCGTCTGCTTGTCTGTCCCTTGTCACAGTCTCCCATTTGGTCCCCTAGGGGAGTGTCCACCAGGTGGGAGACCTGCATAAATACTGGACAGGTAGCCCTCATTAAACAGACCACTGCTTGACCCTTACTGAATGCTGATAGAGACTGAGTGCTAGGAGTGTAAGTCGCTTGGATGCTTTTCCTATTCGTGTGTTTGGAGTGCTATATTGGATGCTGTTCGGGAGTTTGGAGCATTCACTTATTGGCGGTTCGTGTGTTTGGTGTTCTGCAGTAGCTGTGCCTTTATCTCTGGAAAGGGGGCCGATCGCCTAAACGTTTTTTACCCCTTTTGTGCAAAACGGTCCGTTACACTTGGCTAGGGCACATTTACTTATTCTTAATCTTATAAATCTTGTCTCATGCTACCCTAGTACTGGCAGATTCAGATCATTTAAAAATTCAATATTAATATCACCACAAACTCAAGATAAGCAGATGATCCTGAAGAAGCTTCGACTGTGCGTAGGCACCTCAGACGTGAGAGCGGCAGGGTAAGGAGTATGTCTGTTTCTCTTTAGTTTCACGAGGTCCCCTTTTGGGGTATTCGGCTTTCCATCGATGGCAGGTGGTCAGGCATTATTATGGCCATCAAAACACCCACTTGTTGATATTTTCTCCAACAAGTATCTTTGCTCTCTAAGAATGGAGTTTCAAAAAGGGTTGTCAAGATCAACAAATGCTACTTCACATGATGCAGAGGCAGGCTTGATTCTGGAATGATGAATCCACGGGGTGATCTCTGTAACTTTCACGGTGCACTACTCAGCATGTGGTCTTGGTTATCACTTTGGTGGCTGGATAGGCCTCTGGCCATCCTGAAAACATGTCTACTATAACTAGTGCATATTTGAACCAGCCACTCTTTGGCATTCTGGATGTAGTCAACTTGACTCCTCTGGAAGAGATAATGAGGTTTGGCTAGATGCTTGGGGCTTTCCTCCATTCTTCCTGAGTTGCCCTTGGCACAAATGGCACAAGATCTACAGTAACTGTTGGTCAGAGAGGCAATTCCTGGTACTTAAGAGTATTTATTGATCAAAAGAGTTCATGAGGGTTCTGGACAGATGCTCCGTAGGCCCACTGGACCACTGCTGAGTATATGTTCTTGGGTAAGCAGAACTTGAGATTGTTGAAGTACAGCCCATCTTTAAGGGTTGCCCCTTTCTGTTTCCAGCTTGTGTTTTTTCAGGGTCAGTAGCTGCTTGTTATTCCTTCAGGAGCTTGAGGTCTGTGGGTAGGATCTTACATGGTGAATATGGGAGTTTCTTCAGCAGACACTCTTCTGTCCACTTCCCTTAGTGCACTTACAACTTATTGGACAACTTGGTCAGCCAGATAGTTGCCACATGCTTCAGAGTTCAGTCTTCCGTGAGCCTTTATCTTCAGTACGGCCACTTCTTCGGGAAGGTGTAGGGCATCCATCAGCTCTTTTTAGCCATGCTGTACTTAACTGGCGTGCCAGTTGCTGTAAGAAATCTTCTTACTTCCAGATTCATTCTGAAGTCATGTGCCTCACCTAGTGCATACCTTGTGGCAGAGTAGATATTGGTGTGTCTTCCTTCAGAGATCTTGCATGCTGTGGTGAGAGCCTATAGCTCAGCTTCTTGTGCAGACATTGTTGAGGTGAGATACTTGGTCCACTGTAGTGACAGCAAATCCGGACAGATCTGTTATGGTGAGTTGCATCTCCACCATCTGGAACAGGTCTTCTTCATAATGAGGTTCAGGTCCTGGTATATTTCTGAACCACAAGATGCAATGAGGAAAAGGCTAAAAATAATAGCGTCAGTGTCTAGGTCTAAGCCAAGACCTTATCATTTCCCCCCCCCGGGAAGTGGCAGAAGAGTGGCCAGGTAACAGAGTATCATCTCTACAGGGTGACAGTATCCTGCACAGAATTCATCTATCACAGGGAGAAGTGGGATATTGCAGGGAGAATCTCAGGGAACCAGGGCACCATTTGACACCAGAGCTTTAACCTGTTAGAGAATAGCAAGAGCTTGGACAGGCTTCGGGGGGTTGTGGGGTACTATGACTTAAGGGACAGGCTGGCCCCTGGGAACAACTTCACAGGAACTGGGGGGGGGACATGGAGGTGTACAAAATCTTCGGGGCCTGTATAATTCAGGTAAAGGTATTGGGGGAACTAGCTAGGACCCTTGCCTCCTGGTCAGGTTTCACTGTGTGGAGCAGAATAAATAATAAGCAGAGGGCTGTTTTATCAGCAGCAGAGAGTGGTGCAGACAAATGAATCTGGCCATCAGGCATAAAGGTGATAGAGGCCTGCAAGTGGGGGAAGGACATCTGCACCTAGCAGATTGATTGGACAGGTAGAGGTAACCATAAAGCAAGGCTTAGTTAACAGGCTACTCCAAGGAGAGCCATCTACACTTATGCAGGAGACAACAATATTAGACAGGAATGAGGAGTCAGGCAGGCCTTGCTTGCTACAAATAGATTCCATGTGGCCTGCTATACAAGGCCGCATATAGCCATTGGGTATGGGCCTTATTATGTACTAAAACCTAAGTCAGAGAAAAATTTGGGACAACCTGAAGTGATACTTCTCCACAGATGCTAACTCATCGTGGATGACATTGTTAATACAGGTAGCCTGATCAGCCAATTTATTTTAGGCTTAAACAAGTCACGCCATGTAGTGGAATGGGTCATTAGGATTCGGGCAATTCTACAGTAAAAGGGCATAGTAAGGGTGGAAGTGATGTTACGTTAGGAGTAGGTGTGGCTGTGGATAGTGGTAAATCTGCCTTATCCATTCTCATATATTATTTATTTTGTCTTCTGTATATCCAAAACATGTGTATGTCCAGGTGTTGCAATATACAGTAATCCATTATCGGTCATGATATTAAAATCTCATTCTCATGAATTAAATCAAAGATTTTAATCCAACCCCAGAAGTAGTTTTTCCTTCTGTAAAATGATTGGAGGTACTGTATAAGTGCATACACCCAAAATAACATACATTGCATGTTCCTAACAACTGCTACATTAGTGTATTTCATTCTGAGACACTTGCAACCTTAATGTAAATTTATTTTAATTAATTAACCTAGTACTTTCCTATAACATACATAAAAACAATGAAAAAAAACAGTACAGACTAACAATTTAGTAAAACAACAAACATAGATCTCTATTCTTGTGCTGGTTTTAACTCTGGAATCAAATATCTGCAAGATCTTAAATAATTTGCACCAAACACAAATAACTTTAGTAGTTATAGTCTGCCTTTGAGTGTTAACTCTGCAGTTTATAGTTGAGGCAATTGGGAGTAGCTCAGGTGTCTGTATCGCTCTTTCACACTGATTCCTAGGGGGGGGAAAAGGAGGGGGTCAAATCTGCACTCCTCTATCTGCCACTCACAAGTCAGTGTAACCCCTTCATTTCTGGATACCTCCTTACTTTATCTAAGAATAAAGCAACTTCCTTCAAAGTACTTTTTTCTCTACCAATTACAATTTTAGTTGGATCTAGATCTTGAAATTTTTTCACTCTGTCCTAGAAGAAGGAGGAGGGGGGCAAGGGGTGTCAGGTCTGAGTTTCTTTCTCTGCCTCATTCCACAAGTCATTTATTCCAACAAAATCTCACGTGCCTTGTTTGCTTTCCTTACTCCAACATGCCAATAACATCTTACTTAACAATATATACAATATTACATAAAGTTCTTAACTAGGATATTTGTCCAGCAAAAATCATTTTTTTTTTTTTTTTCGTTCAGCAGCTAATGGCCAGCAGCTGGAAGATTTCCCTCACATTCCTCACTGAGTTTCACAAGCATATCACCCATTCATCCCCCCTGAAGCCAATAGTCAGAGCAGTCAGAGCAAGAGAAAGCAAACAAGGGGGGGATTGAGGAAGGAGAAGACTTGCAAGTACAAAGTTTTTTAACCATGTGATTGCCTAAGCACAGTTCTCCTTAGGACAAAAGATAGAAGAGGAGAGTGACAAAACGTAGACTTATAGTTTACAATTAACATATATTGTACCCAAAAAGACAGATACAGGTAAAAGCACAATATACAGATGTAATTAAATCACAAATTCCTTAAAATAAATGCCGGCTAATAATAAACTCAGGCCACAAACACAAACACTCAATCACATATACAATAACTTAACTATTCACCGAGCATACTAAAACAGACTCCAGTTTTTTACCAAACCAGCTTATCTAAAACAGCAAAATAAAACATTAAACTAAACTCTCAACCGAGTTTTGCTAAAACGAAAGACGCCGTGTTTTTCACCAAACGTGGCTAAAACAACAAAAAAACAAAAACCATTAAACTCTTTACAGAGCATGCCAACGCCAGTTCTTCACCGAACTTGGACTTGGCTAAATATGCCAGCGCTTAACCGAACTTGGCATTATTATATAACAGTATTAAGCAAGTAGTAAAACGGATTCTCAAGCAGACACTTTCACACATAAAACTCACACTCAGGATGTAGATAGACAAATTGACAGGTTCTTTTAAAGAGACACTCCGGGCAAGCTATTTACCTGTCATTTTTTTTTGTTTACCTTTCGATAGCGGTCATGGCCAGGAACCAGGCCAGCCCCGAAGATAGGAGATATATGCAAGTTGCTTACCATATATATATATAGAGGTGATCAATCTCGTCCCATCTAGGGGGGGTCTGCTCTCCGGTGTCCCCAAGGACTGCTATTCGCAAGGAAAAAAAATGCGGAGTGTCCCATCTGGGGTGCCAACTGATGTAGATCAAATCAAGCGTTTGATTATTTGTCTATCTACTCCTTTCTAAATTGATTGTGCGCATGTCTTCTGGAAGTAAATCACACCGGACACATTGCAGGTTTATGAAGAACTCCAGAGTGGCCTTTATTGCAGGGGGTGCGATTCCCTTTTAAAGCAGAAATACGTAATGTACAGAGTCACAGTTAACATACAGTATACTTTCAACAATTGGTTAACAGTCTAAGGGGTCTTGTCTAAACCCACCCTACAGGATGTAATGTCATCATTAGAGTTCTCCCACCCACATTCCAGCTCTGTCTTGGTTACACAATGGGAGGGGGAGTGAGTAGTTACTGAACAGAGAGGGGCTGAAGGGGAAAAAAGTTACTTTAACAGCGATTCTCCATTTTGTTACACGTGGCACATAGCTGTTAGTTTGCACAAAGGAAGTGGGGGAGGAGTTAGTAAAGGAAGCTGTTCTTTTCACACAGGAATTTGTTACATGAGGCTTGCTCGATGGGAAGGGGGTAGGGTAGCTGGATGGGAGGAATTTACAGAGGAAATAGTTACTGAGCACACATGTACAAAGTAAAAAAGACATTTTGTCCATAACAATACCTAATTGCATGGGTACTGGGATAGCAACAGTCATAGACTCAGATGGGGAAAGTAGGAGCAAGTCTGATAGCCGGTCTTCGGGGCCTTTCTCTGGTGATTTGCCTGTGTCTAAGCCTTTCATCTATGTGCCCAAGTTAAGTGATGTGCTCTTCTAAGATCGCAGGTAGATCCCTAGTGGCTACCTCATCTAATATAGTATCAGATAGACCATTAAGTAACACATCTACAAATGCCTAATTGTTGCAACGGACTTCTGATGCCAGTAAACACAAGTCCAAAGCATAATTCATGAGGGAATGGTTTCCCTGGCTTACTCGCAATAGAGCCCTAGCAGCATTGGCTTTCCTGCCTGGTGGATCAAAAGCTCTCCTGAAAGCTGCTAGGAACTGAGGATAGTCAAAAACTAATGGACTGTTGTTCTCCCAGAGCGGATTTGCCCAAATAATGGCTCTTTCAATGAACAGGGTAATGATAAAGCCTATTTTGGCATTGTCAGTAGGCTACCCTCTGGGACATAATTCAAACAATATGCTAACCTGGTTAAGAAAGCCCCTACATTTTGATGGATCCCAATTATAATGTATGGGTTGATTGGGATTAGAGGTATTGCTGAGGGTAGAAGAGTCCGCACCAGCAGGTACAGGGCTAAGAGAATGGGTTGGCGGGTCATTAGATCGATTAATCAGGGTTTGTATGGCCTGGGCGAATTGATCCATACGGTGGTCCATACCATCAAGCCTAGCATCCTGAGCCATTACTTGGGGATTAACACCTGCAGGGTCCATTGGCCATGTTGTGATGTAACTCAATATGCAGAGTGAAAACCACCAGAACAATAGAGACAGATAGAAAGTCCCTAAACCGGTCCTTAAAATGGCTGGACCAGTGCCTTATGCAAATTTGAGTTTTAAAAAGTTCCCTACTGCAAACCAGAACATTGCTCAGATCAAGTACAGCTGGACCAGTGCCGTATGCAAGGTAGACTAAGGATGACACTATCAACCCTTAATACTGGCCACTATTGTTTTTTTAACTACTTGTATATTTTTTTAAACAATGTATCTTTAACCACTCTTTCTTAGTCATTGTAACATACCTGGGCGTGCTTGTTCTTTATTATATGTGTGTATATGTTTGTGTATGTATATATATGTGTGTGTACGTGCTTATTCATACATTCATACATACATACTGTAGCGGAGCGCTAGTTCCACATAGACTTTCTCCACTGATAATCCAAGAGTAACTCAGGAACAAGTAGTTAACACAGGAAGCACAGCAAAAGCAGCAAGTAAAACAATCCACAAATATCCCATCACCTTTCCCAATAACCGGACGACACACAGTATCAGGAGCAGAACTGATGTTTAATACCACATACCCTGCTTTTATGCAACTCTCCCATGCAAGGGAGACACCCACAGAAAAATGTACATTAACCAATCACATACAGGTTACAGCCCACACATCTCCTCCCCTGAGCCTGAGAGATAATACAATTAACAGAAAAGTTTCAACACATATTTTTCCCTGTTTTCCAGATGTACCCCAAAGACATGACATACACCCCTAAATGATACATCCCCTGAAAGCCCTGATCTGGGTGAGCAACATACTCAAAAATGACCCAGATCGGAACAGGGGTTCGGGAATTTCCTGGATGTGTTCGTTTGACCGACTGCACATGAGGCAAAAGCAGTTCCATGTGTTCTGGCCTTGCGGTTGGTCTCTGTTCGCGGGGTAAAAGACACAAAAATACTTTACAGAATAGCCTTTGCCTGGATTCGTATGAATCCCCTTGTTCGTGGGCATCTTTCTACTGAATGCTGGGCCGTTCGTGTGTTTCCTCACAAACGGATGGGGGTATGGAGGTCTCTGCGGTGTTCGCATGGTCGAGTGTCCGATTTGGGTTCCAGACAATTGACGACCAAACACTGCTGAGCGTTCGTATGGCAAGATGGCCGCCGCCACGTGTTTGTATGTTGAACGGTGCCCGCACAGGGTATATACAGTACATTTGTATACTTTGCAATTAGGCTGGTGTTAAGAATGATGGGGAGGTAAATTAGAGCCATATTTCTATCCGGGGTGGTCTGGTTGTTCGGTAGTTTGTTTGTATGTCGAACTGAGGTATTCAACTTTGTATCTATTGCGTTCCTACCCAACAACCAGACGCATGCTTAGGAAATACATTGCATACAAGAAACAAAACCATAGGGAATAATGTTGCAATAAGAAGAGTTATGGACAGCCAACCGTAATCCGCTACACATACATACATATATTTTGTAGTTTGTCTTGTTCTGCATTATAAAGCTTGTTGTTCCCTGCCCTACTCATCATTGTTAGTTTGTTAACTTAAATGTTATTCAACTATCTGCTTATCTCTAAAGACTTTCTCTGTTATTTCTGCCCCCCGCCCCACTTATTTTATTGATACCCACCCGAATGGTCTTGCTTGACCAATCCTCACCTCCTCTGTGCATCTCCATTCCATAGTTTTATTGCAGGCCTTTTTCGACCCTATCATCTCTGTCTTCCACAGTCTGAGTTTAAAAAGTCACACTAAGACAACCAGAAACCACACTGTAACATAGCTTCCTGTACCCTGGTTGGGTACCTCTGCTGACACATGCTCCTAGTGCTCACCAAGGGCTCCAAGCACTCCACCAGAAACCATAAGCACTGTAGACCCCACGAACAACCGCAGCTTGGTTGGGGTCTTGCCGTCTCCTACACACCCTGGACCTATGACAAAGCTCCAGGTACCAGTGGGTGAACCTCTCTTCCTCCAGAGAGTCAAGCAGGAATAGCTCTTACAAGAGCTCAGAGAATCCAAGGGAGTATAGTGATTATAGCAATCCCTTGTAGTGATATAGCAGTTTTTCCCCAATAAGAGAAAAGACTCTATATTGAGGGTGAAGTAAGTCTGTTTAATGGAAGCCACAGCTGGCCTTTTATGCAGGTTTCCCAACAAGGGTGACGCCCAGGTGGACCTTGTTGGGCACAGGGACACAAAGTGTACAAACCACTGAAAACAATGTGACAATGAATTACACTCCCACATACAGTACACAATCCCTCCCCTCTGCCTGTGATATAATTAAGGCTGATAATGCTTTAACTTAATTATCCCTAGACAGAAAAAACACACATTTTTTACAAAGTCCAATAAACACACAACACTCCCACATACAGTACATAAAACCTCCCCTCTGCCTGTGATACAATTAAGGCAGATAATGTATTAACTCAATTAACATTAGGCAGAAAAAAACACACATTTTTTATAAAGTAGCATAAGTACCCCAAAATACAACATAGTCCCCTGATAGCCCTGATCTGGGTGAACAACATATCCAAAAATCACCCAGATCAGAGCAGGGGTTCAGGAAATTCCTGGAAGTCTCTTTTTGACCGACCGTATGCATGGTTTCATGTCCAAACCGTTCCAGAGAATCAGGGCTTGCGGCCTGTCTAGTTCGGTAGTTTGCAAACTAACAAACTACTGAACAGAGTCAATAGTCTTACCCTGGAGCTTGTTCCCTTCATCCAGATGAGTGATCTCACCGAACAGTGCCCTTCTAAGCTGAATATAAACGAACGCAGGCGATGATGGAAGTCCATCAGTTCCATGAGATTCATGCCCAAACACTGCTGCCTGCGTTCATGCGAACAAGATGGCTGCCACCTTGTGGTTGTTCATAGGAATCGTGGCCACCCAGATGAACAATTAGAACACTGTGGTGAGAAACGTTCCAAGTTGTTAATAGATGTTAACAAGCTCCAGGGTGGTCTCTGTTAGTGCGGTTGTTCGGTAAACAAACCATATAGTCCCAATTGCACAAACAGAGTATATTAGTGTCATGCTCACTCACCTCCTGGACGCCTTCACTGCTCCCAGACTCCACTCCAGCAATTCCCACGCTGGTCGCTGGGACTCCGCCTCCTTTTATGACGCAGCACACACACGCCGACATCATGACGTAATGACGTCGCGCACGTGTCGACATCATACCGCTGATGATGTAATGACCTGCCAAAATGTCCGAACTCGAACATTTTGGGGGCGTGGCTTTCAATTTAAAGAGCCAACTTATAAATGGCTGGTTCAAACATAGAACTTAGCCTTATTGTGGTTCTGGTTTGGTTCCCAATAACGCTTCTTGTTCCTTTTGGTATATCAACCTCGGCTTTCTGACTACTATCCATTCTCCCGTTCTTGACTCGGCTCTTGTACCTCGACTATTCTGTTTTCTGGTTCCCTGGCTCGGCTAGTATCTCGTTATCGTATTTTCTATATTCCTTGAACTCGGCTGGTAAGTAGTCCCATCCAAAAACCAGTGGTGAGGTCACTTTCGCCACACACACAAACCTCATCCACATACCCTGCAGTTTATCCTCCTTTACCAACATTCAGTGTGAACTCTGGAACGCCCGTCCAATCTGTAATAATATTAAATCAACAGCTCACTGAGACCTGTATGTTTCAGTGGACTACAATTCTCCCACACTCCCAGACTCTACTGTAAAGGAGGCGGTGTAGGCATCCTTCTCTCCCCTCAATGTACCTTTTGTCACGGTTCACGCTGTGACATCCTGTCTGCCAGACGTGGTCGCTCCGGAAGCGCCCGATAGGGGATTTGAACTGTGGTTCTTCTGGACCGTATACTACTATTTTCCCTCTGAGCCATTTCAGGACTTTGGATAACTCCTGTTTATTCTTGTATTGCCTGCAGCACTAGGGGGCTGGACTTCACCAAAGGCTCAGATCTGTCAGTAACTCTCCAGCTGAATCTCATACCTAATTAACAGGATATAAAAGCCTGCCTCACCCTGGGAGGGGTGTCAGTTCATTGACTTTGGTTCCCTTGTTTGGTTCCTGTTACGCTGTACCTGCGTTCCAGTGATTCCTGACTATTCTGGCTTCTGACCTTGGCTTTCCTCCTGGACTACTCTGACCTCTGGTTTCCCTGATTTTGGCTTCCCTTGACTACGCTTCTGCTAATCCCTCTGTACAGTGTATTGGACCACTTTTCCAGGAAAGCCCCCGTGCACAGACTCACAGGCCAGGTGGTCACCCTGGTCTGTGTCTACTTTGCAAGGGTGAGCGTATAACTCTGCGAGCTGGACTCCCTATCAGGTAAGACCCGTTACACCTTTCAACTTATCCTCCCTGCCCCTTCCCCATTCATTTACTTCCTGTCCCACTCCATTAAGAATTGCCATCATCTATCACCCCTGGTCATCCTAGACTATTTATTGAACACTTTCCTTCCTGGCTACTCCACTTTCTCTTCCCCATACTTGGGGAATTTAACATCCCAATCAACAACCTCAACTGCCCTGATGCCTCTTGTCTGCTCTCTGTAACCTCCTCCTTTGGCCTCATGCAGTTGTCTACTTCAGCAACTCATACAGCAGGATATACTCTTGACCTCATCTTCACCAATCTCTGTACCACTTCTAATCTCTCCACTGTTCCATTTTCTCTGTCTGACCACCATCTGCTAACATTTGACATCAACATACCTCTTACCCAAATTTCATCACCCTCAACTCTCCAATCTCGCAGAAACCTCAACTGCCTTGATCTCCAGCATTTCTCCACCAAACTCCAAACTCTCCTTTTACTCATCTCAAATCTAACTTGCCCTAGCTCTGCAACCTCACTCTACAACTCAACCTTCTCCTCTCAACTCGACATCATGGCACCTCCTACAATTAAACGCAGCAAGTGCCCCCAATTACAACCCTGGCACACCAAGCTAACCCGTTACTTCCAAAAATGTTCTAGAACTGCTGAACGCTGCTGGAGAAAGTCTCACTTTGCATCTGACTTCCTCCACTATAAATGTATGCTGCACTCCTACAGCCTGGCTCTTTCCACTGCAAAAGTAAATTACTTTAACACCCTCATAAGTACACTGTCCCATCAACCCAAACACCTATTTCACACTTTTGATGCTCTTCTTCGCCCTTTTGCTCCCCCTCCTTCTACCACCTTGTCCGCCGCAAATTTTGCATCTCACTTTTTTCTCTCCTTCCCCTACCAATCACCAAAACCCCACTCCCTCCACCATTCTTCACTCATTCACACCAGCTGAAGAGGTTTCTGCTCTTCTCCAGTCCTCCCTCCCCACCACCTGTTTCCTCGATCCTATTCCCTCGTATCTCATCTGCACTTTGTCTCCCTCTCACTAAAATTTTTAATCTCTCCCTTTCCCCTGGCACATTTCCCTCACCCTTCAAACATGCAACTGTAACCCCAACTCTGAAAAAGCCCAGCCTTGACCCCAACTCCCCATCTAACTACCGCCCTCTCTCGCTACTGCCATTTGCCTCCAACATCCTCGAGAGACTTGTGTACACCCGACTGACTGACTTTCTGGAATCCAACTCTATGCTTGACCCCCTTCAGTCTGGATTCTGCGCTGGTCATTCTGTCGAAATGGCTGTGACTAAAGTATCCAATGATTTAATTGCTGCTAAATCTTGCGGCCATTACTCTATCCTAATTCTCCTTGATCTTTCTGCTGCCTTTGACACTGTTGATCATCAACATCTTTTTTGCATTCTCTGTTATTATTTACGGGATACTGCTCTCTTCTGGTGCTCCTCCTACCAGTGCTCTCAGTGTTTTTTTTGTTTTGTTTTTTTTCCTCTCACTCTGCCTCTTCCCCCAACCACTCTGTCGACGTTCCCCAAGGTTCTGTCCTTGGTTCCCTACTGTTCTATGCAGATGACATGCAACTCTACCTGTCCTCTCCTGATCTCTCCCATATTGACTCGTGTCACCGACTGCCTCTCTGCGATTTCCAACTGGATGGCTGCTCACTTCCTTGAACTCAACCTGTCCAAAACAGAACTTCTGGTCTTTCCTCCCTCAAGTGTTACTACTCCCGTGTCTGTCTCCCTCCAAGTGAACAACCCTACCTCGCAGACTCACTGCCTGGGTGTTCTTTTTTACTCCAATCTCTCCTTCACCCCTTATGTCCAATCAATTGCCAAATCCTGTTGCTTCCATCTCAAAACCATAGCGCGCATCCGCCCCTATTTAACGCTGGATGAGGCTGAGATGATGGTCCATGCTGTTTTTCGCTCTTGCCTTGACTACTGCAATATCCTTCTCAGTAGTATTACGTGTTCCCAGATTGAACCGCTGCAATCTATAATGAATGTGATGGCTTGCATCTCCCACGCCTCCCCGCTCTGTCAGTCATTGCATTGGCTTCCAGTTAGATATAGAGCTCAATTTAAAATTCTGGTGCTTGCTTTCAAGTCCCTACATAATGCTGCTCCAACCTTCCTATCCTCCCTAATACACAAGTATGTCTTGTCGAAGCCCCTACGCTCTGCCAAAGACCTACGTATATCTTCTGTCCATACTCCCAGCTCTAATGCTCGCCACCAAGATTTCTCCAGGGCTGCACCTCTTCTGTGGAACTCCCTTCCCTTCTCCGTAAGACTTTCACCCAGTCTCCACTCATTCAAAAAAATCAATGAAAACTCACTTCAAGAAAGCATATCAATTAAACTGTTAGCAGATTTTTATCCCCCATGACTCCTCTCCTGCATCCTTCAAAACTTACCTACTAAGCCCTCAGTGAATACTTTTCTAACAACCTACTTTCAGCCTCTGTGTCACTATACCCTACTCCCTCTGTTCCTGTACATCCAGTTGTCTGGTTACAATTAGATGTCTGGTTACAATTACATTGTACAACGCTACAGAATCTGATTGTGCTATATAAATAATAAAATAATAATAGAAACTATTGCCATCCAAATACTATCTGTGCTGATGAAATCTTTCCAGTGGAAATTTAATGACCTACTGTTAAACGACCCACAAATAACATTCCAAATCAAACTCTCACTAGACAACTACTTTACAGACAATAGCTCGTAATCCATAACACCCCCCATCACCTGGGAAACTCAAAAATGCATAATTAGGGGACTCTTCATAGCTCTCTCCGTGAGGCCCTAATTAAATCCCTAACCACTAAAATTAGGCAACTAGAGACAGATCACAAACACGACTCCTCCCTAGAAATATACAAAACTCTCATAAATAAATGATCAACACTGACACAACTGTTAAATGTTCAAATCAAATGGAAGGTTCTTCTCTAAATTTTCTTACTATTCACAAGGGGGTAAATATTAGCTAATGCACTCAATCTCTGGTAGTAATTGAGTCACCTCTCCTGAGGGTTTCTTTATTTTGGCAATAAACTTAGACAATTTGGAACTTCAGCAATTTGTAAGCATCCGAATTACATGAAACTAATTGCACATGTCTAGTAAGTGGTTGGGGTGGCAGTCCTGGGAAACCCTAACCCCTACTCCTAACACATCTGTAGGGCTCCCAGTGTCAGGATTGCCACCACAACCACATCTATAGGACTAACCCCTAACCCCCAACCACTTATACAGCTATATGGCTCCCAGTGCCAGGAATTATTGGGCAAAATTCTGTCATCATTCACGTAATCTCCCCCTCCCCCATCTCTTCACGTGTTTTGACACTTTTCACAAATCCAAAGTACTTCAGAACTTCGGTGTGACAGAACCATCTGTTTGGTTATTTCAGGTGTATTCGTCTGTTGCTATCCTGTTCGTGTAAATGGATGTTTCCTATAGCCCAGCCATACGTATGACTGTTTTTCCCGAACAAACCTACCGAACGGACGGCCACCCAGGAGAGAAGTGTGCTGCTAGTTAACCTATTGATCCCAATTAGAACATTGTGGTTAACCGCAGACACTTCTCAATTAAACTGAATTCAGGGTGGTCGTCGTTCTTATGTCGACCACGAGGCAGCGGCCATTTTAAACCATGCGAAAGCCCAGCGGTGTTTGGCTCTATTTCTATGGAACTAAAAACGGACACTTTTCTGCCGAACACCGCTGGAACAACGGAACGCCTGGCTGCCTCCACGAAAGCATACGTGTGATAGGACAAATAACATGGTCCGATCATGCACCAGTCTTTCTATGTATTAAAGACACCCACACACATACTGGGAAGGGGTTCTGGAGGCTCAACGAATCCCTACTCCATGATCTAGACTTTATTAAAAACGTACGGACAGAACTGTCAGACTATTTCACTAGGAACGACAACGGGGAGACGCCCCTGGAAACGTTGTGGCTGGCCCACAAGGCGGTGATTAGGGGTATTTTTATAAAAAGGGCGACTTATCTAAAACGAAAGAGGGAATCCCAAATGACAACATGGCTCCAACAACTAGAGATACTGACGAGACAAAACAAACGCGAACTATCAGGTGACCTGGCAGTCCGAATCAAGACATTAAAATCCCAGATAGACGAAGCCAACCTACTGAAAACAAACTACCAGATACAGAAACTAAAGGCCAGGTTCTATCACCAGGGAAACAGGGCGGGCAAAGTGCTAGCCAACTTACTTAAACATAGACAGGCGAAACACTGCATCTCATCCATAAAAATATCCAACACGGAAACGGTCCACAAACCCCAGGAGATTAGTGAAGCATTTGCAACATTCTATAAAGCCCTGTATAACTTAGAATCAGACCAAACCGAATCACGGCCATCAGGGGTTCAAATCCAGAACTTTCTGGACAGGGTGTCCCTCCCAAGCTTGACCGCTGACCAAAAAGCATCTTTAAACGCACAAATATCGACTGGTGAAATCCTTCAGATTATAGCGAAGTTGCCCCCACACAAAGCTCCGGGACCAGATGGCCTTACATGCAAATACTATAAGGTCTTTGGAGACCTATTAGAACCATACATGGCAAAGCTATTTAACTCAACTAACCAGGAAAGAGGCTTACCGCCAGACATGTTACTAGCCAACATCATTACACTACCTAAACCCGGGAAACAACCCAATGAATGTAAAAAATTCAGACCCATATCGCTGCTTAACGTAGACGCAAAGATTTATGCCAAACTGTTAGCCAACAGACTATCCACAATCATACCTACGTTAATAGGGAAAGATCAAGTTGGATTTGTGGCCGGGCGCCAGGGGGAAGATAACTCCCGGAGGGTGGCGGACTTGGTGAGCCACATGAGAAGGGCCGGGACCGAGGGCCTACTGCTCTCGCTGGACGCGGAAAAAGCGTTTGACCGGCTGGGCTGGGGGTTCTTGGTCTGGACAGGTTTGGCATCCCACGGGATTTTATATCCCAAATAATGGCCCTTTGCAATAGACCAACAGCGGTGGTGTCCACAGGCGGCTATACATCTGCCAGATTCCAGGTCACAAACGGCACAAGACAGGGTTGCCCACTGTCGCCGATTCTGTACATATTGGCACTTGAACCGCTAGCAGAACTGATCAGATCCACACCCGACGTCCATGGCATTACTACCAGAGGCGGAGAACACAAGCTTAGCCTCTTTGCCGACGGCGTCCTGATCACAATGACCCAGCCACTAACATCAGTTCCAGCAGTCCACAAAATCTTAATGGAGTATGGAGTTGTATCACATTACAAACTCAACGAATCTAAATCCCAGGCAATGGGAATAAATCTAACAGACGACTGCCCAAAACCTTCAATCACAATATAGGTTTGAATGGTCAGACTCACACATAAAATTCTTAGGCCTGTGGCTATCACGCAACCCCCAGAATCTTTTTGGGGACAACTATGTGAGAGTCTGGAAAGAAATAGAATACACTATGAGGGAATGGAAAGACAAATACGTATCGTGGGTAGGCAGGGTAGCTGCCTTCAAAATGATGCTGCTACCTAAATTACAATATATCTTTCGCTTATTACCGATAGCAGCGCCAGCCTCCTTTTTTAAAAAAGCACAGAATGAACTGACGAGATTTGTGTGGGCAGGGAAAAAACCCAGGGTGGCCATGAAACACTTAAATAGAAGCTACACTGAAGGAGGTCTGGGAGTTCCTGACCTCCTCTTATACCACAAGGCGGCTGTGCTAGCACCACTGACACAGGTAGACACGACACGAGACCGCCCACAGTGGGTCTCAATAGAGGAAAGCTTTTTAGACACACCATTAGCAACAATATGTTGGACACCCCAGGACCATAGGCCTAAAACACCTGACTTACTATCTATAACATGGCATATGATACAGACATGGGACAAACACAAACACCTTTTGGTACGGACACAAGTGATCCCTAAAGCCACCCCGATATCTGTCTTACCGCATAGAATCCCGGACCTCGGTGTGGCTGCTTGGCAGCGTGCGGGGATCCACCACATATACGGCTTCTACGAAAGGGACAAACGATTATCCTTCCAACAGCTAGCGACCAAATATGACCTACCCCAGACCATGCAGTACGCATACCTCCGGATTGCACATTTTCTAGATTCTCAGAGGGAACCTGGACGACAAGAAGACCGGGGTACAACCATGTCCCGATTTGAAAAGACGTGTGTAGGGATCACGCCACCGCGGGGACAACTGTCCACGTGCTATAGGGCACTAAACCAGAACCAACCCTTCGGCAAATGTAAATATGCGATAGAATGGTCTAAAGATTGTGGGGAGCCCATCTCAGACGTACAATGGACTGAGATCCTGGGGGCACTGAAAGGAGTCACAAACTGCGCAGCACATATAGAATTACACAGAAAATTTTTACTAAGGTGGTACATGGTCCCTGCCAGACTGGCGCACATTTTCCCGGGTAGCTCTCCTACATGTTGGAGATGTGAGAAACAAAAGGGTACGATGATCCACATGTGGTGGACGTGCCCGCTCCTTCAGCCACTGTGGTCTGGGATACACGACATAGTGGGAAACGTTGCAAAGGCAGCCATCCCTAAAAAACCTCTAAATCTACTGCTGCTACACATACCCTCCCAAATAGCATGGGACAGCAAGGTGGTTATAACCCACATCCTCTTAGCCACCCTATACCTTATTGCGAGACACTGGAAGCAGACAAGACCCCCCTCGATCGCAGAGGTACTCGCAACAGTGGAGAGAAACAAGACATATGAACTGTCATACGCAGCATCTGAGGGACAGGGAAAACAAAAATCGCTCACATGGCTTGGGTGGGAACAGTTTAGAGAGGGAATTAGAGAAAGAGAAAACAGGCAACCTTGAAGGAAAGCCCTCTATAAGGTACCGTTGTACTGATCCTACGAGTAGAAAACAACCAGAGCCGAATTAGTTATAAGGGACTCCATAGCCTTAGTCAACGCGCTCCTGATATCAGCATAGACAACACACAGAAGAGAGTAACCCTTTCCCCCACCCCTCATCCCCCCCACTACCCCCCCACCCCCCTCTTATGGAGGAGGTTCTCGTAGATAAGTTACAAATCTACAGTTGTTAGATGACTTTTATGCAACCGCGAGGGAGAGGACGAGGAGGGGAGACGGCAGTACATCTTACCTATAGCATTATGTACCAAAGATGTCATAGCATTGTTAAACATAACAAATGGAATTGTAACCAAATACCACTGCCTAAAGTCAATTGTGCACTATCATCGCTTCCAATTCCACTGTACAAAGACATTGTATCCCCGTGCCCCCCTTTCTCTTCTGTATCCCCCATAAAGTTTTACTATCGGTGAAAATAAAAATTGTCAAATTGGAAAATAAAAATTCACTACATACAACAGTACACACAACTTTTCTGTCACAGACTGTGTAAAAGGAGCTTCTGCCTGCTAGTAAGGATAAGGAGAGGAGTGGACAAGTGAGTGCTAGGAGACAGTCCTTAGAAAGCATGGAGCGAGGGCATCATTAGACGCATTTATGCCAAGCTCAGGGTACTGTCTGCCTAGTATGCCCTCAGTTGGCCAGCCTGCGTGATTGGCAGGCAGTCTGACATGTATTCACGCCAGGCTGACCTTCTAATTACTCGGGCAGATTTTTTTTGGGGTGTGTTTGCACCTCTGGGCAGTTTTGGTTAAGTGATTCGCGTCAGTGGAACACCCTTTTACCCCGCCCACCGAAATCCTGCTGTAAAGGTATGCAATTAATGCGAGACATTAGCATAGGGTATGTGGTTTCTTAAAGCGATATCTTGTGAATTTGCTTCCAGTACCATCTCCACCAGATACATGACAATTGGAAGGTATGACTGTTTTAGTGTTTTCTGTCGATACAATTCTATAATTAGGCCCATCATAATTATCAGCACCAGGCCCAATAAACTCTTAATCTGGCTCTGCCTTTCCACATTCTATAATCCACAAGAACTCTCAACCTACATTTACAATATCCTGGGCCACAGACCTGAAAATCACGATAACCGCTGAATAGACCATTATTTTTACACAAATACACAACAATTCGCTGTAATATTATGGAAGCAAACTATAAGAGAATCTTTCGCTGGCATTACTTACCAGACAAGTTACACACACTATTCACGACTGCCTCCGATGTATGTTGGAGATGCTCCCAAGGTACATCTGCACACATATAGTGGTCCTGCCCCATTATCCAAGAATATTGGAATATCCCTAATGATATATAACTGTCTAGGTGCACCCAAACTCATAGCTCCAGCATCCCAGTCGGGTTCTCTACCATGCTATCCACCAGGGGGCTTCAGTATCTGTCTGCATTTTCCTGCTTCCTGACTCCTTGCCTGGATAGAGCAGTGCTGATCCACCTGCAGCCCTTTACCAATTAGGGTCAGCTGCTCTTAATAAGCAGGCTGTAAAAGCCAGCTCTGCCTGAGACCTAGTATCTGGTTATTTTGTTTGTTTGGTGTTTCCTGCCGATCTTTGTTGCTCTGCTGACTGATTTCCTGGACTCTGACCTCTGCCTGCCTTAGTGACTACTATACTCTTCTGCCAGCCCTGATTTCTGCTTCTCATCTGACCCTGCCTTTGGATTACCCCTTTATCTGTACTGTGTTTTTGGGTTTTGCCACCTCCTTGTGCCATCTCCTGCAACTAGGCTCCAACTACTGTTAAACCATTACAATAATGCAACAGATATACATATTCCTTCCCCGTCAAGATAATATTATTTCTTCTACACCCGTCCACACTCCCCAAACCAAAACGTCTCCTCATAAATCACCTGCTCACAGCAGCAAATACACTCATACCAACCAAATGGAAACAAAACTAAAAACTATATAATGAATACCGCACTCAAATAGTAATAATTGATACTAGAAGTTATTGCTGTGAAAAATTCATGATATTTATTCTAAATAAAGTTATATGAAGTATGATAATAGAAATTTTCATTTCATCCTGAGTACACCAATTATATACATTGAATATATACAATATATACAGTATATACAGAATATTCCATATATTGGATAGAGTTCATCTAATGTGTATACACTTGGTGAAAATTCATTGAAAAGTTTGTTGAAAATACTGAAAAAATGAAAAAATGAAAAATATGAAAAAATGAAACCGATAGGAAAATGAAAAAAATATATAAATAAAAAATAATGAAAATAATGAAAAAATCCCCAATCCAAACCAGAAAAAAGGAAAGGGGAAATAAAAAGAAAAAGAAAATAAGGAATGAAAAGAAAAAATATATAGAAAAACAAGCAAAATAATCTGAAAGTCCTGGTAGTCCAATATAGTGCACTATATTTAGCTGTATCTGGATAGATCTCACCAATTGTAGAAATCTTGTTCTTGGTGTACCAAATCAAAGTTGTAATCAGATGATGATCTAAACGAAGGTGAAGGTAATAGTAGTTGTAGCAAACGGAAAGTCACTCCATCAGCTCCCAGTTGTTGTGTGGTCAGAAGCAGCTCCCAGTGGGTATGTGGTCTGAACGAACGGCAATGAACTAATGCAGGCAATCCAGTCTAGGGACGGGCTGCGCGCTCGGGACTTAACTGTCCCTTCGACGGCCCCTGTGTTCTGTCAAGCAAGGTAGAAAATTGTTTAAATACCTGTTTTTGGCGGCAAAACATAGCCGCATCCACTCCATAGTATTCGCCCACTTCCGCATTGTGACGTCAGCAAACGTTGCTGCGTCATGCGTTCTCTATATAACTTTATTAATCACTTAACATAGTGTGACAAACAAACTCAGTAAAGATACATAATAGAAAAATTGTTCACCAAATAGTATAATACATATAATAGAAGGGAAAACAATGAAGTGAATGCCTATTTATACAAACGGTTGTGGTTACAGATGAACTGCCATAAGCTTCATATAGTACACATTGAAAATTATTAATTTTAATTATTAAACAAACCCAAAATGAAAAATAATAAATGTCTAACATTTATGTTAAAGCTCACCTGTTAATGCTGATCAAGGAGAAAGATTGTAAGAAAAAATTGGATATGAACCAGTTGGACAACCAGCTGGATAAATAAAAAAGAAATAAAGGAGAAAACAGAAAAAGACACAACATTTGTCATTATTCCAGATAATAAAAAAATGCATGAAACTAGAAAAATTATGAAATACTACTAAAAAGAGGAGAGATCCATATGTGCAACTCACCTGCCACGCAATACCCCATAGTGCCCAAGGGCCATGCACGTGAGGGACCCTGTGTCACTAGCAGGTAGCGGACCCCAAGCTGAGTCAAAATGTCGGCAGGAAAGAACTACGGACCAACTTTGGTCAAGAGGAACCACTGTAAGGAGCACAAAATCATAGAGCAGACAATCATAAATATATACTTATAAAAAATGTTTAAGGTCATAGTCCTCATTGAGTCCTAGTGGTGACAAAGTCTCCAGAGTACTTATCCATTTCGTCTCTCTCTGAAGTAAGAGTTTCTGTCTGTCTCCACCCCTGCGTAGTGGTGGGATTCTGTCTATGACTTGAAACCTCAATTGGTTTACATTATGGCCATGCAACTTAAAGTGCCTTGGTACTGGAGCTTCCACTTTATTATGTTGAAATGCTGCCCTAATGCTCCTTTTGTGTTCCCCTATCCGTTCTTTCACTGGCCGGATGGTCTCCCCCACGTATAAAAGCCCACAGGGACACTTAAGGGCATACACGACAAAGTCCGAGTTGCACGTATAAAAATCCTTAACGAAAAAATTTTTTCCTGACCGAGGGTGAACAAAATATTCCCCCTTGATCACGCTATTACAGTGTGAGCAATTTAGACATGGAAAAGTACCCTTCTTGGGTTCTGAAAAGAATCTGGTTTGTTTTTTAAAACTGCCAATGTCTGACCTCACTACAACATCTCTCAGGTTCGAAGCTCTCTGATATGAAAAAAGCGGAGGATGCTGGAATATCGAAGGTAATTGGGCATCTCCCTGAAATAATTGCCAATGTTTCAATATGACTCGTCTTATATCCCTATTAAGTGGAGTATAAGGTGTCACTAATGTAAGCCTTTCTATTTTGTTTTTTGCTCCTATACCTGAGAGAGTTTCCTGACGGGACAGGGTTTCAACTTTCTGTCGCTGATTATCTACTATATGTGTGGGATAGCCCCTCTCTAAAAATTTTTTAGCCATAAAGTCTAAACCTGTCATCACTTTGTCTTCCTGTGATACTATCCTCTTTACTCTTAACAGTTGGCTAAACGGTAAACCATTCTTGAGGTGAGTTGGGTGGAAACTAGCATACGTCAATAAGTTATTTCGGTCAGTAGGTTTTATATATAAGTCACTATGAAGACAATTCTGTACTCTCTGTACTTGTACATCTAGAAAAGGAACCGTAATCATGTCACAATACATAGTGAATTTAATATTGACATCTTGTGTATTTAATGACTCAAAAAAGTCCTGCAATTGGGCCCTTGTGCCGCTCCAACAGACAAACACATCATCAATATATCTTTTCCAAACTAAGCATTTGACGAATAAAGGATGCTGATAAATACAAGTTTCTTCCATTCGATTCATATAAATGTTTGCATATGTTGGAGCGACATTCGAGCCCATGGCTGTACCTTTGATTTGTTTGTAGTATCTGTCCCCAAATAGGAAATAATTTTCTGTTAGGATGAAAGTCAGTAATTCCCTGATGTATGTTCTAGTATCCCTTTGCTGGGTTAATCTAGGATCTTTATCCAGTGTCCACTCAACTGCCTCAATCCCTCTCTCGTGATCAATAGAAGTATATAAAGACTGAACGTCCATGGTCACCAGCCAAAAGTCACCTGGTGGAACCTGTATGTCTGCTAATAGTGTGAGGAACGTAGTAGTGTCCTTAAGGTAGGATTTCTGTAGCGAAACATATTTAATCAGAAATTTATCGAGTATCTCTGCCGGATGTTGAAATATAGACCCAGTTCCACTGACTATTGGTCTACCTGGAGGAAAGAGGGGATTCTTATGAATCTTTGGAAGTGTATAGAACACTGGGATTCTAGGGTATTTAAGATTCATATATTTATATTCCCCATCAGAGATGATCCCTTTGGAAAGGGCCCATTTATTAAGCCTATCAAGTGTATGTTTCAAAGTATGGGTAGGATCCTGACCTATAGGCAAGTAATTGGTATTATCTGTAAGTTGAGTCTCAATTTCCTTTATGTAATATGTGCGATCCATGATCACCAATGCTCCCCCCTTGTCTGCCGGTTTAATAATGATAGAAGTATCTCTCTTTAAATTATTGATGTTAAGCCAGTCTTGTTTAGTAAAATTAACATTATGTCTTTGACAGCTATGTGTACCCTGATGTTTCTTCCTGAGCTTATATACATCTTTCTTCACAAGATTAGTAAATAAATCTATCGATGCATTGACATTATGTGGTGTGAAGGTACTTTTAGGTTTCAAACCTGTATCTAAGGGAAGGACCGCATATAGGTCGGTGCCATTATGCCCCATATCTTCCACATCTCCTTCCTCACGTAGGGGTTCCTGTATAATCTGAGTATTACTGTCAATAGATCCTGATGTCATACCGTCATTGTGTTGATCTGTTGAAAAAAATGCACGTAATTTAAGTTGGCGAAAAAACTTATATAAACTGACATCATATTGATGCCACTCTACATGAGGTGTGGGAATAAAGGAGAGTCCCTTATTTAGGGTCCCCTCCTCCGTAGGGGTTAGGGGCCTACCTGAAATGTTATGTATCAGAGATTGCGTCTCGATTGGGGCGGACGGCCTTGTTTTCTCTCCCGTGTGCCTCTTGTGATGACCCCCCCTCCTGATGTTTCTTCGTGTCGTGTGCCTCTCTCTAAAAAAGTCATTCCTGAGGATGAGGAGGCTGAGGAGGAGGATGTAATACCCTCTGTATCCGAGCGCCATCTCTGTACGTTTGTATCTCTGTTTGGTCTGTATGAGCGGTTGTCTGTTCTGGTATACCAGGTATATACTTGATCCCTCTGATAATCCAATTCGTCCCTATGGAATTTTTTCTTTTTAAATTCCTCAGTTTCTCTCTGGTATTCCTTGAGTTTATCTTCTATCTGTTTTTTAAGAGTTTCTAAGTCAGTGGAGGATGTAACTGCTGCTAATTCTTGTTCAGCTGCTGCTATCTCTTTTACAAGTTTAATTAGTTCCTTCTGTAGCGATTCAATGGTTAATACCATAAGGTCTACCGAACATTTGTTTAATATCTTGTACCATACTGTACGGTGTTCAACATTATCTCTACATAGTGTAGGGTGTAACCTAACCCTCAAGCCCCTAGGAATTCTCTTTTGTCTCAGATACTCTCCTAAAGTACTTATATGTAATTCCCAACTGATTTTCTTTTTTAATTCCCTCTCAAGTTTATGGGCTATCCCTCGCTCACTGTCATTAGTTAGAAATTCCCTGGCCCCCCTGAGAGCTGATGTAATGCGACTAATATCACCCTCTGTATATGCAAAAGTTGCCATAGGCAAGGTAATATGAAAAATGAAGGATGAAGAGTTGAAATAATTCTTAGAGTCTCGTTAATAGATCACAGATAACTGTAAGTAAATAGTAGTATAAAGATCTATAAATCTATAAGTACTGTAATGGTGCTCAGCACTAGGGGAAATAATATACAAAAAATAAAAAATTAAAACGTGTGCTGGCACTCAATTACATATAGGTGCCGGTATTCGAGGTTAACCCCAAAGACAACCTCCAAACAACAATCCTAAAAACTATATAATGAATACCGCACTCAAATAGTAATAATTGATACTAGAAGTTATTGCTGTGAAAAATTCATGATATTTATTCTAAATAAAGTTATATGAAGTATGATAATAGAAATTTTCATTTCATCCTGAGTACACCAATTATATACATTGAATATATACAATATATACAGTATATACAGAATATTCCATATATTGGATAGAGTTCATCTAATGTGTATACACTTGGTGAAAATTCATTGAAAAGTTTGTTGAAAATACTGAAAAAATGAAAAAATGAAAAATATGAAAAAATGAAACCGATAGGAAAATGAAAAAAATATATAAATAAAAAATAATGAAAATAATGAAAAAATCCCCAATCCAAACCAGAAAAAAGGAAAGGGGAAATAAAAAGAAAAAGAAAATAAGGAATGAAAAGAAAAAATATATAGAAAAACAAGCAAAATAATCTGAAAGTCCTGGTAGTCCAATATAGTGCACTATATTTAGCTGTATCTGGATAGATCTCACCAATTGTAGAAATCTTGTTCTTGGTGTACCAAATCAAAGTTGTAATCAGATGATGATCTAAACGAAGGTGAAGGTAATAGTAGTTGTAGCAAACGGAAAGTCACTCCATCAGCTCCCAGTTGTTGTGTGGTCAGAAGCAGCTCCCAGTGGGTATGTGGTCTGAACGAACGGCAATGAACTAATGCAGGCAATCCAGTCTAGGGACGGGCTGCGCGCTCGGGACTTAACTGTCCCTTCGACGGCCCCTGTGTTCTGTCAAGCAAGGTAGAAAATTGTTTAAATACCTGTTTTTGGCGGCAAAACATAGCCGCATCCACTCCATAGTATTCGCCCACTTCCGCATTGTGACGTCAGCAAACGTTGCTGCGTCATGCGTTCTCTATATAACTTTATTAATCACTTAACATAGTGTGACAAACAAACTCAGTAAAGATACATAATAGAAAAATTGTTCACCAAATAGTATAATACATATAATAGAAGGGAAAACAATGAAGTGAATGCCTATTTATACAAACGGTTGTGGTTACAGATGAACTGCCATAAGCTTCATATAGTACACATTGAAAATTATTAATTTTAATTATTAAACAAACCCAAAATGAAAAATAATAAATGTCTAACATTTATGTTAAAGCTCACCTGTTAATGCTGATCAAGGAGAAAGATTGTAAGAAAAAATTGGATATGAACCAGTTGGACAACCAGCTGGATAAATAAAAAAGAAATAAAGGAGAAAACAGAAAAAGACACAACATTTGTCATTATTCCAGATAATAAAAAAATGCATGAAACTAGAAAAATTATGAAATACTACTAAAAAGAGGAGAGATCCATATGTGCAACTCACCTGCCACGCAATACCCCATAGTGCCCAAGGGCCATGCACGTGAGGGACCCTGTGTCACTAGCAGGTAGCGGACCCCAAGCTGAGTCAAAATGTCGGCAGGAAAGAACTACGGACCAACTTTGGTCAAGAGGAACCACTGTAAGGAGCACAAAATCATAGAGCAGACAATCATAAATATATACTTATAAAAAATGTTTAAGGTCATAGTCCTCATTGAGTCCTAGTGGTGACAAAGTCTCCAGAGTACTTATCCATTTCGTCTCTCTCTGAAGTAAGAGTTTCTGTCTGTCTCCACCCCTGCGTAGTGGTGGGATTCTGTCTATGACTTGAAACCTCAATTGGTTTACATTATGGCCATGCAACTTAAAGTGCCTTGGTACTGGAGCTTCCACTTTATTATGTTGAAATGCTGCCCTAATGCTCCTTTTGTGTTCCCCTATCCGTTCTTTCACTGGCCGGATGGTCTCCCCCACGTATAAAAGCCCACAGGGACACTTAAGGGCATACACGACAAAGTCCGAGTTGCACGTATAAAAATCCTTAACGAAAAATTTTTTTCCTGACCGAGGGTGAACAAAATATTCCCCCTTGATCACGCTATTACAGTGTGAGCAATTTAGACATGGAAAAGTACCCTTCTTGGGTTCTGAAAAGAATCTGGTTTGTTTTTTAAAACTGCCAATGTCTGACCTCACTACAACATCTCTCAGGTTCGAAGCTAAAACCTTAAAGCTTAAACCATTACAATAATGCAACAGATATACATATTCCTTCCCCGTCAAGATAATATTATTTCTTCTACACCCGTCCACACTCCCCAAACCAAAACGTCTCCTCATAAATCACCTGCTCACAGCAGCAAATACACTCATACCAACCAAATGGAAACAAAATGCTGCTCCAACAATAAGGGAATCGTTTCAGAAAATAGAAACTGTGAGAGTGATAAAAGAACTTCTCTACTCTTTTACTCACAAATATGCCCTATACAAAAATATGGGAACCATGGCTGAAGTTCATACAGAATAAACCAAGAGGTTATACACCTAGCATGAGCATAATAGGCATATGGTATGGCTCTCTCACCCACACGCAATTTTTTTGATACCAGAGATTCTGGTCCGTGGACACACAGTTGCAAATTAGGTATGTTTATTGGTGTTGAATATCTTTTAGGGTACAATCTGTTTGGACACATTGTTTTAGCATGTGCTCTGTAACTAAGTGAGCAAACTTGTAGGAGTCTGCAAGCACTGTAACTATGCTCCAGCATTGAAGTTGTTACAGACTTGAGCCTTCCCAAGAAAAATGATAGACCTGCCTAGTTTATCTCTCAATTCACTTTGGGCCATGTTGGGTTGAAACTCGGGGTTGGCATTGCTAGTGGAAGGAAATGCTAGGTTGCTGGGACAGAAGTTAACAGTATGAGCTGCTGAGGAACATATTGCACATGATGGTTGTTAAGACACCTCCCGTGTCTTTAAGCCAAACCGCCGTTTAGTAAACCTTCCCCGGCTGCAGTACAGTCTCTGTTAGCTTACTCTGTAACCCACGAACCAAATGCAGGGGAAGCGACAATCTCCCGATCGAAATCCACGAACGGCTCCAAACTCCCGAACGGCAATATACGAACTGCTAGGAACCGTCGAACAATAATATCCCCAAAGCGGCTTTCGTTCCATCCAGCAGTCTCTAACCGTGAAGAAGAAATCCCCCCAATAACGAGACAGAAGCTCCGCATTGAGGGTCAAATAAGATCTGGTTTTACTGTGGGCTACCTGCCCGTATTTATGCAGGTCTCCCACCTGGTGGACACTCCCCTAGGGGACCAAATGGAAGACTTAAATTACAGACAGATAGAAGGACATTTCTGACACACAGTCACATCTCTTACCCACAGTGCATTCTGATTCCCTCCCCTCTGTCCTGGAGTTAATTACCAAGTAACTCAATTAACTCCAGGACAAGGACAGTCGCCATTTTAAACATAAAATAATAAAAGACATAAAAATGCATAACTACATGAAAACTGAACATTTCCCATTCGTATTACATGTCCCCAGATAGCCTGGATCTGAGTGCATATTATTGGCGAATAGCGCTCAGATCCCACACACATAGTTCAATCGCCATGGAGTCAAAGTTCTTACAGTCTTTCGGTATACGAATGACTCCATGGGAGGGCTATCTGGGTTAAGTCTTTTGTATGCTCTCAATCTCCCGAACGGCCGGTGTTCGCATGCTTTCGTGGAGGCAGCCAGGCGTTCCCTTGTTTCAGCGGTGTTCGGCAGAAAAAGTGTCCGTTTTCAGTTCCATAGAAATAGAGCCAAACACCGCTGAGCGTTCGCATGATTTAAAATGGCCGCTGCCTCGTGGTCGACATACGAACGACGACCACCCTGAGTTCGGTTTAATTGAGAAGTGTCTGCGGTTAACCACAACGTTATAATGGTGATCACTTCGTTAACCTGCAGCACACTCCTCACTTGGGTGGCCGTTCGTTCGGCGGTTTTGTTCGGGAAAAAGAGTCATTCGAATGGCTGGGCTATAGAAACCAGCCATTCATACGAACGGGGACAAACAGACGAACGGGCAAAAATCCAGCAGACAGATGGTTCTGTCACATGGCTCCCTCCTTGTGGGACACTCCGGCAGACCCGGCTTGACCCTGTGGCGGGTCAACTTGGGGATGACCGGACTACGAGGTGATGGAAACGTCTGTTTGTCGTGACAACCCATCTGCATTTCCGTTTAGCTTACCGGGTCTGTAGCTGATAGTAAAATTGTAGGGCTGTAGTGCCAAGCTCCATCTCAGCAGTCTCCCATTGTCTCCTGAGACCCGGTTAAGCCAAACGAGTGGGTTGTGATCAGTCACAAGGGAAAACTCTTGCCCATACAAGTAGGGACTTAACTTTTTCAATGCCCAGACCAAAGCCAAACACTCCTTCTCCACTGCCGCATAACTCACTTCTCTGGGTAACAACTTTCTGCTGAGATATGCGACAGGGTGCTCTCCTCCATCTTCCCCGACTTGGCTCAGCACAGCCCCCAGTCCATACATGGAAGCATATGTATGGACGAGAAAGCGTTTGTTAGGGACTGGGGCAGCCAAGACAGGGGCATTCACAAGAGCCTGCTTCAGTGCCTGGAACGCAGCTTCACAAGCCGGAGACCACAGGACCTGCTTAGGCAAGTTTTTCTTGGTCAGATCTGTCAGGGGCTTAGCGATAGCGCTGTAGTCAGGGACAAAGCGTCTGTAGTACCCTGCCGTCCCCAAGAAGGCCAATACCTGGGTCTTAGTAGTAGGTGTGGGCCAGTTAGCCACTGCCTCTACCTTGGCTGGCTCCGGTCTCTGGCTCCCACACCCCACTCTGTGACCCAGGTACTGTACTTCAGCCATACCTAGATGACACTTTTCTGGCTTCAATGTCAGGCCAGCGGCCCTAATCTTATCCAGCACTACCCCTACATGTACCAGGTGTTCCTCCCAGGACCCACTGTAGATCGCAATGTCGTCCAAGTATGCACAGGCAAATTCTTGGAAGCCATCCAGGAGTCTATCCACCATCCGTTGGAAGGTAGCCGGTGCATTTTTCATCCCAAAAGGCATGACCTTAAATTGGTACAGGCCAAATGGGGTGACAAATGCCGACTTGGGGATAGCATCCTCGGCCAGGGGGATCTGCCAGTAGCCCTTACACAGGTCTATGGTGGTCAGATATCGCCCCCTGGCAATACGATCCAGTAATTCGTCTACCCGGGGCATTGGGTAGGCGTCAGTGGTGGTCCGCTCGTTGAGTCGCCTGTAGTCCACACAGAACCGGGTGGTCCCATCTTTCTTTGGCACCAGGACTACAGGCGAGGCCCAAGGGCTGTCGGAGTGCTCGATAACCCCAAGTTGGGTCATCTCCTGTATCTCCTTCCGCATTCCTTCACGGACTGCTTCAGGGATACGGTAGGGGGGCTGTCGTAACGGGGTCTGTCCAGGGGTCTCTACCTTATGCACAGCTAGGGTGGTATAACCTGGTTCCTGGGAGAACGTCGCCTGCTTCTCCCATAACAACTGCTGCGCCTGTACCCTTTCTGTGGGGTTCAACCGGTCCCCTAGCTGTACAAGGGTAGTAAGGTCAGTCTGGGAATCCCTTTCTAATAGATCTGGAAGGGGTAAGTTCTCAGAATCATCTGCAGCTGGGGCACATACTGCTGCAATATTCTCAGGTCTCTCCTGGTACTCTTTCAGCATGTTCACATGAAAGGACCGCTGGATCCTCTCATCTGCACAGCTGGCTATCAAGTAAGTAGTGTCGCAGATCTGCGCCACTACCTTGTACGGGCCCTGCCAAGATGCCTGCATCTTGTTGGCCTTCACAGGTTTAAGCACCAATACTTTTTGCCCAACCTGGAAGACCCGCTGTCGGGCACCCTGATCGTACCATCTCTTCTGTCTCCCCTGGGCCGCCTGGAGATTCTCCCTTACCATCAGGGACAGTTTCTCCATGCGGTCCCGGAGTTCCAAAACATATGGTACTATGGGGATCCCTTCCTGCTCCGTCTCCCCCTCCCAGTGGCCTCTAATGAGATCTAGGGGTCCGCGGACCCTTCTCCCATACAGCAGCTCAAAGTGGGAGAACCCAGTAGATTCCTGGGGCACCTCTCTATAAGAAAATAATAGATGAGGCAGGAATCTCTCCCAGTCTCTGCAAGTGTCTGTAAAGGTCCTCAGCATCTGTTTGAGGGTACCGTTAAAGCGCTCACAGAGACCGTTAGTCTGTGGGTGGTAGGGTGAGCTAAGTAACGGCTTAATGCCGCACACCTTCCACAGTTGCTGGGTGAGCACAGCAGTGAATTGGGTTCCCTGGTCGGAGAGGATCTCCTTAGGGAACCCGACCCTAGTAAAAATTCTAACCAGGGCATCAGCAACCGTCTCTGCCTCTATGTTAGACAGCGCTACTGCCTCTGGATAGCGGGTGGCATAGTCCACCACGGTAAGAACATACTTCTTACCGGATGGACTAGCCCTGGCCAGTGGACCCACAATGTCAACGGCTATGCGGGCAAAGGGCTCCCCTATAATAGGCATCGATAATAGCCTAGCCTTAGGGTGGTCCCCCCGCTTTCCTACCCGTTGACATGTGTCACACGTGCTGCAGTACATCCGCACAGCCTGGTTAAAGTTTGGCCAAAAGAAGTTCTGTGAAATCCTATAGGCTGTGCGGCGAGACCCTAGATGTCCAGCTAAAGGAACATCATGCCCTATCCGCAGAATCTCCTGCCGGTACTTTGCAGGTACCACTAACTGGCGATTCGGCGGAGTGGCAACACTCTTCTGGGAAGGTTTAGGGATCCTATACAACCTGTCCCCCACCCACTCATACCGTTCCCCATCTATTCCTTCCTCCCCAGCATCTGCCCTGTCCTTGTATCTTTGGAGGGTCGGATCTGCCCGGGTTTCCCTCCCAAACTCCTCTGGGGAATCCCAGCTTAAGGGAACCTGATCTGGGGTACCAGTCGGGGAAGGAGATCTTACCTGGGTCTCGTCAGCAAGTGGGCTGGTTCCGGCAGCACGGGTCTGGGCACGGGTGGTCACTGGGTTCACGTCTGCAGGGCCCATCGGAGCATAGGCTGAAACCAAAGGGGCCAAATCGTTTCCCAAAAGAACATCTGCGGGCAAGTCCTTCATCACCCCCACATCCACATGCCTAGCGCCCACTCCCCAATCCAAATGTACTCGGGCAACAGGTAAGCGAAACACGGCACCCCCTGCTACCCTTACTGCCACAGTGTCCCCAGTGTGCTGATGCTCTGAGACCAAGTTCTTTTGGAGCAGTGTCATCGTAGCTCCTGTGTCTCTCAGCCCATTCACCACTCTGCCATTCAGCTTCACAGTTTGCCGATGTTGCTGGCGATTATCCTGGTGAGCTGCTTGCACTGGGTCTGCCTCGTGTAGAATGTCCCAAAATTCCTCCTGCTCTAGGCAGTGAGCAGCAGGCTGAGGTGGGCGCTGGTTTCCATTAACTGGTCTCCTCCAGGACTGAGCCTGGTTGGCACTGTTCAGTGGGCACTCAGGACGCTTGTGCCCCAACTGCTTGCACCCATAGCACCGGATGGGTTGGGAGTACTCCCGGGCATTAAATCGGGCTGGTTGCATATAATTGTTAGCTGGTGGTGCAGCTGGGGTACGGTGTACTGGGGGTTGGTAGACTGCAGGAGCGGGTGTTGGTCGATACTCCAGCCTGGCAGGGGCTTTAGCAGCTGTACCATCCAACTTGCGGGCATCCGTGTATTCGTCTGCCAGACGGGCAGCCTCGGGTAGGGTAGAGGGTTTTCTGTCTCTGACCCATTCCCGGACGCCAGCAGGTAGTCTATCAAAGCAGTGCTCCAGCAGGAACACTTGTAACACCTCCTCCCCAGTTACCGCTTGGCATCCAGCCATCCAGTGGGCTGCGGTACGATGGACTCTGCAGGCCCATTCCACATAAGAGTCCCCAACCAGCTTGTTGGTTTCTCTAAACCTCCACCTGTACGCCTTTGGGGTCACTGCATACCTGGCTAGGAGCGCCTCTTTCACAGCCCGGTAGCTGGTGATCTCCTCCTCTGGGATGGCCCGAAAAGCTTCACTAGCCCGGCCAGATAATTTCCCAGAGAGGATGGTGACCCATTCATCTGCAGGTACCTGATGTAGCGCACACTGCCTCTCAAAGTCTGTCAAAAATCCATCAATCTCTCCCTCTGTTTCCACAAAATTTTTAAATGCAGCAAAAGGTACCTTCTTTCTGGCAACCACATTATTGTCATACGGTACCTCTGCTGCTGCAGCTCCTCTTTCCCGGGCCGCCTGTTGTGCTGCAACTGCTGCCTGCACACGAACCACGATGTCAGCTGAGGGGTTGGGGCCAAAATGTGCCAGCCTTATTTGTACTGCCCGGTTGAATTGTATTTCCTCGGGTGTTAAATCCAAGGTACTGGGCACGTTGACTCTTTCCATTCCCGTTGCTGCATCCATCTCCATTAGCAAAGCAATAATCTCCCGTTTCTTTAAATTGCTTGCTGACCTTCCTCGGCGTTCAAATATGTCCTTAAGTGTAGCACGCCTTAATTCCTCGTACTGCATGTCTCGTAGCTGACCTCCAATGCTGTAGGATTCATCCCGTCGCTTGCCACCAATTGTTAAGACACCTCCCGTGTCTTTAAGCCAAACCGCCGTTTAGTAAACCTTCCCCGGCTGCAGTACAGTCTCTGTTCGCTTACTCTGTAACCCACGAACCAAATGCAGGGGAAGCGGCAATCTCCCGATCGAAATCCACGAACGGCTCCAAACTCCCGAACGGCAATATACGAACTGCTAGGAACCGTCGAACAATAATATCCCCAAAGCGGCTTTCGTTCCATCCAGCAGTCTCTAACCGTGAAGAAGAAATCCCCCCAATAACGAGACAGAAGCTCCGCATTGAGGGTCAAATAAGATCTGGTTTTACTGTGGGCTACCTGCCCGTATTTATGCAGGTCTCCCACCTGGTGGACACTCCCCTAGGGGACCAAATGGAAGACTTAAATTACAGACAGATAGAAGGACATTTCTGACACACAGTCACATCTCTTACCCACAGTGCATTCTGATTCCCTCCCCTCTGTCCTGGAGTTAATTACCAAGTAACTCAATTAACTCCAGGACAAGGACAGTCGCCATTTTAAACATAAAATAATAAAAGACATAAAAATGCATAACTACATGAAAACTGAACATTCCCCATTCGTATTACATGTCCCCAGATAGCCTGGATCTGAGTGCATATTATTGGCGAATAGCGCTCAGATCCCACACACATAGTTCAATCGCCATGGAGTCAAAGTTCTTACAGTCTTTCGGTATACGAATGACTCCATGGGAGGGCTATCTGGGTTAAGTCTTTTGTATGCTCTCAATCTCCCGAACGGCCGGTGTTCGCATGCTTTCGTGGAGGCAGCCAGGCGTTCCCTTGTTTCAGCGGTGTTCGGCAGAAAAAGTGTCCGTTTTCAGTTCCATAGAAATAGAGCCAAACACCGCTGGGCGTTCGCATGATTTAAAATGGCCGCTGCCTCGTGGTCGACATACGAACGACGACCACCCTGAGTTCGGTTTAATTGAGAAGTGTCTGCGGTTAACCACAACGTTATAATGGTGATCACTTCGTTAACCTGCAGCACACTCCTCACTTGGGTGGCCGTTCGTTCGGCGGTTTTGTTCGGGAAAAAGAGTCATTCGAATGGCTGGGCTATAGAAACCAGCCATTCATACGAACGGGGACAAACAGACGAACGGGCAAAAATCCAGCAGACAGATGGTTCTGTCACAATGGTGTTTTAAGACCCGCAAAATGTCTACAAAATAATTCTGTTTCTAACTTGCCCAGTCGGTAGGAGTATTATATTGGGCTAGTGACGCAGCAGATCTAGAAGTGAAGGAATTGTGGTAGTCGTAAAAAGTGTAGCCTCCGTATTTATACGCCAAGTTTATCAGCTTATGTAAATATAAATTAAGTTCCTCTCTACAGTGGGGAAAAGCAGAACAAATCACGCCCTATGCAGGCCGAAGGCCAGGACAAATTCTGGAATATTTAACTTCCTGTTTAGTCTCGGGTCCCTAGATTTCATTACTACAGACAAGTCATAAAAGGTGTATTCTCTTTTCTCAATTATGTCTTGTGATGCTATGAGCAGAGAAGCCAGATCAATGTATTTCCCTTCTATTATGTCCCGTTTAATGTTTTGTGGGATGAGATGTACTGGGTTAATGATATTAGTACTTTTTGTGGGTAGAGGGTTAACGTTACCTCCTGGGTTAGGCTCTTGCTGTGCTATACGTACTGGAGCCTCCATTATTATCCAACCGCTTATTTATTGTGGCCTACCTCTTTAAATAATTGCAGAGTTGGATTTTTTTAAAGACAGAACCGCTGCACCCAATGTCTTTAATTGTAGTATCTTTTTTTTTGAAAAAGGAGGGAAAATAACTGTCATGTAATTGACTAGCTTAACTATATTACGTGCTTAACTGACGTTTACCGAACAATAATCAAATGTAAAGAAATGTAATGCATTAGGGAAAATGAAAGTAAATTATGCCAAGATGCACATTGCATTTGACCAAAAGCGTTTATGACCTAAGTGAACAAGATACAATCACAGAAATTAGCTGGCTGACAGTAGGAATGAGAACTTAACCTTAAGACAGGAAAAAATGCTAGAGAAAATATTTTTGTTTTTCCTAAATTATGTCACATGGAACTATCTATGCAAGATACACAAGCTTCAAGCTTTAATGGAATGAACCTAAAGGATTTAGCCGAACGGGGCTTTAAATAATGCCTTATATTATGTATGACAGTACATGAGAGCTATTACATGCCATTCGTATGATTCTATATGAATGAAATTGTAACCGTGGTAAACAGACCTAATTGACTGACCGGGGACACAGACGAACTTTAAACGAAATGCAGCAGTATTTTTAACTAAATGGTTTTAACATGAAAGTTTAAATGAAAGCATGCGACTAACAAAGTGATAATAGGTGCGTTAGTGTAATGAAAACGGCTTACAGTTAACCGTTCATATGCTGGCTTTCCTCCTCTATACTCATGAAATTCAGCATGAAAGAAAAGGTTTGTACGAACTGCCAGCCGGCGGGAAAACTGACGTTAGGGTCCTGTGAACAGGAAGTAAACAGAGAACTTCCGAGATCATCGACGACAGGTAATGTCGTCATTGTAATATTTTTATTTTTTTATTTTTTTTATTTATTACACACATACAGTTGCAAGAAAAAGTATGTGAACCCTTTGGAATGATATGGATTTCTGCACATATTGGTCATAAAATGTGATCTGATCATCATCTAAGTCACAACAATAGACAATCACAGTCTGCTTAAACTAATAACACACAAAGAATGAAATGTTGCCATGTTTTTATTGAACACACCATGTAAACATTCACAGTGCAGGTGGAAAAAGTATGTGAACCCTTGGATTTAATAACTGGTTGAACCTCCTTTGGCAGAAATTACTTCAACCAAATGTTTCCTGTAGTTGCAGATCAGACGTGCACAACGGTCAGGAGTAATTCTTGACCATTCCTCTTTACAGAACTGTTTCAGTTCAGCAATATTCTTGGAATGTCTGGTGTGAATCGCTTTCTTGAGGTCATGTCACAGCATCTCAATCGGGTTAAGGTTAGGACTCTGACTGGGCCATTTTGGAAGGCGTATTTTCTTCTGTTTAAGCCATTCTGTTGTTGATTTACTTCTATGCTTTGGGTCATTGTCCTGTTGCAACACCCATCTTCTGTTGAGCTGCAGCTGGTAGACAGATGGCCTTAAGTTCTCCTGCAAAATGTCTTGATAAACTTGGGAATTAATTTTTCCTTCGATGATAGCAATCCGTCCAGGCCCTGACGCAGCAAAGCAGCCCCAAACCATGATGCCCCCACCACCATACTTCACAGCTGGGATGAGGTTTTGATGTTGGTGTGCTGTGCCTTTTTTTCGCCACACATAGTGTTGTGTGTTTCTTCCAAACAACTCAACTTTGGTTTCATCTGTCCACAGAATATTTTGCCAGTACTGCTGTGGAACATCCAGGTGCTCTTGTACAAACTGTAAACGTGCAGCAATGTTTTGTTTGGACAACAGTGGCTTCCTCTGTGGTATCCTCCCATGAAATCCATTCTTGTTTAGTGTTTTACATATTTTAGATTCGCTAACAGGGATGTTAGAATTTGCCAGTGACTTTTGTAAGTCTTTAGCTGACACTCTAGGATTCTTCTTCACCTCATTGAGCAGTCTGCGCTGTGCTCTTGCAGTCATCTTTACAGGACGGCCACTACTAGGGAGAGTAGCAGCAGTGCTGAACTTTCTCCATTTATAGACAATTTGTCTTACCGTAGACTGATGAACAGCAGGGCTTTTGGAGATACTTTTTGTAGAATATTGCATATTCTATGTTTCTATTAATTATATATGGATGTGTGGATTGACATAAGTAACAGATGGTCTAAGTCACAAGGCTTTCTTTGTCCGAGAGCTCTGGAATGTGGATGTGGGGTTTTGTCCTTATATGGCTAGAGTTAAACGCTGACGTTAGTATGAGCACTTCTATATAGTAACAGAGGGACACAAGGTCACTCTGTCTTGGTTTGGCTCTTGGTTCTGTACAACGATGTAACTCTCCCATCAGAAGTACAGCAATTACCATCTGCTGTTGAATGTCCATTATCCTGTAACATCATTTATTATGTTTTATTATGTATCTGTAACTAAGAATAAACCTGAAGAAACCGTAAGTCAGATTGCGTATTAGTACTTTTCAATAATATAGACATATATTATTGTGGCGAGCATTTGGCCCAAGACTATATATACAAAAGACGTGTGTGTATATATATATCAATTCATCAAGATTTTACACTTTTATAACCCATTCCAGCTTTATGCAAGTCAACAATTCTTAATCGTAGGTCTTCTGAGAGCTCTTTTGTGCGAGGTATCATTCACATCAGGCAATGCCTCTTGTGAAAAGCAAACCCAGAACTGGTGTGTGTTTTTTATAGGGCAGGGCAGCTGTAACAACACCTTCAATACAGCATTTAAGAATGTAAATACACACACACACACGTTACTGCATATGTATATTCCTGGGTGTACCCTTATTCTTTCTTATCTGTGTATTTTTGGTATCCCGATCTCATTGATTGGACTCCAGTTGGCTGACATCTCACTCCAATTAGCTCTTGGAGATGTCATTAGTCTAGGGGTTCACATACTTTTTTCCACCTGCACTGTGAATGTTTACATGGTGTGTTCAATAAAAATATGGCAACATTTCATTGTTTGTGTATTATTAGTTTAAGCAGACTGTGATTGTCTATTGTTGTGACTTAGATGATCAGATCACATTTTATGACCAATTTGTGCAGAAATCCATATCATTCCAAAGGGTTCACATACTTTTTCTTGCAACTGTATCTGATGAATGAGTGATACAACTAGTGCAAGCTGAATATTATTCAAATCAGTGGTTATTTGAGGTCGATATGAATTTTAGTTCATGACAGGTTTATGAAGCAAGTACACCATTACAACTGACATACAAATAAATACTTAAAATGGCATTTGAACCAATACAGCATTTAAGAATGTAAATACACACACACACACGTTACTGCATATGTATATTCCTGGGTGTACCCTTATTCTTTCTTATCTGTGTATTTTTGGTATCCCGATCAGTGAATTGGACACATCATTCCTTCATTCAAAGATGCCCCATCAGTTAAACATACAGTTTAGGATAGGCTCTCATAGTATTTGCCTGAGACCATTCATTTAAAGTAACTTTGAAAGTCTTTAAACTGTACATTTTTGTGCATGAACCATGATGGCTGAACCTCAACAACCCCATGCCCAATAAATAAAACAATGACAACTCACTACATGGTTAAAGGCATAGGCTACAGCTTTTTTTGAGTTCCACAACCATGTAATGTCAACATGAACATAACTCTAAGTATGTCCTACAACCAAGTAGACAGGCAACTGTAATCCCCAGGCTCTAGCCCGAGTGCATGTCTCCCCAGAGCCCACCAGAGGCAGTGTGACCACTTCCAAACTCCTTATGCTGGCCAGGTACTTCCAGAATCTGTGACAAAAAAAAACAAAAAACATGAAAAATGCAAATATTGGGAGGGTGGGACATGTACCCTCATGGTAAGTGAGCCTCCCTCCTGCCATTTGTATACAAAGTAACATGCAGCTACTCCTAATTACCCTTTCCATATCTGCTGGCCAGCAGTCTTGCACCCCTTCCCCGCTGGTAAGTATTGTATGTTATGGGTGTGCCTCCTTGTGTTTTTTTTATGACATTTATTTTAAATTGAGGGTATATTATACCACCTGTATTTAAAGAACAATGTAATAATGACATGATGGCCAAAGTTAGTAATTACAGCTACATGAAGCATCACTTCTATAAAATGCATTGCAAACTGGTATAACACAATGCAAATAATCCATCATTAAAGGTATCTAACTGCCTCTGTGCAAATAGTTTTTGTATATAATGTGTATTGTTTTAGTGTGTCTACTCATATCCTTAATGTTCAAACATTAGATATATAGATCATATTGTATTTATTCCCTTGGCAGGATTTTGTGACCGCTTTATCAGTTCTCTTACGAGGGACGATTCATGAAAAGCTGAGATGGACCTTTAATCTCTATGACATAAACAAAGATGGACATATAAATAAGGAGGTAATTAAAAACAATCAATGCATTGTATCTCTCACAATACAAAATGTTTTTATTCAAGTCGCAATAAATGGTTAGTAGTTAAATACACATACACTCAGTATATTTTGTTTTTTTCTGTGTCGGAATAGTGAATTGTCATTACTGAAAATGTATCATAATGAATGGCATGAATTTTGTCAGATATTTGTGTATTGAAATGCATTACATGCTGTTCCGCATTAAGGTATGTGAAGGTTTAAGATATCACATGAATTAAAGGGGGCAGTATAGTCACCAAAACAGCTTCAGCTTAATGAAGCAGTTTTGGTGTATAGATCATGTCCCTGCAGTCTCACTGCTCAATTATCTGCCATTTAGGAGTTAAATAACTTTGTTTATACAACTCTAGCCACACCTCCATGCATGTGACTTACACAGCTTTCCTAAACATTTGCTGTAAAGAGTTATCTAATGTTTACACTTCCTTTATTGCAAATTCTGTTTAATATAGAATTTCCGAACGCCTGCTATGTTAATAACTTGCTAGAGCATGCAGGAGTCTCCTGTTTGTAATTAAAGTTTAATTTACAGAGCAGGAGATTTAAAGTAAAGTGACAATTTTGTTTTCATGCAGACTGTGTCAGTCACAGCAGGAAGGTGTGTGTAAGGCTGTATAAACAGAAACAAAAGTGATTGAACTCTTAGATGGAAGAGAATTGTGTAGTGGAACTTCAGAGGCATGAGCTATACACCAAAACTGCATAATTAATATAAAGTTATTTTGGTGACACTAAACCTTTAGGCAAGCAATACATTATGGATCTCTTGTTACCATGTACTTATACTGCCTCTAGAAGAATCAAAGAAGACCATAGGGTTTGTGTAAACATAGGTTTGGAGAAATCTTAGGTTTATGTTAATTTAGTCTTAGAATACATATGGCTATGATTCTCATTATTTTCAGTTGGATGAAAATGATAGTTGCATTCTAAAGCAAAAAAAATAAAAAATGTCTTAACCATACATGATACTTGACTCCTATGCTCCCTAATTCCATTGTAATAATATGGCTTACTAGGCTTTCCTACTGAAAGCAGCATTGAGTGAATTCATTAATAAAGCACAAAATGCAGGTACATCAAATTGGTGGGTAGAATAATTTAATCAAAAGGAACAGAGAAAAATTAGAATGGATAATTTGGACTTCTTCCTTTGCCCAAGTCTAGTATACATATACATATTGAAAATAATGAATGAAAGAGAGATGCGGTGGCTACCTCAAAAAGCATCAGGGGCAGCCACAGGATATCACCTCCCAAAAAACAGGGTGGGCACCTAAACTGTGCTCACTCAAAGGATGTGCCACTCACTCCGCCCCAACACACACCCTTCACACATACACACCCTCCTTCACAGACACAGCAACCTTCACAGACACAGAAAAAAAAAGTAGAATAGAAAATAGAAAAGAAAAAAAAGAGGAGTACATATTTAAAAAAATAAAAAAAAAATCGCACTATAAAAATTGTTACTTCGACACTGGTGGGCAGTTAGGAAATTTTACTATCAACAAAGTTACAAAAGCAGGCGGTAGGTATTAAATGGTAGACTACTCCTGGGCTGAACTAACCATTCATAGCTTAATGATAGAGGTCCAAAAAGGTTCTAACCAGATACCCCTCAGACTAAAAAAAATACCATAACTTAAAGTGAACTGCACAATGTGCTTCCTATCATTTGTCAAATAAAAAGTGACAAAAGAAACGCCCAACATGTGTTTTGGCATGCTCACAGGCTGTCGTCGGGGGCAGAAAGCATGCTACAGGTATTGACCGGATTTTAAATATCCTACCAAAAGGTAGCCATGTTGTGAAGTGCCCTAAGCTGTGGAGGCCTGACCATCCCTGGGTGGGTCATGTGAAGACTGCATGTCATTTGACTCCTCCCTTCTGTGTCCTCATGTGAAGAGTATTCCTCTAAATGGCCGACTGGGGGGAAGGGGAAGATCCCAAAGGTATGGCTCCCCCATCCTCTGATGGGTACAAATACTCCCTTATGGAGGAGGGTCGTATAATGCGGTCACCCTAAAATAATTAATACAATTGCAAGAAAAAGTATGTGAACCCTTTGGAATGATATGGATTTCTGCACAAATTGGTCATAAAATGTAATCTGATCATCATCTAAGTCACAACAATAGACAATCACAGTCTGCTTAAATTAATAATACACAAACAATGAAATGTTGCCATGTTTTTATTGAACACACCATGTAAACATTCACAGTGCAGGTGGAAAAAGTATGTGAACCCTTGGATTTAATAACTGGTTGAACCTCCTTTGGCAGAAATTACTTCAACCAAATGTTTCCTGTAGTTGCAGATCAGACGTGCACAACGGTCAGGAGTAATTCTTGACCATTCCTCTCTACAGAACTGTTTCAGTTCAGCAATATTCTTGGGATGTCTGGTGTGAATCGCTCTCAGCAAAGCAGCCCCAAACCATGATGCCCCCACCACCATACTTCACAGTTGGGATGAGGTTTTGATGTTGGTGTTCTGTCTTTTTTTTTGCCACACATAGTGTTGTGTGTTTCTTCCAAACAACTCAAATTTGGTTACATCTGTCCACAGAATATTTTGCCAGTACTGCTGTCGAACAACCAGGTGCTCTTGTGCAAACTGTAAACGTGCAGCAATGTTTTGTTTGGACAACAGTGGCTTCCTCTGTGGTATCCTCCCATGAAATCCATTCTTGTTTAGTGTTTTATGTATTTTAGATTCGCTAACAGGGATGATAGCATTTGCCAGTGACTTTTGTAAGTCTTTAGCTGACACTCTAGGATTCTTCTTCACCTCATTGAGCAGTCTGTGCTGTGCTCTTGCAGTCATCTTTACAGGATGGCCACTCCTAGGGAGAGTAGCAGCAGTGCTTTTTACTTTTTATCTCCATTTATAGACAATTTGTCTTACCGTGGACTGATGAACAGCAAGGCTTTTGGAGATACTTTTATAACCCTTTCCAGCTTTATGCAAGTCAATAATTCTTAATCGTAGGTCTTCTGAGAGCTCTTTTGTGCGAGGCATCATTCACATTAGGCAATGCTTCTTGTAAAAAGCAAACCCAGAACTGGTGTGTGTTTTTTATAGGGCAGGGCAGCTGTAACCAACACCTCCAATCTCATCTCATTGATTGGACTCCATTTGGCTGACATCTCACTCCAATTAGCTCTTGGAGATGTCATTAGTCTAGGGGTTCACATACTTTTTCCACCTGCACTGTGAATGTTTACATGGTGTGTTCAATAAAAACATGGCAACATTTCATTCTTTGTGTGTTATTAGTTTAAGCAGACTGTGATTGTCTATTGTTGTGACTTAGATGATGATCAGATCACATTTTATGACCAATTTGTGCAGAAATCCATATCATTCCAAAGGGTTCACATACTTTTTCGTGTGTGTGTGTGTGTGTGTGTGTGTGTGTATATATATATATATATATATATATATATATATATATATATATATATATATATATATATATATATATTGAACAAAAAGGAAACCGCGCCCTTATTGTGATACAGATATACGTACTCAAGTCCTTATGGTCATATACGTTCAATAATGTACCACAAAAGAGAAAAAAAGATATACAAATAATAGGCTAACACTGTTAATATTTCGTAAGTGAACGAGGAGTAAGTAGATGTACACTCACATGTAACAGAGCTAAATACAGAGCTCTACTGTTCTTGCGCATAGACGGAATAATCCCCATTTTAGGATAAATGTAAGGTGGTCCACGTCTTGATGGTCTCAAATAAAGAACACATAGATAGACAGAAGAATCCACATAGTGCAGTAGGTACTAATATCTTTTGGGATGATAAATAAATATAAAGTATCGTACTCACATTTACTAGAGCGTGCCTCGCTCTAGTTTATAAGGTGTAGGTGGTATAATCCCCACCAAGGAATAGGATGGTAACCAGGAAAAATATAAAATAATAATGGATATCTCAGAGTGATAAAAAATATATAAATTGTAACTGTTTATTATACATAAAAATCAATAAAAACAAATATATAGAAAACACTCTATGAGAAAGTCCATAAAAATCCACGTTACGCGTTTCACCTATGGAGGCTTCTTTAGAAGTGTGGATGAAGTCCTTATAATGTCCAAATATATAGGGAATAGAACTTAAAAAAATTTATCTTCATATGTTGAGAAATTACTCACTGTTTCCTGGTTTTCGCGCGCGCGTCATACCGGAATTGACGCGGCGCTATCTTAGCCAATGATATGCTTAAGGATATGGATTGTGTTAACCACCGGTGGAACGCACGCGTCATACCAGAAATGACGCGGCGTGACCGGATGGTGGTATTCTATGCGTTCCACGAATGGAACACAAACAAAAAAAACAGCGATTATAATAACAATGCAATACTTTTATACCATAGATAAAAATATTATCAATCATATGTATACTGGTGGATCTGATAGTACATATTGTATTACTGTACAATAATAACTTTAATAGATTAATCTGCAGCCATATACTTCTTAGTGTAATAGCACCAATAGAAACTTTTCATGCAATTTAAAGTGACAAGAGTATAGCATCTCTAAGTGCACTCACACTATTATAGCACAAGAGCAGATGATAAAAGGCAAAAATAAAATTACTAAAAAGAGGGTTATTTAAAAAAATTAAATAAAATAAAAGCTATGGGGACATGGAATATATATAGATAGATAGATAGATATATATCTGCAACAAAGGAATAACACTACTTCCTAGGCTTCTGGAAATAGCTGGAGCTTTGTCCTAAAATATGAAAACATAAATTACCCTTGGAGACCACCAAAATAGGTGTCTACCATTTAAAGTAACAAAACCCCCATATACCAACCTTAGTGAAACTAGGAATTTATCCAAATACCACCTGAAAAAGAGAGGGTCTAATAGCAACGATTTGGCCTATATCTGTGATTTTGCAAAGTAAAACCCAATCATAATGATATACCCCTCAGCAGAAATCGTCATAAGGGTAGGGATATGAAAGCTAAATCAAACGTACCGGAATATGCTAACAGAACCAACTGTCAGTATGTAAAGGTGGCTTTGAAAGAGACACACTAGAGGCCTGGTGACAGTCTGAGATAAACAAAATGTATGTATATGAGAATGGACACGAAATATAGAGCAAGAGACCTGAGCTGCAAGTATGACTGTGCAATATTAAGTACTGACAGGTAGAATAAAGCAAACAAAACACTGGACATTTTTTGACCGTAATACCCAATTAGCCGTAATACCAACACGGAGCACTAAACTGTAAGGGTTAACTTTAAAATAATAAAAAATAAAAAAAAATAATATATATATACAGAATCCAGTGCACTCGCTTATTCACTAAACAATGATTTCAAATCTTAGAGATTGTAATAGTTTTATTTAAAAACACCTCACCTAGGCAAAAAATGATGGGGGTTTAGTTACATTATATGATCATACATTGCATAAGCCTGCCAACTACGTCAAAGTACCCCATATTCGGCAAGTCCTATCCTAATAGCAGCCAAATGCTTGCTCTTATGAGATTAATCCACTTACTTTTGAAATACTTCCTTACTGGGACTCTCTGCAAGTCAAGGCTAAATAGGCTTCTGGAATGAGGCACCTGTAACAGGGAGGGTTGCAAAACCAAGAAGTTGGCCTGGGACTCCCAAATATATAAAAGAAACCAAGAGGGCTGCACTCACCTGAACATGCATACATTATAGGGTGCTGCTGGGGCCAAAATATACAAAATACAGAATCCAGCGCACTCGCGATATATATATATATATATATATATATATATATATATATATATATATATATATATATATATATATAATTTTTTTTAATGTATCAATGTATTGTGAGACTGATACATTTAGTAATTCGCTAGTACCAGCAACTTAGTAACGTGATGTAAAGGGGAGACCAAGCCTCTCTAGAGCAGCCGCACAAATGCTTGTTAAACTAAATTATTCTGAAACACAAAAATAGATATTAAGCCTACCAAGCTTATTGTATTCACGATCTTCTGAAGGTTGTTTCCAAGCGGGCCTGTGACCCCAGCACCCACGTGTTCCAGTGCTCACCGCTGCATTCCGGGTGGTCTTTCAGCCGTGAAGTCGACTGTCAGGTTAGTATACTGGACACAGCAGCGAGGGAATCCAACTCCGAAGCACTGTTCGAGATCAAGTTGACTGAACACTGCAGAGCTGGGCTAAATAAACAGAGGCACGAGCTGATCCAGTTGATTGCACAGCAGGTAGCAACAGACTGACACACCTCTCACTTCACGCTGATGCTACAGGTAAGGGGAGGGATTGGTAGGGTTTTTATAGGAACTAAATCCCTCCCTCAATTCCTGGTTTCCCACCTTTTATAAAAAAAAATTGATTTTCTCACCGCTTCTGGGTGTTTATTTCTCATTCTCGGGTCCTCTTTTAGAGACCTGGAAGTTTGAGGGTTCTGCGCAGTATCTTAGCTGTTCCTAAAACTGCACTCTTCTGGACAGCGATCTCAGGTGTCCCACGTGAAATCTGTTAAAGTCACTCCCCCAACTAGGGGGTCACAGCCCTTAGTGCTCCTATCACAACTGGGACTACTACTGCCTTCACTTTTCACATCCTTTCTAGTTCTTCTTTCAGTCCTTGGTATTTGTCCACCTTCTCATGTTCCTTCTTGCTGATGTTATAATCATTGGGTATGGTCACATCCACCACGACTGCAGTCTTTCGTTCCTTGTCTACCACCATGATGTCTGGTTGGTTGGCCAGAACTTGCTTGTCTGTCCGGATCTTAAAGTCCCACAGGATATTAGCCTTGTCATTCTCAACTACCCTTTGTGGTATCTCCCATCTGGCAGGTCCAATCCATATTCTGTGCAGATGTTTCGGTACACAATCCCAGCAACTTGGTTGTGTCTCTCCATGTATGCTGTTCCTGCTAATATCTTGCATCCGGCTTCTAGGTGCTGGACTGTCTCAGAGGCCTCTTTGTACAGTCTGCACCTTGGGTCTTGCCTGGTGTGGTAGACTCCAGCTTCTATTGAGCTGGTGCTGAGTGCCTGCTACTGTGCTGCTAGGATTAGTGCCTCAGTGCTGTCTTTCAGTCCTGCCTTTTCCAACCAGGTAGGATTTTGTCATGTGTACCACATCCACTATCTGCCGGTGGTACACCCAATGGAGAGGTTTGTCTTGCCAAAGAACCTCCCCTTTTTCTGCATCCTCGATCTGTGGAAGTCTCAGGCATTCCTTTAGCAGTTCATCTTTGGGAGCCATCTTCATGATATACTGGTGTTTCATCCAGGACTGTGGCCTTGACACTCATCAGCCCCCGACCTCCTTCCTTCTGGCAGGTGTACAGTCTCTGGGTGCAAGATTTTGAGTGGAATCCTCCATTCATAGTGAGTAGTTTCCTGGTCTTGACATCCATGGTGACTGAAAGGGTTAATGCTGTAATGGACTCAAATCCCCTCGGTTCTCGATCCCTCGGTCACCATAATTAATGTTGATGGAGAATCATTGTCACCAATAAGACACGGACAACAGGATGCTTGACAAGACTCTCAAATGAGTGTATTCCAGAGCTAGCTTTTATTCATAGTTTGCTTACATTAGCCATGAGATATGCCATACAGTACAGACTATAAGATTTATTACTTCCTTATATTACATGTTATTCTGACAATGGAAAGATAAGCTTTTGAATAAGTCTGGGGAAGAATATCCTGAAATCGGAATGGGCAAGACATCCTGAGCTTTAGCATTGTCTTACATCCTATAGAAGAAATACCTTAGTCCGTCACAGTCAGCATATTATGTCGTAAATTGAGTTTAACTATTTCATATACTTTCAGTCAGCAATACTAATTATACACTTTATAAAAGCATAAAATACATATGAACAAGTTAACTAGTTCATATTCCTTACATTTCCCCTCTTTGAGCAATTAATTTGCTCATCTTATCGATAAAATCTTACCAGGACAGAGAAACTTCCACATGGTAATTTCAGGGGTGCTAGTCACTCCCTGCGGAACTTTCATTAATTTCTTCACCTCGATTCCCATGTGGTAATTCCTAAGGCCCAGTTTAAAGATGGGTTGATACCCTCCAGTGGCAGAGAGGAGAATTTCTAATTGTTTCTGTTCTGCATTATGGATTAATTTTTGTACTCTCTTCCTCAATGTACAAGTAAGGTGACAGTTATATAAAATCATACACAATAAAATCAGGACTATAATATCTGGGATCCAGTAGGGGACCAACCAGTAAAGCATCATACCAATGATGGGCTAAATCATTCTGAATTTGTGAACTCACCTTAAGGAGTTCTCCTTTTAGGATATGTGTGGCTACCTGTGTGTGTTATCTTTGGGAAAAATATAGTCCCCTGTGCATGTGGGTGCCCACCAGGTTAAATTCTTGGCAAAAAGATCATAAACTGGTACTGGTAATGTGTTAAATTGACAAGCTAATTTAACATACTTTGATGTATGATATAATGTAAAATAGCATGAGCATGAAAAATGTGAAACATTACCAGTTAACCATCCATTGCATTTAGTGGATTGGGGTTTTAGAAGTAACCATTCATTATCTGTGAGGTTACGCATTCCTCTAATCTTCTCTAGTTTAGGAATCATTAGTGTGTTTTCTAATGCCAATCCTTGTTGTTGTATCCATAAATACCTGATGGCACAAGTACTCCAGTTACTTAGACCTGTAGTGAATTTCATAGTTGCAACAGTTAAATTATCTAAATAATTATACATTGATTTATCTAAATCCAATCCTATAACCTGTGATTTAACAACAATTGGAGCCCAGTTTGCAGTAGCATGGAAACCAGTCCCTATATGCATACTGGATGTGTTTAACTTATTCTTGAGGGTCTCCATATCTATACTATTTAGTATACCCATAGTGGTTCTAGCACCTCCTAACAGTGTGTCATACCATTCCCTTTTCAGCCTTTGTTTGTTGTGGTACATAATGTTACAACAGGAGTAGTGATTTTTAATGACACATGTACAGCTTGTAAGAAGGCAGTTGTATTAATACATGTGGACGGAATAGGTGTGTGTGTGTGTCGTTGTTGACTTTTGGTTCTATGGTAGAGGATAAAGGACAGTAATAAGGTGTAAAAATATAAGGTAGTGTATAGTTCTCAATTGCAGTGTCGTTCATAATGACTAACATTTGTCCCCTTTTGCAATTAATAATACCAGTTATATAATCATTATTAAAAGTAATAAGGCCTGTCTGTTTACATTGATATGCAACCTTAACTGTGCACATTTCTGCGTTATTACAATTTTCTGTGAACCTTCAAACAAACATGATGCATCGGTTTCATTAGCTGTGGACACATTTCATATGGGTAACTGGTAATTATAAGGGTTACTATTTGTCCAATTCATCCAGATGCGTTCAGTGAATGAATGATTGCATATTACAGGCTGATAGAAAGGTGGTGGAGAAAGGTTCTTGAGGGGGCGTGTGTGACAAATGCTAGATGAGGGGCTAAGGCCTAATTGGGCTGGGGGTATTGAAGAATTGTTCATCATGTCAGAGTCTTTTTTCCAGAAACAAACAGGTTTCAAACTTGCCATTGACTTGTACTCATAATGGCATTCAAGGAACAATATCAGAGGGAGTATAACAACTCCAGAAAGCATAGCGCACAACATAATCTTGGTCTCAGGTACGTATGATCCTCTCAATCTACGATATGGTGTAAAAGCCACGATGCTTCGCTGAGGAGAAATTCTTCTGTTTCCGAGCGAGGAGTGGTGTTGTCTTCCTTGGTTCCCCTCTTTGGACACAGCTTCACTCGGGATGCGTGAATCCAGATGTCATGGGAATCTGTAAGGACAGCGGTTCTGGGTACAGCAATCACAGTAGCAGGTGGTCCAAAAGGGCCATCTTCATGATATACTGGTGTTTCATCCAGGACTGTGGCCTTGACACTCATCAGCCCCCGACCTCCTTCCTTCTGGCAGGTGTACAGTCTCTGGGTGCAAGATTTTGAGTGGAATCCTCCATTCATAGTGAGTAGTTTCCTGGTCTTGACATCCATGGTGACTGAAAGGGTTAATGCTGTAATGGACTCAAATCCCCTCGGTTCTCGATCCCTCGGTCACCATAATTAATGTTGATGGAGAATCATTGTCAGCAATAAGACACTGGTCCTGTTCAGCTGACGGATATACACCTTGTCACCGGGCTGGTATGGATGAGTAGGTTCCTGTGAAGGTAAGGGAAAACTGCGAAGAAACATTGTCATACATATCATTTGGTTTTATCAACAATTCCTGTACATATTGTTCTTGTATTAGCTGTAAATCCCCAGACATTATAACAAGCGGTTCCCTGGCCCTGGGTGTGAGAAAAGGTCATCCCATCAAAATCTCAAATGGAGATAATTTAGTCACCTTGTGGGGATTCATTCTTATCTCAGCTAAAATACCTGGTAGATATCTAGTCCAATTTACCCATGTTCCTGGGTAAATTCTGGGCTTTTCCTTAATAGTCCTATTCATCCTTTCAACTACCCCTGTATTCTGTGGATGATAGGGTATATGAAACTGCCAGGTAACTTGCAAGAATTTAGCAAGTTCCTGGGCAACCCCACTTGCAAATACTGGGCGATTATCAGAGCCAATCTGCAGAGGGCAGCCATACCTGGGAATAATTTCAGTAACAATAATCTTCACTAGCATCTTCCCTAGATGTCACAAAGGCATCATGCCATCTACTAAACTGATCAACTATGACCAGTAAGTATTGCTGTTTCTTACCAATTTTGGATACATGAATAAAATCAATCTGTAAGTGTGTAAAAAGAGCAGCGTTCACACGATCTTACAAAAGACTGTACATGCTGCCTGAGATTCCTAATATAAAATGAATTCATGAAGAATTGAATGGTGCTTGCTATGTGCCTGACTGATGAAAATACAGGGAGTGCAGAATTATTAGGCAAGTTGTATTTTTGAGGATTAATTTTATTATTGAACAACCATGTTCTCAATGAACCCAAAAAACTCATTAATATCAAAGCTGAATATTTTTGGAAGTAGTTTTTAGTTTGTTTTTAGTTATAGCTATGTTGGGGGGATATCTGTGTGTGCAGGTGACTATTACTGTGCATAATTATTAGGCAACTTAACAAAAAACAAATATATACCCATTTCAATTATTTATTATTACCAGTGAAACCAATATAACATCTCAACATTCACAAATATACATTTCTGACATTCAAAAACAAAACAAAAACGGGGGGCGGAGCCAGCTCTCGGCATGAACGGTCGCACTTCTCCTGCTCTCTGCCGACCGCAGCCCAAAACCGGACGAAAAAGACCCCAAAAGCTCTCCCTTCTGGTAACAGACGGCCTGCAACTACTCCCCCTGATATGGGGAGAAAGACCAAAAAGCCGCGGCCCGATCGCCCGCGATTTACGGCCGATATCGGCGATTTACTGAGGAGGCCGCATGGCGCGGCGGCGCCCAACATGGCGGCCGAATATGAGGATTTCTCAGAAAGCTCGGACGACACATCCCTCCACTGCCCTGAGACACTGGGGTACAAGGGACCTCCTAAACTCAAACAACAGCCGATGGGCTCCCCAATCACTACGGAGATTCTTACCTCTCTTCTGACTGACCTACGCCAGTCGCTCTCTGCAGAGATCTCCCAGGTAAGGGAGGATGTAAAGGGGTTCACTGATCGCCTCTCAGCAGTGGAGCAATCCACCCAGGCACAAACAGCACAAATAACAGAGCTGCAGAATCAGGTCAAAGACCTCTCCTCAGCCCACATCACACTCACCCACCAACTAGCAGCAATGGAAGACAAGGGTGGAAGCATGTTAAAATCAGAGGCCTCTCAGACGCAATTGCCCCAGCCGAACTTCCCCACCTACTCAGAAGGCTTTTCACAGCCCTCCTGTCCCCCAAACAAGCTAAAGGGGTGCAGCTAGATGGCATGTTCCGCTTACCCAAGCCGACACAACTTGCAAATTCAGCGACAAGTGACCTTCTGGTCAAATTTCAAAATGGGCAAGACAAAACTGCCTTAATGGGTTCCATCAGGGGACAAAATCCATACCGCTTTGAGGACATGGACTTAACGTTCTATTCCGACCTCTCACGCACAACACTGCAATGGCGGAAATCTCTCCGACCACTTACAGCGGCATTGACGGCTAAGGGAGTGAAGTATCGCTGGGGACCATCACACATACTCCTCATCCAACACCAAGGCAAGGAATATAAAGCGACGGACGTCGCAGAAATGGACACTATCTTGTCCGACATGGGACTACGGCCATCTTCAACCGCTACAACCTGGGATCCGACCAAAGTTGTCCCATTTGTTCCAGCATCCAGGAGAACGCTTGGAGAGCAGACTACCTGAACCGGGACTTTTGAGTTACTCTTGTTTTGCTTTTTGTTTTGTTTTAATGTTCTCCCTCTTATACACACCGCTGTAAACGTACAAGTTTACTCCCAGGGCATAGGCCCTATTGAGGGGTAACCCAGAAACCCCTACACACACATAGCAGGATTGCTATACGGCTTTTATTTGCCGCAGAACCGGGCAGAACCCGGACTAATTGGCTCCCTTTAATACCAAAACCCCCCCAGCTCCAACGCATTTACTCTACCACGAGACCACTAATTAGGAGCTGTACAAATACACTACCAGGTTGCACGTCAGTATACTCTTTTATCCTCTCACTCACACGACAATCTAGGCCGTGCACAGCCCTCTCTGTCCACAAGGCCTTACGACCTTACACACGGCCTATAACTGGAATTTCTAACTGATCCACAACACGGGCGTATTAATATACTCCCTCAGAACACAAGGTCCCATTTCACTTTTGACTCAAGAGGCACATAAGCATGCACCTTGCCTTCCACTGTAGGCATACTCCAGTCCATAAGCATATACGCCGACACTAACCATACGACCAGGATTGAAATTGCTCTTTTTCTATCCTATTTTCAGTGGCTGCATTATGTTGAATCTTTTATATAACCTTTTTAAAAAATTGTGCCGATACTCACATGCCATGCTATTGTTATACTATTCTATTGATTGCAGCTTGCTATAGCTGTCGTGGCTATGCAAGCGTATTGTTCATGTATGCACTACCAAAATAAAGAATTTAAAAAAAACAAAAAAAAACAAAACAAAAACAAATCAGTGACCAATATAGCCACCTTTCTTTGCAAGGACACTCAAAAGCCTGCCATCCATGGATTCTGTCAGTGTTTTGATCTGTTCACCATCAACATTGCGTGCAGCAGCAACCACAGCCTCCCAGACAATGTTCAGAGAGGTGTACTGTTTTCCCTCCTTGTAAATCTCACATTTGATGATGGACCACAGGTTCTCAATGGGGTTCAGATCAGGTGAACAAGGAGGCCATGTCATTAGATTTCCTTCTTTTATACCCTTTCTTGCCAGCCACGCTGTGGAGTACTTGGACTCGTGTGATGGAGCATTGTCCTGCATGAAAATCATGTTTTTCTTGAAGGATGCAGACTTCTTCCTGTACCACTGCTTGAAGAAGGTGTCTTCCAGGAACTGGCAATAGGACTGGGGGTTGAGCTTGACTCCATCCTCAACCCGAAAAGGCCCCACAAGCTCATCTTTGATGATACCAGCCCAAACCAGTACTCCACCTCCACCTTGCTGGCATCTGAGTCGGACTGGAGCTCTCTGCCCTTTACCAATCCAGCCACGGGCCCATCCATCTGGCCCATCAAGACTCACTCTCATTTCATCAGTCCATAAAACCTTAGAAAAATCAGTCTTGAGATATTTCTTGGCCAGTCTTGACGTTTCAGCTTGTGTGTCTTGTTCAGTGGTGGTCGTCTTTCAGCCTTTCTTACCTTGGCCATGTCTCTGAGTATTGCACACCTTGTGCTTTTGGGCACTCCAGTGATGTTGCAGCTCTGAAATATGGCCAAACTGGTGGCAAGTGGCATTGTGGCAGCTGCACGCTTGACTTTTCTCAGTTCATGGGCAGTTATTTTGCGCCTTGGTTTTTCCACACGCTTCTTGCGACCCTGTTGACTATTATGAATGAAACGCTTGATTGTTCGATGATCACGCTTCAGAAGCTTTGCGATTTTAAGAGTGCTGCATCCCTCTGCAAGATATCTCACTATTTTTGACTTTTCTGAGCCTGTCATGTCCCTCTTTTGACCCATTTTGCCAAAGGAAAGGAAGTTGCCTAATAATTATGCACACCTGATATAGGGTGTTGATGTCATTAGACCACACCCTTTCTCATTACAGAGATGCACATCACCTAATATGCTTAATTGTTAGTAGGCTTTCGAGCCTATACAGCTTGGAGTAAGACAACATGCATAAAGAGGATGATGTGGTCAAAATACTCATTTGCCTAATAATTCCGCACTCCCTGTAAAGCAGCTTGCTGGGTATTAAAAAAAGAATCTCATAACCACTTAAGCGCTGGGCTGTCATGTGTTGTGTGGTGAGATTTGTTATCAGCTGAGTGACCTGGTGACTGGCATGAAGTATTGTAAGATGTCCTAGTGTGATAGTAGTAGCAGTTTCAACAGCCATGGCACATGCTATCAATGCTCTGAGACACGCCGGCATACCCTGTACCGCAGCTCAAACTACTTTGGAAAAGAATGCTATGGGACGCATACCGCCTCCTTGCTCTTGTGCACAGACCGCGGCCATGGTTTTACAATTGTCCCAAGCATACAAATGAAATGGTTTACAATACACAGGTAGTCCTAAAGCCTGGGCTTGCACAATAACAACTTTAAGGGCAATATATGTAGCTAGCATGTCTGGTGACCAGCAGACATTTTCAGGGCTGTCAGAACGTACAGCCTCCCTTAGGACTGAGTCATAATGGGAGCATTCAGGGATCCATTGGTGGCAGTAATTAATCATGCCGAGGAAGGTGAGCAACTCCTTCCGCGTAGTGGGTGTAGGAATCCTCTGAATTACCTTAATACGTTTTGGACTCAATTGTCTGGTGCCTAAAACCTGAACAAAACCTAAGTATTCAACCTTTGATTTACACAATTGCATTTTGTGTTTAACAACCTTGTGACCCACAGTTGCTGACAGTATCCACAGTGCTTGCCTCATAGCTAGGGCTACATAACAACAAATCAACATTTTGCAAAAAGGACTGAACCATGACCGGTGGTCCATGTTTTTTAGAGTATCTTGGAGTACCAACGAATAAACAGCTGGGGAATCCACATAGCCTTGGGTAAGCGTGTCCAGGTAAACTGACAGCCTTCAAAAAGTAAAAACCATAAGTAGCTGTGTCTCTTGATCAGTAGGTATAGAAAAAAATGCATTACTTAAATCAATGACAGTGAAGCAAGTGGCATCATGTGGAATGGCTGTAATGAGGGATGTCACATCAGGGACAATGGGTGAAATGGGCACAATTAAACTATTCAGGGCACTAAAGTCCTGAACTAAGCGATATGCTGGCCAGTGGTGTTGGGAGTGGGTCTGGTGGTGTTCTTGCCTACCGGGCATATTTTGAGAATTGTGGGGTTGTTGGGGTGTGTGGGGATTCCTGGGGTGTGGACACTCATTCCTCCAGTGGCCATATTGGCCACAGTCGAAACAAGTGTTCCTGTCTATTCCTCCTTGGTTACCCCTGCCCCTATAACCCTGATTTCCCTGTCTCCATCCCCTCACCCCTCTTTGACCACCCCTTCCACGGGCTTTATGTGCTCCATCCCATCCTCGCTCTCAGCCTGTGTAGGTGGACAGTGTTGCAATCCCTGAGCATAATAAGCAACCTTACTTTCCTAAATCTTTTCTTAAGTCAAAACAACCTGCATTTTCCTTTTCTATAACCTTGGTAAGAAAATCTGAGCTACCCAAATTGGCCCAGTCTGAAATCAATTGTTTCACAAGCAAAGAATACTGTGGCAACATATTACCAAGGCATGACTGTATTTTAAAGAGATCTATATCATCTCCAGACGTCAAACCTGCCTCATCCTTCCAACACTTGTAAAATTTCTTTACAAAAATCATATTACCAATCTCTTCCTTTGCATCTTGCTTATATGCCAAAGCAGTGAATATAGACTGCTTATTCTTCCATAATCCCAACATTTCAGCTTCCACCTTGTTCCAAATTTTAGCACATCTTACTGAAGTACTAAGCTCATAATCACCAATTCATTTCAAACCATATAACTCATACTCCGCATCCAATGTAATATTACACGTCATCTCTCAAAACAATATCTTTGTAGAAACACATAATGGGTACCCAGCAGATATGCCAATACAGAAATCACATTTATGAGCACACAACTACACACTCTGTCTCCCTCCTAGGAAACACTGATAGACACAATATAAAAGCAATCTTAAACTAACACCTCCAAATCTCCAACTATTCTTGGCCAAAATGCTAGTATTCAACAACTAATAAAACAGTTATTTGCTAGGTTACTTGGCTGTCATTCTTATCAGTATCACTAGACTGTGACAAACTGATTCACATATAATTTAAAACAATACAGCAACATATAAATTAAACCACTTTCAAGTTAAACTGCACACTTATCACACATTATCACAATCATCATTTACACAGAATAAACAGTTAACAGCTGTATTCAGAACATATTATTAGAAGGTATACCAATTTTAGTTTAGATTTATTTTAGGGATTCTTATGTATACATTTTCTTAATTAACTTCATTACTTTAATTTACTATAGTATTGTATATAAAGAAAGGATCCATTTATATAGCGCGCTCATAACTCAACTATTTGTATAAAACTTCCATTAACTAATCTGAGATGATGCTGCATCAACTTAAATCTTATAGAAATTGAACAAACATCTGGACCAGATTAAACAGACATGGTTTCACCAGAATCTTTCAGAACTCTCAGAGACTTAAAACATTTTTTATTCTATACCATGTTTTAAAGGCATGGCAAACCTTAGACCGGTCAGTCTCCAAGAGCCTTAGTACAGCAGGTAGAAACCTTTGTCCATGATTTCTGATCCAGGCTATATACCACAATTTAAAATAACACATAATGTGAGACATAGAAGACACAAGCAGTAGTTATTACACTGGATCATTTAAAATGAATCTGTCGCAATAAAAAGGTTAGTTTACAGCGCAAAATAAAGCATGTGTTGGACCGCTGAAAATGTAAATGTTGCTCTGTTATTTTCAAACATAAATCATATTTAGTATGGATCCTTTGCAACAAACACACAGGGCAGGGAAGATGTGCTGATTGGTGTTTCTATACAATTAATCCCATATGGGGAATTAACTTTCAAATACTAATGAAGTGCTTCCTTTTTGTCTCAGTATGAAATATACTGAGCTCATCATTTCAAAAAAAGTAACTCATTTACACTTATCCCACTCTCATAAAAAGTGTAGTGGGCTTATGGTATTTTTAAAGCAACAATCATACCAGGCACACAGATCCCATGTGAAATAACTTACAATAAAACAGAGTAATAAACTTATACTTCTATGCGACAGAAAGAATAAAGTAAAAAGATTTAAGTAGGTCTATCAGGTACAACCTCTGAGTCATTTCTTTTCTAATATACAGTACTGCTATCTTGCAGAAAGATAAGTCCTGCGCTCACTCCCATCACTACTGGGCAGCAGCAAGGACTACAGTACACATCAGCCCCAATATATGGTAAAAACCAAAGAAAAACAAGTTACCTGCATTCTCTCCTTAATCCCTATGTATTTTTAAAACCTCCATTTGTTTAAAAGTACTGCTATCTTATATATACACATATACATATACACACACATATATACATACATATATTGGTCACTCAGGACCTGAACTCACATTTCCCATACTGCTGACTCAGAGTGGGGACACTACTAACTTACCAAAGTGTGTCCCCAATATAGACAAACAATCACCCACAAAGAACACTTAAAACAAACAAAGGTGACCGGGAGAAAGAGAAGTTTTGGTTATACTTATAGATCTATAAACCGTGCTCCTGAGAACACCTATAGTCTTAATAAACCGGAGACCTCTTATGGTCTCAAAAACCTGTATCTACCTGAGATACCCTGTATCTATCTTAGATACTAACCTGGGTTACCAAAACCCTATATATTTAGACCAAATGTCTAATAAACCGGAGACCTCTTATAGTCTCAATATAAACCGGAGACCTCTCATGGTCTCAATATAACTAGAGTCCTTACACCTTTCCTATTTACTGGATACAGACTTACTGAACCAAATGGGGGGTCATAGACAATCAGCATCAAATAAGACACAAAAAGGCTACTCACTGCAATGGTTTTGCTGATCCATCCATCCCACTTCAGACACCAAGCTGAAAGGGTTAATGCTGTAATGGACTCAAATCCCCTCGGTTCTCGATCCCTCGGGCACCATAATCATGTTGATGGAGAATCATTGTCACCAATAAGACACGGACAACAGGATGCTTGACAAGACTCTCAAATGAGTGTATTCCAGAGCTAGCTTTTATTCATAGTTTGCTTACATTAGCCATGAGATATGCCATACAGTACAGACTATAAGATTTATTACTTCCTTATATTACATGTTATTCTGACAATGGAAAGATAAGCTTTTGCATACGTCTGGGGAAGAATATCCTGAAATCGGAATGGGCAAGACATCCTGAGATTTAGCATTGTCTTACACCCTATAGAAGAAATACCTTAGTCTGTCACAGTCAGCATATTATGTCGTAAATTGAGCTTAACTATTTCATATCCTTTCAGTCAGCAATACTAATTATACACTTTATAAAAGCATGAAATACATATGAACAAGTTAACTATTTCATATTCCTTACAGTGACCAGTTTTGCTCTTGGCCAGGTTATTATTCCAGCTGGGTACCTGATGTCTGGTAGGGCATATGTGTTGATGGCTTGGATCTTGTTCTTGCTTTTGAGCTGGGACTTCAGGACCTGTCTGACTCTTTGGAGGTACTTCAATGTTGCTGTCCTCCTTGCCTCTTCCTCATGGTTGCCATGCGTTTGTGGTATGTTGGAGCTATGGATGAATAAGAGACCATCATCTATCCTAATACCAAAACAGCTTGTGTGTGTGTGTGTGTGTGTGTGTGTGTGTGTATATATATATATACACACACACACAATGTATGTACACACACATACATACATACAAATGGCTCAACAAATTCCAGGCGCCAGGTCGCTACAGCGACAAGAAATTTCTTCCTGCCGCCTAGGATTTGTCAACCCTTGCTAAGTTACGCATGAAGAATTGAAGCTGGCCGTCGCGGGGAGCAGTAACCTTCCTGCAGTTCCTCTCTGCTCCCTCACGTGCTGTTTAGTGACATGATGTCACTCTGGCCTTGGCATCACTACAGAGAGAGCACAGGGGAGCAGAGAGAAACTGCAGGAAGATTGGAGGAGCCTCACTGGACACCAGGGAAAGATCCATTCAGCTCTCCTGACAGTAGTGAGGCTGGGTGGATATAAATTAAAATCAAAATAGTAAGAAAATGTATGTGTGTGTGTGTGTGTCTCAGTCAGAGAGTGTGTGCCTGTCAGTGTACGTCTGACAGAATGTGTGTGCCTCAGTCAGATTGTGTGCCTGTCAGTAAGTGTATGTTTAGGTACCTACCTCCCTGATCGCATGAGAAAGGCGTTTTTATACAGACTGACCCATATATACACACACAGACTGACTCCCATACACACACAGACTAAGACCCCCCTCCCACACACACACACAAACACACAGACTGATTTGCACACACTTACCAGCAGCTGCCTCCACACTCATGCAGCTGAGCTTCCTCTTCCTGTCTCACCCCTGCGCTCTCTATGACCCAGCAGGAAGTGTGGGAACTGAAGGACTGCTGCAGCAGCTTGTGAAGGGAGACTCAGTGCTCTTGACTTCTATTTCAATTGGAGGGGTACAAAGGAGGCACGGCATGATGGAACCCCTCCCCCCCAGCAATGCCCATGCCCATGGAATAGGCCCATTCTGTGTGTTTTTTTTTTCTTACACACTACTCTTAGGTTTGCCACCTTTGAGGCTGCTTGCAGTGATACCGGCAATACACATGTAGATATTTTTCTCAGTATAAATGGAGATTACTCTGCAATGCCTGCACCGGCCAGTAGGGGTCATTGTGTGTGGAGATATGAAGGGATAGGAAGTTACAGCATATACCTACATTTCTCTACTCACTGATCCGCGGGGGAGCAGCTACCCAAGAGAGTTCAGACAGCAACTCCCAGCCTGCAGAGACAGCTACAGCTCAGGTAAGTGAGGGATGGGGGGGAAAGGCAGCAGGGAGACATGGGAACACTGAGACACTAGGGGACAGTGGGGACACTGAGACACTAAGGGACACTGAGATATATGGAGTTATTTTTAGGGGATACCATCTGGGAGGAGATATGCTACCCAATTTATTAATACCAACCCAGGTAGCTATGCAGCCAGGGAACATTCTTGGCATCCCACAGATTTCCCTGAACTGAAGAAATTCTGTGCTCTTACTATGCTCATGGGAATTATAAAGAAGCCACTAATTCGCTCTTACTGGAGCACCAACCCTCTCTAGTCCAGTGTACTCCCAAACCAACATCTAGAGCAAGATATGAGTTGCTGCTCCGCTTTTTACACTTTAATGACAATACTCCTGTCTCTTTATGTTTTGGTGGGCTACAATTCTTTCACACTCCCAGACTCAACTGTAAAGGAGGTGGCGTAGGCATCCTTCTCTCCCCTCAATGTACCTTTCAACCAATCATAACTCCCCCTGCCCTATCCTTTTCTTCTTTTGAAGTTCACACTGTCCGCCTATTTAAACCCACTCCTTTAAGAATTGCTATCATCTACCGCCGCCCCTGTTATCCTAGACTATTCATTGAGCACTTTTCTTCCTGGCTTCACCACTACCTCTCATCTAGCACTCCTTCCCTTATACTTGGGGATTTCAATATCCCAATTAATAACCCCAATTGCACTGATGCCTCTCGTCTGCTCTCTGTAACCTCCTCCTTTGGCCTTACGCAATGGTCCAATTTAGCAACCCATACAGCAGGAAACACTCTTGATCTTGCCTTCACCAACCTCTGTACTGCCTCTAATCTTTCCAATATTCCTTTTCCTCTATCTGACCACCATCTGCTGCTAACTTTTGACATTGGCATACCTAAGACCCAATTGACACCACCGTCTGAACATCACTCTCACAGAAACCTCCAATGACTTGACCTAGAGCATTTCTCCACTAATCTCCAAAATGCTCCAAAACTGCTGAACGCTGTTGGAGAAAGTCTCACTGTGCATCTGACTTTCTCCACTATAAATTTATGCTGAGCTCATACAGATTGCCTCTTTCCTCTGAAAAAGTTAATTACTTCAATACCCTCATAACCACACTCTCCCACGAACCCAAACGACCATTTCACACATTTAACTCTCTTCTTCGCCCTGCTGTTCCTCCTCCACCTACTAACTTGACCGCCTCAGACTTTGCAACTCACTTCACTGACAAAGTCTCTACAATCAGAGAAGAGATCTCTCATCTTTCTTCTTCCCCTTACAATGCTTCCCCAAACTTCACTCCCTTTGCTGTTCTATGTTAATTTGCACCCGCTACATTGGAAGAGGTTTCTGCTCTGCTCCAGTCCTCCCGCCCCACCACCTGCTGCCTAGATCCAATTCCCTTGCGTCTCATCCGTACTCTGTCTTCTTCTCTTTCTCCACCTCTCACTAAAATTCTCAATCTCTCTCTCTCTCCTCTGGTATATTTCCATCGCCTTTCAAACATGCAACTGTAACCCCAATTCTAAAGAAGCCCAATCTTGACACTAACTCCCCATCCAACTATTGTCCTATCTCGCTACTGCCTTTTGCATCCAAGATCCTTGAAAGAATTGTGTATGCAAGATTGACAGACTTCCTCGAGTCCAACTCACTGCTAGACCCGCTTCAGTCTGGTTTCCACGCTAAGCACTCTGTGGAAACGGCACTGACCAAAGTATCCGATGATCTACTCGCTGCAAAATCTCACGGTCACTACTCTATCCTAATTCTCCTTGACTTGTCTGCGGCTTTTGACACTGTTTATCATCAACAGCTTCTTCTCATCCTCCGTAATATCAGTCTACAAGATATTACTCTCTCCTGGTGCTCCTCCTACCTCTCCCAACGCTCTTTCAGTGTTTCTTTCTTTGGCTCTGCTTCTTCTCCCCAACTCCTCTCTGTTGGTGTCCCCCAAGGTTCAGTCCTTGGTCCCCTACTGTTCTCCATCTATACTGCCTCCCTTGGTAAACTCATTAGCTCCTTTGGCTTCCAATATCATTTCTATGCAGACGACACGCAAATCTACCTGTCCTCTCCTATTCTCTCCCCGTCCCTCTTGTCTAGTGTCTCTGACTGCCTCTCTGCTGTTTCCAACTGGATGGCTGCCCACTTCCTTAAACTAAACTTGACCAAAACTGAAATTCTGGTCTCCCTCAAGTGTTGTTACTCCTGTGTCTGTCTCCCTCCAAGTCAACGGTGCTAACATCAGTTCCACCACGCAGGCTTGCTGCCTAGGTGTTCTCTTTGACTCCGACCTCTCCTTCTCAAGCCTCATGTTCAATCTATCGCCAAATCCTGTCATTTTCATCTCAAAAACATTGCACGCATCTGCCCCTACTTAACGCCTGTTAAGACACCTCCCGTGTCTTTAAGCCAAACCGCCGTTTAGTAAACCTTCCCCGGCTGCAGTACAGTCTCTGTTCGCTTACTCTGTAACCCACGAACCAAATGCAGGGGAAGCGGCAATCTCCCGATCGAAATCCACGAACGGCTCCAAACTCCCGAACGGCAATATAAGAACTGCTAGGAACCGTCGAACAATAATATCCCCAAAGCGGCTTTCGTTCCATCCAGCAGTCTCTAAACGTGAAGAAGAAATCCCCCCAATAACGAGACAGAAGCTCCGCATTGAGGGTCAAATAAGATCTGGGTTTACTGTGAGCTACCTGCCAGTATTTATGCAGGTCTCCCACCTGGTGGACACTCCCCTAGGGGACCAAATGGGAGACTTAAAGTACAGACAGATAGAAGGACATTTCAGACACACAGTCACATATTTTACCCACAGTGCATTCTGATTCCCTCCCCTCTGTCCTGGAGTTAATTACCAAGTAACTCAATTAACTCCAGGACAAGGACAGTCGCCATCTTAAACATGAAATAATAAAAGACACAAAAATGCATAACTACATGAAAACTGAACATTTCCCATTCGCATTACATGTCCCCAGATAGCCTGGGTCTGAGTGCATATTATTGGCGAATAGCGCTCAGATCCCACACACATAGTTCAATCGCCATGGAGTCAAAGTTCTTACAGTCCTTCGGTACACGAATGACTCCATGGGTGGGCTATCTGGGTTAAGTCCTTTGTGTGTTCTCAATCTCCCGAACGGCCGATGTTCGCATGCTTTCGTGGAGGCAGCCAGGCGTTCCCTTGTTTCAGCGGTGTTCGACAGAAAAGTGTCCGTTTTCCGTTCCATAGAAATAGAGCCAAACACCGCTGAGCGTTCGCATGATTTAAAATGGCCGCTGCCTCGTGGTCGACATACGAACGACGACCACCCTGAGTTCGGTTTAATTGAGAAGTGTCTGCGGTTAACCACAACGCTATAATGGTGATCACTTCGTTAACCTGCAGCACACTCCTCACTTGGGTGGCCGTTCGTTCGGCGGTTTTGTTCGGGAAAAAGAGTCATTCGAATGGCTGGGCTATAGAAACCAGCCATTCATACGAACGGGGACAAACAGACGAACGGGCAAAAATCCAGCAGACAGATGGTTCTGTCACAACGCCAGATGCAACTAAGGTGTTGGTCCATTCCACTGTCCTTTCTCGCCTTGACTACTGTAATCCGCTTCTCGGTGGTCTTACATGCTCCCAACTTGCGCCGTTACAGTCCATAATCTTCCTGTCCGCCCGCACCTCCCATGCCTCACCCTTCTGTCAGTCCCTACATTGGCTTCCTATAAAATATAGAGCTCAATTTAAAATTCTGGTTCTTGCTTTCAAATCGCTACATAATGCTGCTCCCACCTATCTATCCTCCCTTATACACAAGTATGTCCCGTCTAGGCCCTTATGATCTGCTGAAGACTTACGTCTATCTTCTGTCCGTACTCCCACCTCTGATGCTCGCCTTCAAGATTTCTCGAGGGTTACACTGTTCCTGTAAAACTTGCTTCCCTCCTCCGTTAGATGCTCACCCAGTCTCCACTCCTTCAAAAAAATCGTTAAAAACCCACTTCTTCATAAAAGCATATCAATTAAACTGTTAATAGCTCCCGACTGATTCCTCTTCTGCAACTGTCACTAGTCTAATACTATCCTTACCTTTTGTGTCATTTTACCCCACTCCCTCTAGCATGTAAGCTCATTGAGCAGGGCCCTCAACCCCTCTGTTCCTGTGTGTCCAACTTGTCTGGTTACAACTACATGTCTGTTCGTCTACCCATTGTAAAGCGCTGTGGAATTTGACGGCGCTCTATAAATATCATAATAATAATAATACCCTCTGTCATCCTAGAGACCACCCCCAATATGATAGGTTTCATTAAAAAGCCCACTGGTAGACCGTCTTCAAAACATATTTTCAGAAGTTTATACTCCCGAACAAAATACATCAATTGATGAATCCTTGAAATATAAAGCTAGATTATGATTCAAACAGTACATACCCTCAAAGCGCTCTAGATATGGTGTAAAATTCTACAAACTTTGTGAGTGCAAAAGTGGCTATACATTTGCCTTTCGCATATATGAGGGGAAACATGGTCAACTGGACCATCCTGGCTGTCCTGACTTTCTGGGGATAAGTGAGAAAATTGGTTGGGACCTGCTGATCCCCTTGTTTAACCCCTTAAGGACACATGACATGTCCTTAAGTCAGATTCCTTCCCACAAATCTACAGTTAGATTCTTTTTGCACAAGTTTTTCAGTAGAGATTGCTGCTAAAGGTGCATTGATACCTGCACATTTGTTCTTTAAAAAGTTTTAAAAGTTTTGGGGCGGGGTCTAGCCATCATAGCGGAGAGTCAACTTTCTCATGGGCTCCTGAACAATCTTGGCAATTCGAGCAAGCTACAGATGTTTACAGTGAAGCGGGTGAGAGTCCCGCATATCCACTTGCCCCCCACAACAGGGGGTGTGCAGTGGGGTACTGATTGAGGCCTGCGGTCACCACGGTTAACATTGCGGCCTAGATTGCATCGGACGGGGGAGGCGGCCACTCCCACGACCCAGATTTGTCTCAAAGTCGGAATCAGCATGAGCAAGACCCTCAGACTGGTGGGGGTGATCCCGGTCCACCCAAGAGAGGTTACCCAAAGCATGCTAAGGGTGTACTCTCACCCAAAATGGCAGACACAGCCTGCACCGATGGTCCCAGGGACGCGGCACACGACATCCTGACAAAATTGCAGGAACACTTTGATGAGTTCTGAAGGAAGCTGGAGCACAAACTCCAACAACAACACCAAGTGAACGACTTGCTAACACCCTCCCAATTGACACATCGTACCGTGGGAACTACTCCATGTGTCCATACCTCTACACGTAGGCCAGAGCACCTCAGCAACAGATACACTGCCATACCGTGACGTGACGTCACTTCCAAATGACGCAGAAGCCAGTGGAGGCTCAAACCAGGGCTATTGTCAGCCATCAGGGCACCCTACAGCCACAGACCACTCTCTCAGAAAAAGGGGCCCAATCCCAGATGCCCCGGTTTGTAGCAGCAATGCAGGACCCTGCACCCCAGCGAGCAACCTATTCACCCCCTACTCACAGGACTTTATCTCACCTAGGACTGGCTTGGTGATTGCAACCTCTCTCTGTTAGGCAACAACACATCAGCCACAATACTTTCAAAGGGCTTACCAGGCAGTTATTGTTTCCTACTCTTCTATTTGTAATAATTTGTTTGGCCTCTACTCATTTTTAGCTCATGAAACAGCCCTAGCTAGCATGTGTTAGATCTCTGTTCTACCTTTTGACCACTATGAATGGTAATTTGTGGTCATCTCTCTATATAATTACAAATGTGTGAAGTATTTCAGACAGACATAGGGCCTACTTGTTGACAATCTCTCATACTTTACTATCCAATGTCTTTGTTACTCTGTGATTTACACAAGGCACAACAAAAATAAAGAATTGTAAAAAATTTTTAAAAGTTTAAAAAGTTTTCTAGCAGTAACATATAACCTGGCCAAAATCTAAAAACAATGTGTGCATAAAAACCACCACAAACGTACTCAAATTTTTTTGGTCAAAATGGTTGGGGGAAAGAAGTCAAAACACCCCATCGTCTATAACCTTGGATGTCTACTATATAAAAATATATACTTTCAAACCATAAATTCAACTTGGGGGATGTAAAAGTGCACCACACTCAACATGTTCATAGCAAAGCAAGTAAACTATATTCAGCCAAAATGGGCAAGTCCAAAATGTGTTACTGTAAAATTGTGGCAAACCAATGCATGGGGGGCATAGGTGTACTTGGGGGACCTTGCAGAAAACAAACAGGGTTTTTTTCTGGCAGTAACATATAACCAGCTGACTAAAATCAAAAATCAAAAATTACCACCATACACTTTCTCTAAAATTTTCTTAGGACAACAGTTGGGGGAAGGATGTTAACACATCACATATACAATATCATGACATGTCTACTTTATAAAAAATGTATACTTTTATGATGGTAACATTGACTGGGGGATGCAAAAATATGCCAAACTGAAGATAGGCCAAGCATACCTAAATATCAAGTTGAAAAACTGACATGTACAAGTCTCTATCATGGCCTTTTAGCCCCCAAACAACCCGACAAGCCTATGCATGGGCGGTATCAATGTACTCAAGAGATGTTGCTGAACACATATTAGTGTGTTTTCTGTCAGCAATACATAATAGGATCTGTTGAATCATGCCTAAAGTACAATGTGTGTGAAAAAAACACAAAACAAATTACTGCCCAAACGTTTGACAAAAGCTGGTGATAGAATTAGTGCATGAAAAGTGTTAAAATACCACCATTTAAAATACCCTGGGTTGTCTTCTTTTCAAAAATATATGGTTTAATGGGGGTAAAATACATTGGCCGGCTTAAAAAATGTCCCAAATAGGACATGGGCACAGGTTGACTACATGTCAAAATTCCAAGTTGGAAAACGGATATGCGCACCTGACAAATGTGGCTTTTTAGCCCCCAAACAACCATACAAGCCTATGCATGGGTGGTATCACTGTACTCAGATGTTGCTGAACACATATTAGTGTGTTTTCTGTCAGCAACACATAACAGGATCTGTTGATTCATGCCTAAAGTACAATGTGTGTGAAAAAAACACAAAACAAATTACTGCCCAAACGTTTGACAAAAGCTGGTGGTAGAATTAGTGCATGAAAAGTGTTAAAATACCACCATTTATGGGGCGGAGCCTGGCAGCCATCCTGTTAAGACGCCATCTAAAACTGCTCTCCCGAACCCGGAGAGAATCTGCCAAATACCCACCAAACGAAGCCTCATCGAACCCCAACAAGTACCCAGTACTGACCGGCGATAAGTACCGAACCGATCGATGCCTTTTTTCCAGGCACCCAAGCAGACCAGGCAGAAGCGCAAACCTGCGGCCTACCGTGCAACTCCAATCCAAGACCTAGAGGCCTACCTCGACGGAAGCCTCTGGGAAGACTACCCATCCAGTCGGGACACAGGCGCCACAGTCATGGGTCACCGCTCACACAAAGCCACAGCTAGTCCCAACACCCAAGGCAGAGACATAGGGGAGATGTGGCTCAGGCCTGCACAAACGGAGCAAGTACACGCCATGCAACGACTCCCTGCGGACCGAGCACCCGAACCCGACGGGGGAGAGCCGGACGAGATGGTGGCCTCCCCGACGGGACACCCACTAACACCGGAACCCCGGGATGATTCAGCCCCCGCTACTAAAGGGGACCTAAAAGCCCTCCTGACCAACATACAAAACTTGCTAGTGGCCGACGTCGCAAAGGTCAAGGCTGATATTCAAAGTGTGCAGGAGAAGGTTGGAACTGCAGAGGCAGACATCACCAACATTCAGGGCACAGTGTCCACCCTCATGGACTCGGTCAACCGACTCCAAGCAGAACAAAACGTACTAGCAGGTCAAATCATGTCCCTGGAGGACAAACAACGACGGAAGAATATCAAAATCAGAGGTGTCCCCACCACAATAACGACTGAGGAGCTACCGCATTATACGTGGAGACTGCTCACAACACTGCTACCCCAGGCATCCACCAAGAAAATATCAATCGACGGGATATACAGAGTGACAAGCTCCACACACTTACCATCCAGCATGCCCAGGGACGTCATTCTGCGCCTGGCGTCGGTACCTGACAAGATACAAATAATGACCGCCATTAAAGGCAAAACGCCACTGGCATTTGAAGGCACTCAGCTCTCTTTCTTCCAGAATGTAACCAGAGCCACATTGTTAAATCGGAAGACCTTTGGACCCGTGACCATCGCGCTGCGCAAAGCAGGCATTGCCTACAGATGGTGCCCTGCTCGTTCACCACAATGGAACTGCACACCACCTCACATCCCCAACTGGGGCCCCCGCCTTCCTGAAGACACTAGGACTACAACCCCCACATCTCACCTCCACGACTGCAGGTCGACCAGAGAGCTGGGACCCAGAGGACTGCCCTACTCCTGGACAGACAACACGAGATCTACAGACTCTGGACACTTGACTGGGCAGGGGGACTGAACCTGGGGACAATATGCAAGACATGGCCGAAACCGTCAAACGGAAGTCCAAGACATCTCTTGACACAGAGTGATAACTTCAATGACTTCTAACTCCAATGTTTAACTTTTTTTTTTTTTTTCTCACTGCCCCACTTGGGTCCATCCTTTCTGACCTTAACGCAACAGCAGTTACGGGGCCCCTACCCCCACAGGAAAGGCTCACGCACGATAGTACATAGGCGCTCTCTACGACTATTGCCACTCCGCCCACCCCACACCACCCCCAGGGATAGGGGGCTTGATGAGATGCCACACAGGGTACAGCGCAAACCAGAGCGCCTTAAACACATGTCATTCCAACCACCCTGGTACTATAAGGAGCTCCGCAGGCGAGTACACACAGGCATCCAGATCGACAAACCTAAAACTGCTTGTAACAATCACATACATGCTCCCATACACACTGACACACCGCAACCCGAACCAGGGAGCACCCACACACTGCCACACTTGTAGTACACCAGGGGAATAACGCCCACAATAATGAACCTACACAACCCAGCAGACCCCAGGTATGCCACCCAACATGATGGATATATGAAAATGTGCTTACAACCTTGAAACATCAATGTTAACACTATTTTACTGTACTGCTTTAAATTATTATACCACTGTTTATGTATGATGCTGTTAACTTGCCAAACCAAGCTCACATAAATAAAGAATTTTTAAAAAAAAAATACCCTGGGTTGTCTTCTTTTCAAAAATATATGGTTTAATGGGGGTAAAATACATTGGCCGGCTTAAAAAATGTCCCAAATAGGACATGGGCACAGGACTACATGTCAAAATTCCAAGTTGGACAACGGATATGCACACCTGCCAAATGTGGCTTTTTAGCCCACAAACAACCTCACAAGCCTATGCATGTACTCACTGTACTCAGGAGATGTTGCTGAACACATATTGGGGTGTTGTTCGGCAGTGACACATAACAGGATATGTTAATTCATGCCTAAAATACAATGTGTGTGAAAAAAAAACACAAATAAAATTACTCCCCAAAAGATTGACAAAGGCTGGTGGTAGAATTAGTGCATGAAAATTGTTAAAATACCACTATTTGAAATACCCTGGGTTGTCTACTTTTCAAAAACATATGGTTTGATGGGGGTAAAATACATTGGCCGGTTGACTACATGTCAAATTCCAAGTTGGACAACGGATATGCACACCTGCCAAATGTTGCCTTTTAGCCCCCAAACAACCCAACAAACCTATGCATGGGTGGTATCACTGTTCTTAGGAGATGTTGCTGGACACATATTAGTGTGTTTTCTGTCAGCAACACATAACTGGATCTGTGAATTTATCCCTGAATTGCAATGTATGTGAAAAAAAAAAAATCAAAGAAATTACCTATGCGAAGTTTGGCAAATATTGGTGGTAAAATGGCTGCATAGAAAGTGTCAAAATATCCTTAGATGAATACCCTGGGTTGTCTACTTTAAAAAAGTATGTACATGTGGGGTGTGATTCAGAGATTTATGAAAGATAACAGTGTTACAATATCACTATTGATACATTTTAAAAATGTATATTTTGAAACAGCAATGTCCTACTTGTACTTATAGCCATATAACTTGCGGGGGAAAAAGCAAGTAAACACTGGGTGTTTTTAAACTCAAATAGGACAAAACTGTGAATCTATTTAGCAGTTTTTTTCATTAGCTTTTGTAGAGGAGTAAAAGATTGTTCTAATAAAAGTAAAATAAACATGTTTTGTTTTTGGTTTTTTTCAATTCTTCACCATATTTTTTTTTTTTTTTTTAAGTAATTATATGATATAATACAAATAAAGGTATGTAAAGAAAAAAATAATAATAATATATAATGTGTATAGGAACAGTAAATGATAGAGAGGAAAATTACAGCTAAACACAAACATCATAAGTGTTAAAACAGCCCCAACGTACAATATGGCCAAAACAGTCCGGTCCTGAAGAGGTTAAACACTTTCTTACCACCTTTTTAAACATCCAACAATCTTCCTAATCACACACTGATCCAACTTCCTTTACAACACCTGCAAGCTTGCCCCATTGTGATCACAAATCAGTATCTTTTTTTTTTTTTTTTTTATTCTTTATTTTTGTAGTGCATATAGTTGGAACAGACAGGCATCTGGTTCCCCGACGGCAATCCACATGCTTATTTCAACGACAATAGATACAGTAGGGAATGGTTAAAAAATGCACATTTTTGAATATGGTATAAAATGATGCGTTGATCAGATAAGGTAACAAGTATAGAGAGAGCAACGTATAATGAAATAACATAAGATTAAATCTGGAGGTTTGAGCATTTCTATGCCAACGTATAGCAGTAACATTGCTTGGGTAACCAGTTATTCTAGCGTGGCCTCACGTTTGGTATGCTTGAAATAAAGCTGCACCCGTTTGCACCTGCATTAATATTGCTTTTCGGGCACCTTCTAACCGTTATCAGGGCAAGAGGGGTATGTGCTTAGATAGGAAAGTGCTATAAACCAACATTCGATCTGCGCTACAAGTTATGGTCTTCAATGCAGTGGTGTCAGGGGTATAGGGACATTTTTGCCTAGGGGTACGTGCTAGGAAGGTGAGCGTTAGTTTGTTACTCGTCGCCTAATACACAACATATGGAGTTCAGTGTAAATTCTCGCTTTAGATAAACAAACAAAGGCTGCAGAGCATATAACATTGCCTTTCATGCTAAAGAGGATACCGTTATACTCGGTTTAGCAATAGCGTGCTTCAGACAAAGGAAAAAGAGGTAAACCATCAATGTTATGCCATTTATAAGCAGATTTGGATTGCCGCCTTAAGTTATGTTGGCAGGTGGCCTAATGCAGTGCTAGGTTATATTACAAGCTATTGAACGTTGTTTGCATGGCATACCCTGCTAATCTAGACATGCATGGAGCAGTTCTAGTTGCGCTGGTTATATGAAATGTGCTAGTCGTTTAGATGTATGCCTCTGCAGCGTGGTAAAAATCATTAAACAACGAAATAAGCAAACAGAGACGTGAATGCAGCTAGACAATTTGCTTGTGACAAGTGATTTGCTAGCATGAACAGTTCTGCTGTGCTGGATATCTTAGGGAGAAACCAGGCACTAAAAGATTAAATAGAACGTAGGATGCATGTGCTGAGATACGGGCGTGCATCCGCTGGGTGGTCAGTTAAGGTAGGAGTATTCTAGCCACCTTGTGCCGGAACAGGCGGTGGGCAAGTAACAGGGGGTATTATAGTTAGCAATCACTGTGTGTTGAGCGACAGGTGGTATGCGTCTCGGCAAGGCCGTGGCCGCAATTAACTGGCAGTTAAACCTTAAAAGGATGCATGCAAGATAAACATAAAAATTAAAAGGATAAAAACGAAACAGAATGCATGTAGACAATAATAAGGCCTGTGTTAGGTGGGTCGCTTAGCCTTGTGGTGGCGGTCACCGAGTCCCGAGTTGGGTGCGATGTCGCCATATTTCGTTCATGTGGTGACTGTTGCATAGGGGTTGTTCGGGACAGGTCCCAGGTGAGATTTGGGGATGGTGTGCTCTGGCAGTTAGGTGGCGTAAGAGAGTCCCATGGTAGGCCCAAGGCCTGCAGTAGCTGTGCTGCTTCGCTCACGTCGCGGATCCGATGGGAGTCTGTTCCCTGGTGAATGGTCAGTGTGTGGGCAGGCTGCCATCGATATTGGAGGTCTTGTTGTCGTAGGAGCGTGGTGAGTGGCCTGAAGGAGCGCCGCCACGCCAGGGTGTCGATCGATAGGTCCGCAAAGAAAGTTAGTGTCATGCCCTCAAATTGGAGTGGTGATTTTCCCAGTAGGGCGGTGAGGATTGCCGTCTTGTCTTGTCTCGTGCGGAAGGCCAGGATTACATCTCTGGAGGCTGGAGTTGGTGCTTTGGGTGAGATGGGGATCCTGAAGAGGTGTTTGGGGCCTATTTTGTCAGTTTGGGTAGGCGGCAGTATGCTTGTGATCAGGCGTTTGATGAGTTGTGGTAATGCCGCTGTGGGTATTGCCTCAGAGATCCCCCTCAGTTTAATATTGTTGCGCCTTCTAACATCCTCCTGTTCCGCCACACGGCGCTCCGTGTTCCGTTGCTGCAGTTGCAGGTCGCTCACGGTTTTTCGGAGCTCCCCGATGTCTCGGGTGTTCTTTGTGGAAGTGTTTTCAAGGGTGTCCATACGGGTTGTCAGGCCTCTCAGGTCTCCCCTTAGCGCCAATATATCCTTTTGCAAGCTAGTTTCTGCAAGCAGTTGCTTCAGGATCAGCGTAGTTAACGGAGTGGAGTCCGGTGTGGGTCTGAAACGGAAAATAATTTAGATGTTGCTCCCAAAGTACAAATGAAATAGGATGAATCCAAAATGGAGTCTACTCACCATGTGGGCTATTCCAAAATGGAGTTAGTCACATGTGGCATGCATCACAATGGGAGTCAAATAACACTCTCCTGAAAGTATTACCCAAAAAAACAAACAAAAAGAATGTACACTCGAAGAGATATGATTTAACAATTAATATCCAAACTGACACACACCTTGGTAGTTGTGTAAAAGATATATAATGTTTAATATACATGCATAAAGAATCAATATATATACACATATATAAAACAGTTGTCTATTATATACTTTAACTAACAATGCAATACTACAACAATCTTAACTGCAATAATCTCACAATGCTAAATGCACATTGTAACGGACCGTTTTGCACACAAGGGGTAAAAACCGTTTAGGCGATCGGCCCCCTTTCCAGAGATGCAGGCACAGCTACTGCAGAACACCAAACTCCTGAACTGGATACAAAATAGCACTCCAACTCCCGAACTGGAACCTCCCAAATAGCTGCTAGCAGACGAACAGGAAAAGCAGACAACAGCTTACACTCCTGGCAATCAGTCTCTAACAGCATACAGTGAATCCCCCCAAGAACGAGACAAGGCTCTGTGTTGAGGGTCAAGCAGTGGTCTGAGGTGCTGGCACACCCAGCCTGGTTTTTATTACAGTGTTTCAAATACAGGACCACCCACAGGGAGGGATAAAACAACCAATCATATCACAGTTACATCCCACATATTCCCTCCCCTTATCCTGAGAGGAAACTCAATTATACAAACAGTTAAAACATACTTTCTACCCAACTTTCATAACTCCAAAACCATACATCACATTCACATAAAATTACATATTCTCAATCAATCCATTCAGGGAACAACATATTCAAAAATGGCACAAATCAGACAAGGGGTTCAAAAGTTAGTAAAAAGTCCTTTGTGACTAAAGGAAGCATGGCTTTCTGGCCCAAACCAGTTTCAGAGTCTTCTATCCTGGAGATAAGTAATTCAATTATCTCCCAGGACAGACACAAGACTCCATTAAGCACATGGTTGCAAAGAGACACAAAACACTTTAAAATACATAAAGTCACATTTATTACATAAAACACAGACATGTAACATATCCCCAGATAGCTCAGGTCCGAGCGCACATTATTAAGTGAATGGCGCTCAGACCACACGAATACAGTTTAATCGCCATGGAGCTAAAGTCTTTACAGTCAGTTTCATACGAATGGGCTCCATGGGATTCCTATCTGGGGTATAACACATTCAAACAAATCTACTGAACCCCAGGCAGAAAAGCACGAATGAAGCTTTTCTGCAGGCAAAAATAAAGTCTTTTAAAAGGGGGGCCATAGTCCAAAGGCAGCAGGCGAGCAACCAGGCTTCTCCAATACAATGTGGCGAGATTGGTCTCGTCACATCTCTCCCCTTTTACAAACAGACTAACAGGGTATCTGACCTCCTGCCGGTCAGTGCCCTTGTTAGTCCAGCAGCCCACCCACAACAAATAATCAACAGCACAGCCCACCCACAACAAATGGTTACTACACCTGGGTAAAGGAGAAGCTTGTCCATGTCCAGGTGCCTCACCACGGCTGTGCTGGGTACGGGTACGCTGACTTGGTGGGTTGCTGCGTGGGCAGAGACCAGCGGCACTCTGCCCTGTTGCCAGCGCTACTGGGAGGGTAGCCTGGTGGAAGCCTGGTTGTTGGAGGGGGAGACCGACTGTCTCCCCTTTAAATACACCGCTCTGCTGCTGCTGCTGCTGGAGACTGACTGTCTCCCCTTTAAATACACCGCTCTGCTGCTGCTGTTGGAGACTGACTGTCTCCCCTTTAGATGCACAGTCCTGCTGCTGGAGACCGACCGTCTCCCCTTTGGTTACCCATCTCTGCTGCTGGAGGGGGAGACCGACTGTCTCCCCTTTGGCTAAACAGCCCTCTCGCTGGGGGGCAGAACCGACCGTCCCTACCCCCTGTGCTGGCAGTGTAGAGACTACGGTCCCATCTGCACGGTTGTGGGGCTTACTGTCTCCCCCTGGTACATTAAGCTGCCGCTGGGGAGAGGGGATAACAGGCTCCTCTCCCATACATACTCCCAGCTGCGGGGGAGGGAGACCGACTGTCTCTGCTCCCAATACAGAGTCCTGCTGCTGGGGAAAGGAGACTGGGCTCTCTATTCCTGGTAGGACACTCTGCCGCTGGGGAATGGAGACGGGGCTCCCAATTCCCAATAATCTGTGCTGCCGCTGGGGAATGGAGACTGGGCTCCCAATTCCCAAAGCATCATACTGCCGCTGGGGAATGGAGACTGGGCTCCCAATTCCCAAAACATCACGCTGCCGCTGGGGAGGGAGGACACTGCTCTCCTCTCCCTGGACTTCACACTGCCTTCCCGGCATATCACTTGGCTGCTGGGGGCAGGAACAACTACCTCTGCCCCCTGTAACTCAGCCTGCCGCTGGGGAGGGAGGACACTGCTCTCCTCTCCCTGCACTTCACACTGCCTTCCCGGAATATCACTCTGCTGCTGGGGGGCAGGAACAACTACCTCTGCCCCCTGTAACTCAGCCTGCCGCTGGGGAGGGAGGATACTGCTCTCCTCTCCCTGCACTTTACACTGCCTTCCCGGCATATCACTCTGCTGCTGGGGGGCAGGAACAACTACCTCTGCCCCCTGTAACTCAGCCTGCCGCTGGGGAGGGAGGATACTGCTCTCCTCTCCCTGCACTTTACACTGCCGCTGGGGAATGGAGACTGGGCTCCCAATTCCCTGCAGGACTGGTGGAGAGACCTCGGTCCCATCTCTACCGGCCACCTGGGGTTCTTCCCAGTAAAACCGTACCATCTCGTCCCCTCTGAATGGGTCTGGCTCTGTCATGCTGCTCTCCCGCTGAGCCTTCTCACTGTATTGGAACAGCTGCTGGTAGCCCTGTTCTAGCTCCATCTCCCGGGTTACCAGGTGGACCAGGTCTTGCTCAATTTCGTGAGTGTCGTCCCAGTCATACCTGCTCTCCCTCCACTCCAAGAGATCACTGAACCGGGCTTGTGTAGGGCTCCCAAATTCGAGCTCTGAAAATGACTCCCATAACAAGCCAGGACCATCAAACTCCTCTCCCTCTGACTTGTCATGCTCGGCTGTCCAGGGTAGGTACTGTGCCCCATACCACCAGAGCGCCTGGTAGGCATCTTCTAGCCACAACTCCTGCCATACTAGGTGTTCCAATTTCCTCACCCATTCCTCCAGGGGCTGCTCTCCCAGGAAGGGCATCCGTAGGGCTACTCGCTTCTGCAACCGCTGGTCTTCCTTGGGGAGTCTCTTGCCCCGCTGGTACTCCACAATACCCAGTGCCTGGTACCAGATGCCTTTACGGACTGCATCTCGGTCATCCATGGCACCCTCGTCATACTCCACTGCTGTTTCCATGCTGGTGCTGTCAGGGTCGCTGTACTGGGACATGCGTTGCCCTCAAATTGTAAAAATCCACGGAATGGTGTTGCCTGTAGCTGTCCTGTAGTCTGTGGGAACGATCCCGCCGCTTGCCACCAATTGTAACGGACCGTTTTGCACAAAAGGGGTAAAAACCGTTTAGGCGATCGGCCCCCTTTCCAGAGATACAGGCACAGCTACTGCAGAACACAAACTCCTGAACTGGATACAAAATAGCACTCCAACTCCCGAACTGGAACCTCCCAAATAGCTGCTAGCAGACGAACAGGAAAAGCAGACAATCAGCTTACACTCCTGGCAATCAGTCTCTAACAGCATACAGTGAATCCCCCCAAGAACGAGACAAGGCTCCGTGTTGAGGGTCAAGCAGTGGTCTGAGGTGCTGGCACACCCAGCCTGGTTTTTATTACAGTGTTTCAAATACAGGACCACCCACAGGGAGGGATAAAACAACCAATCATATCACAGTTACATCCCACATATTCCCTCCCCTTATCCTGAGAGGAAACTCAATTATACAAACAGTTAAAACATACTTTCTACCCAACTTTCATAACTCCAAAACCATACATCACATTCACATAAAATTACATATTCTCAATCAATCCATTCAGGGGAACAACATATTCAAAAATGGCACAAATCAGACAAGGGGTTCAAAAGTTAGTAAAAAGTCCTTTGTGACTAAATGAAGCATGGCTTTCTGGCCCAAACCAGTTTCAGAGTCTTCTATCCTGGAGATAAGTAATTCAATTATCTCCCAGGACAGACACAAGACTCCATTAAGCACATGGTTGCAAAAAGACACAAAACACTTTAAAATACATAAAGTCACATTTATTACATAAAACACAGACATGTAACATATCCCCAGATAGCTCAGGTCCGAGCGCACATTATTAAGTGAATGGCGCTCAGACCACACGAATACAGTTTAATCGCCATGGAGCTAAAGTCTTTACAGTCAGTTTCATACGAATGGGCTCCATGGGATTCCTATCTGGGGTGTAACACATTCAAACAAATCTACCAAACCCCAGGCAGAAAAGCACGAATGAAGCTTTTCTGCAGGCAAAAATAAAGTCTTTTAAAAGGGGGGCCATAGTCCAAAGGCAGCAGGCGAGCAACCAGGCTTCTCCAATACAATGTGGCGAGATTGGTCTCGTCACACACATCAACCATTGTATAATAAAAATGATTTTGCCCTACCAAAATGTTATCCAAAAAATATGATTTTCCGTTTAATCAAACCACCAAATAATAATTGATTAAACTAAAATGAAACTAAACTAAAATGAGACTAAAATAAAAACTAAACTTAAAAATAAAAACAGCGATACAAATACTTATCAGTTGCCAGCTGCAAGATGTTCAATGCTCGGCCTGGAAAAAGAATGGTTCCCTTCCAGCACGTGGCTTCACCTTATAAAGGGACTGAGCATGTGACTTTCTTTACCCAATCCCTGTGTGCCATTGAATGGGGAGGAGTCAGGCATCCATCTTGGCCGCATGGCTCAGACAAAGAAAGTCTCCAAAAGGGTGCTCACTACTCCCCCTAATGGTACAATTCTAAAATGGCACTCAACATAATAAACTATATTAAGTGATTTCTAATGAATAAGACCATAATAAACCCGTGTCCATTACAGGGTCTGTTGGGCTGTGGAGGTATTCCTGGTTCTGGAGCCGGTGAGTATTCTTCTCCCAACAGGTCATCGGAGAAGTTTGAGCAGCCTCCGTGGAGCGCCGCCATGTTGGGCCCGCCGGCGCCACGCGCTTGTCTCCACATATCCCCTATTGTGAGCCCGGGGGTGGCTTTGTCTGCGCTGAATTTCTTAGATTTGCATCCCATGTCGTTGGGGATGCGTAGGGGGTCTTGGTTTCGTTTTGGGGGTACGCCATTTGGGTATTATGTCTCGTTTTTCCCGTTTGGGCCCAGGAGCTCCGGGTTAGTACAAATCAGTATCTTTAACGCGCTGAGTGCTATTTAAGTTGTCTACTCACTGGCTATATTTTATCAACGTACTTATTAGGGATGTGCATGGGCAAAAAATTTGGTTTGATTCTGAAATTCGGGTAAGTAAAAAAATGTGGCAATTGGGTTCGGTTCGGCACTTCCGAAATTCAGGACTTCGGCAATTCGGAACTTTGGAAATTGGAACATCTGTAGGGCTCTCTAACCATACCCTTATCCTAACCCTACACTTACCCCTGTCATCATTCATGTAATATTCCCTTCCTCTCTTGTTTTGCCACTTTTCAGAAATTCGAAACACTGCGGCACTTCAGAAGAATCTGAATATCCGAATTTCCTGAAATTCGTCCGAATTCACATTTGGAACTAAATGAATTGCACATGTCTAGTACTTATATCCTTGAAAACACAATCACCATTATACTATAATGTAAAATATCCAGGAGCTAATAAACCTCATATAAATATAGTGTCCACAAAAGAAATACAATTTTAAATAAAAAAATAAATAATAGGAAGTCCAGAAATAAAAAGCCCAAAGGTATAAGCAGCAAATCCACAATGTATACATAGCACTCCCTCTGCTTGTGAAAACAACACAAAGTATATGTTTTTTTTACTGTAAGAACAATAAGGATGTGGAATTCTCTGCCTGAAGAAGTGGTTTTATCAGAGTCCATACAGATGTTCAAACAGCTACTAGATGCATACTTGCAAAAACAGAATATTCAAGGATACAATCTTTCAATGTAGGGTAATAACTGCTTGATCCAAGGATAAATCTGACTGCCATTCTGGGTCAAGAAGTAATTTTTTTCCTAGCTTGTTGCAAAATTGGAAGAGTTTCAAACTGGGTTTTTTGCCTTCTTTTGGATCAACAGCAAAAAACAAATGTGAGGAAGGCTGAACTTGATGGACGCAAGTCTCTTTTCAGCTATGTAACTATGTAACTATGTATAGTGACCCAGATGGCAAAATAAGATACTTTCCAAGGAAAGATACAATGAATATCCAGTAGATATAGTAAAAATCAAACCAGTACAGAAAAAACTGGTTGCTATTTTGTATTAAAATAGTCCTGAAGTACCTAGGAGTAAAAATTTTAAAACATAGTGCTCACTGTAATAATAACAATAATTTTAATTCAAAAGATTAAAAGCACTTGCAAAAATGTGATCAGAATGTGATCAAAATAATAAGCTCAGTAGTAGTGTAATCTGCTGGTACGATCCTGTGGATGGATGAGATATATGGGAGCTGTAATCCGTCCTGTGTCTTGGCCGCCAGTAAGATCGGCGTGCATTCCACCTCAGACTGTCTCTAATCGATCACCGATATGTGGCTGGAGTCTGGAGTGGGCAGCGGCACAATCTAGTCTGTTAACATGAGCTTCACAAAGTCAAATGTCTTACGCGTTTCGTAGGGATCCTCCTCCACTTCATCAGAGGCTGTAGAGACTTAGAGGGATATTTATATGAAAAAGACACATCTAAAAAAACTAGATCAATCAAGCAAAAATTAAACAAGGAAAAAAATTATTGATTAACAAGCAAAAAATTACAGATTAAAAAATCAAAATTAAAACGAGCAGAACATTTACACCAGGCACAAAATTTGATTTGATACAAAAAAAGTGAAGTGAAACCACAATATTCTTCTATATGTGTTATAGGATAAATATATAAACATATATGAATGACTTAAATATTTGTGCTAAATGACAATATTAAACTAGGTTTAAATCATACTGGACTTGGAAAAAACCTCATCTAACTCAATATTTCATATTAATGGAATTAATGCTAGATATAGATATAAGGGGGAAAGGAAAAAATAAGTAGATAGAATAAGTAGATAGAATTTAAAAAAAAGAATACATAGAAAATAAAAATACAAATAATAAAAAAGAAAAAGTTAAAAATAGCAATAAATATAAACATAAAAAGAAATTAAAAATAAAAAAGTAAAACATTTAAATATAAATGAAAGAGTAGAAGTAGAAACAGAAATAGACCCAAATGATGAAATATCAAATCTTTATAAAAAGAACTAGGGTGTAAAGAGAAAAAAATCCACCTGGCTTCTGCCATCATCATATCAGATTCTTCATCATATCTGCCATCATCAGATCATATTCTTCATCATATCACCCCCTCTCCAATGTATTTCAACTTTCTCTATAGGTAGAAATATTAATCCCACCGGGTCTCTATTATGAACTTCACTGATATGTTTAGACAGATTGTGTTTTTGTAAACCTCCTTTAATATTCCAAACATGTTCTGAAATGTTGATTTTCAAAGGTCTTTTTGTATGTCCCACATACTATTTGGGACATGGGCATGTAAGTTAATAAATTACAACCGATGTATTGCTTTTAAGTTTATATTTATTATTATTATTATCCAAAGAGATGAACTTATTGCTAATTAGTTCTAAGGAGGGGTTGTTCTTACATCCTATACATTTCTTACACCTAGAGAAACATTTTACTGTATTCCTTCTGTTATTTTGGTCTGAGTTTGTAAGTTTAGTAGTTGGCGTCAACATGAGTTTCAAATTTGAGGCCTTCACAAATATAATCTGGGGTTTATCTTCTAAAAGTTGAGAGAGTGCAGGATCACCTTTCAGAATCCCCCAATGTTTCCCTAATATTTTCTTAATTGTGTAGGATTGATTGCTGAATTATGTAATGAATGCTAGAACTTTATTCTGTTCTTTAGGAGGTCAAGTTCTATTGCCAGGAGTCTCATTTCTAGGCATAGATAGAGCTTTTTTCATTGCTTCTTAAAGGAATGATTGTGAATATCCTTTTTCAACAAAGCGCTGCAGAAATATCTCATAAAGTGCACAGTACCTTTAACGTGCAGAGTATTTTTTTTTAAAATCTACTAACCGACTTTTAGCCCTCAGCGGGCACTAATTTCCTACCTGAAAATATTTGTTTGTAAGACAACCTAACAGGGAGGTCCCAGAAATGTACCCTCTATTTCGGAACTCATCACCCTCCTCTCCTTCAGCAGACTGCGACCACTTGGTTGGTCCAACTGGCTCCCAGAGTCAGATCAAAGGACTTAATAGAAATAGTCCCAGACTCCCCCATGCACAGTTTCGGAGTTCAGGCCTGAGTGAGAGGATGGCTTTGAATTCCTGCTCGAAGGACCAAAAATTATGTTCGGTTTAAATCGTGTAATGAAATTAAAACAATTGCATGTCAGAGGTACACCCAATGCTTGATATCAATGAGAAAAGACAAGCACAGACATGCGTTGTATGTAAAAATCATCTTCTGGTTTATTCCACGGTCTCACAAGTCTTTTATGCTATATAGTTAAAAAATTGTGTACGTGCAAAACAGCATGTCCATTCTTTAAGGCTGTCTTTTCCTGAGAGACGAAACTTAATAAAGTTTTGAATTCAATTGAAATAGAAAGCCCCCAGTTATTTTTTTCCCCCTCTCCTGGTACTAGTTGTTATAAGTGAATAGATACATGATTATATCTACTGGATACAAAATTAACTCTAAGTTACATTTTCTTCCATCTGCTCTTGTGCTGCCTGTTACCAATCCTCCTGCATGACTCTTCCTGTAGCCATGAGGAAGTGATCTGATCTCACTCCCTCCCAGCATGCTGATGTGAAAGGGGCCTAGTCAGGCTCTTAAAGGGCCATGGCGCTCAACTGGGCCCCTTTACAGAAATACCTATCTGGTGGCCCACACTGCGGGCCCTGGTGCACCCACACCACCAGTAGTTCCGCCGCTGCACTGTCATACACAGACATACCGACACTGTCATATACAGACTCAGGTATACAGACACTGTCATACACAGGCATACAGACACAGGCATAAACGGACATGCAGACTCAGACATACAGACACTATCATACACAGGCATACAGACTCAGGCAAACAATCACAATTAAGAAATAGAAATAATTGTTGCTATATATTTATATTTCTTTCTTATGGCCTTAAGTATCCCCATGTTCTACACTATAAACCCTCCCAGCAGAAAGACCTGGCTACTTACAAGTTTATCTCTTTCTTTTGGTTTGTGGAGGGGGGCAGACAAATACTGCAGACCTGGAGTGCTATATGCTTCTCTGCCTGTTCACTTTAGTGCTGGGGATGCAGGAGAAGGTAGCCACAGCACACATACTGAGCAGAGCAGCACTCATCACTGTGCATTGAGTATGAGTGTGAGAGTGAGGAGGGGGAGCAGCAGGAAGGGGGCAGAGTTTAACATCGATCTGAGACTGAGAGTATCCCCCAGATCTGCTAATATCTCTCCCCACTCTGCCAGTCTCAGGGAGCATGGGGAGAGATACTTACAGATCTTGGAGGTACTGTCTCAGACATCAATCAGACAGACATACCGGTCCCTGCATTGCCAGTATTCCTGCTATACTGGCACGGGCCACACAGCCTTCGCATTTAGACACTAGAACTTACAAGTCACACACACACACACACATTTCTCAACTGTGCCAGTAAAATACCATTCAGGTGGCAATCCTATGTGATGAGGTAATGTGTGTGTGTGTGTGTGATTTGTAAGTTCTAGTGTCTGAATCCTGAGGACTCATAGGAGACTTGGGCAGGCATTATGGGCATTTGTTAAGCTGAATGAAGCTCAGGCACACTAAGTGGAACTTAGATCCAGTGCTCCTGGGTGAGTTTTTGCAGGGTTCCGAGCCACATAAGCAGAGGTAAGAGGTCCTATATCATTGCTGAGCAGGACCCTGGCTGATAAGTCCTTCATGATCCCCACATTTACTGTACCAGATGAACTCGGGCAGTAGGTAGCCTGTAGATTTCTCATCCAGCTATCCAAACGCCCACGAATTGTCCAGTATGTTCTTGTCCTGAACCAAATTGTGCTACACCACCATCAATTTAGCTCCCGTATCTCAAAGCCCCCGAGCCATCTGACTGTTCACTGTCTTTGTTGCTGTCAGTTGTCATGGTAGCTGCTTGGATCCGCCTCATGTAAAGCCCCCAGGACTCCTCTGGTATATTGTAAGAAGTATTCCAGGGGTGTGCTCTTTCAGTCCCCAGGCAGTTAGCTGCAGCCCTGGGTGCCAAAGGATTGGGACGATTCAAGGATGATCATGTGGTTCTAGGGACAGTTGAAGGGCACATTGCTGCTCAAAATATACAGGGTATCCATTGATCTCGTTGTCACTTTTCTGGAATGCTTTAAATGCAGCGAAGGGTATCTTTTTCCCTTCCGACTGTGGGGACAGACTCTCCGCTACAGGGTTTCCTGAATGCTGGATTTCTCCTAGTCATGGCTTGGTTCTAGCCTCTGCATTGGCGTCTGCCAATACCTTCAAGAACAGCTCAACATGGGGATTCGGCCCAAACAAGGCTAAACAAAGCTGAACAAACGCATTTGAACAAACTTCTAAATTTGGGGAAACTGTCTCGGAGGTAGGGTGTGTACTGTCCAACTCCATGAGTTCTGCTATCAGGGCTTTCTTGGGTCGATTATTGGTGCTTCGTCCTCAGCTTTCCAGCAAGTCTTTCAGCGTGGACCTCTTTAGCTCATAGCTGCTTTTCATGCATTGACTCTCAACTATCTCTGGGCTCCGTATCCACTCTTAGGGAAAATAACCATTCCACTGCTGGGGTAGGGACACGAGTCTCGCCGCCAAGGATGTTTTTTCCCCTTCTCCGGTTCTCCATCAGTGAAGATTATAGCTGAGTAGCATAATATGGATTTTTCCCCAGACATTAGCCAAGGCCTAATGCTGGGAGAAGACTGGTGTGAAGAAAATAGACTTTGGTGCGGTATTTTCTTCTATGTTTGGCTTTTTGTACATTATTTGCTGCATATTGACTCTATTGGTTCGGTAGTTTGAAACTACCGAACACCGACCACCCTCCTGGCTCAATAACTTCAAAGCATCTGTCTATTAAGCGCTCTCCCGTGGGGGGCCGCTATTCATATAACCGAATGCCACGTGGAACAGAAAACGGCGGCCATCTTGTTCGCACGAAAGGAGGCTGCGGGACTTGGTTGTCGAGTGTCTGGAACTAAAATCGGACACTAGACCGCGCGAACCACCGCTGAAACTACCGACCGCCTGCTTCCTTTAGTTGCCGAACCACCAGGAGAGCGCCATTCGGTAGTTTTGTGCGAACGGACAAGGGGAGCAATCGCTCCTATGAGCCAGGAGAATCCATTCGGGACTTTGTTAGGTTTTTACCTTTTTCTGAATTGACCGACCGCACACGCTGAATTCGTGGAACTGTTTTGGGCAGGAGACTCGTGTGTGGCTCGTAAAATATGACTTCCATACTTTTTAAGAACCCCTGAACCGATCTGGGTGAAATTTGGATATGTTGGTCTCCCAGATCGGGGCTATCAGGGGATATGTAATTGGTGGGGATACCTTGTGGGGAAAGGGGTGTTCTAAGTTTTGGGGAAATTGTGTGCTCTCTGCCTGGAGATAATTGGTTTATCCCTTGACTTATCTCAATATCGCCCAGGCAGAGAGAGGGCGTGTATTACTGTAAATCTGTATGTTGATTGGCTGTTGTCTTTGTTTGCTGTGGGAGGTCTTCTTGCAGGAGGATTTCTCATAAAAGCCTGTGTGTTTTCAATAAACTTCATTCCTGTTACACCCTTCATGAAGTCTAGGTTCATGTTTGGGGGATATTCTATTTAAGGTCAGGTGGCAAGCAACAAAAAGAAAGCTACCCTCATAGCAGAACTAATGGCGACCAAACCAGCAGCATGATGAATGTCAGCCAGGAGGAAGCAGACTTCTAACAGAAGGTGATGTGGAGGCTAAACCTATATGGGCCAAATCCCACACCTGAGATGGTGACGCAAGTCCTGGCACAAGTGAGCGCAGAACACAGAGCACAACAGGCAAGTTTAAACCAAGGAGACACCGCTTCCTTAGCTGGATCTATAAATGGAGGGCAGCGGAGAAAGATTATTTATGCTGCTTTTAAAAGTTTTTTCGGATGGAGAGATGGAAATTGACGCATATTTACAAGATTTTGAGTGTTAATGCACTTTGGAGGGTCTAGAATCAGAGCAATGGGCCGCGATTTTAAGCAGCAATCTCACAGGCCGAGCAGCAGAGGCGTACCGAGCAGTTCCTGACACAGCCTTACACGACTACGCCAGGGTAAAGTACATTCTGCTAGCCAGGTATGCCGTGACCCCAGAGACTTACAGGAAAAAGTTTTGGGCATTACGGAAAGGGGGCCGAGACTCCTACACCGAATGGGCCTTTAGGATGTATCGGGCAGCCCAAACCTGGATACAAGGCTGCCAGGCCACAACACTAGAGGAGGTGCTGCAACTCCTCTTGCTAGAACAATTATTTGACCACACACCTGCAGACACCAGAGACTGGGTCAGAGACAGGAAGCCGACCACAGTCGAGGAAGCAGCCAAGCTGGCAGACGAGCATCACGAGGGAAGAAAAGGAGAGGCTAGTGGAAACCATCCTCTGGTAAGGTACAGCGCTCCAACGCCAGGTCCTATGGCCAAATCCAGACCAAACACGGTACCACCCACGACACAGCCTAATTTTAACAGGAGAGCACAATTGGTATGTCACCAGTGCAATCAGCCAGGGCACTACAAAATACATTGCCCACAGTGGAGCAGAGGCAACTGGGAGCGGCCACCACCACCACCGAGGGCCGCCGCTCACCACTATCAACATGAACCGCTGGAAAAGCACGGCCTGGATTCGGAGCAATGGGCCGTACTACATGAGGTGAACCTAGCCCAAGCCAAGGGGGACAACCGGGTGCACCACAGACAATGGGTCACTATAGATGGAAGGCTGAGGCACTACGAGACTCTGGGGCCACCCTTACTTTGGTGCAGCCTCACACCGTATCTGCAAAGGCGCGCACCAACAGGACTGTTGCAGTAAGAGTAGCTGGAGGCGCCATCCACAAGTTACCCACAGCTCGAGTACAGTTAAAGTGGACTACCTGCAGAAGTTATGTTGGGGAACGACTTGGGGTGCCTAACTTCGCAGCTGATTCACCCTGATCCCGCTGGAACCTGCCCCGTGACTACCAGGGCACAAGCCCGCCAAGCTGGTCTGACACACTCCGCGGAACCACAGGTAGGAACCGAAATCCCCGTAGCATGCCCTAACCCTGTCCCCTTCTGGGGCACTCCCCAAGACTTTGGCCAAGCCCAGCAGTCAGATCCCATCTTAGCAGGTTACTGGAAAGCAGTAGGTACCTCTGTGGCAAAACTAGCCACTTAAGACTGTATTTGTATAAATGTGTTTCTATAGCTTTAATGTTGTTAGAACCAAGTGTATTCAGATATCTCTATTTCAGGCGAACAAGAGCATTCATATGCTGGCGGCATGGAAGCCACCAGCATTCATAGAGTAGTTTCACAAACAGTGAATTTCAACACTGTTCGTGAAACGAATAAACTACCGAATGGGCAACCACACACAGGAGGTTGTGTGGCGCCCATTGACCGATTGCAACATTGTTGCAATCGGTACTTAAGTGCTTTCCTAGGTGGCCGTTGTTCGGCTACCGACCACGCGGCGGTCGGCCATCTTGGATCATTTGTTAGCCCAGCGGTATTTGGTCATCGAGCGCCTGGAACTAAAGTCGGCTACTCGACCGCATGAATACCGCTGGACTTCCAGGCCGTTCGGGAGCCCCGGTCGTTCAGTAGTTTGTTCTGCTAAGGTCAATCGGTACTTTGAATGTAACTTGAATATAATGTGTGTTTCGTGCGGCATTCGGTTAGTTATGCTGGGATCTGAGCGGTATTCTCACGAACTGTACACTCAGACCCCAGCTATCTACCGAACATCCATTCGTTTAAATAGAGTGAATAATGTGAAAGTTATATATTTTAATGTGAAATATTGGTTCTGCTGCACGGAGGGATAACCCACTTAGTGGTATATTCTAGTGGGAGTATCCCTCTCGTCCAGCAGTGCATGATGGGAGAAATGTCCAGATTGTAAAGTCCCCCATGTAGTCCCCTACTGTATAACCCCTGCAATGTCAGTAGGGAAACCCCTTGCATGGGGACTTGCATTAATACTGTGACTTGTGAATAAAAACTCAGTTGACTCCCAGCCTATGTGTCGTCTAGTTCTTGGGAGGGAAGGATTCTTACAACGCTACTGGGATTATTGTATGCTGTATTTATTTACCTGAATTATTTTATGCTGTTCCTGTTACCCAGCGGAGATACTGTGGATTATACTACCTCTCCGCTACAACCTCTAAGGAAGGTAATGCCCACGAGAACTTCCACTGGGACAAGGAACTGCTATATAGGGTCACAGGGGGAGTGGGAAAGGGGTCAGCCCAAGTTATAAAAAGACAGTTAGTCGTACCCCATAAATACAGGGCAGAGCTTCTAAAGCTCAGCCATGATATCCCGCTAGCAGGACATCTGGGTATCAAGAAAACTAAGGACCGCCTTACCCAGACGTTCTTCTGGCCAGGGATATCCAAAGATTTGCAGACCTACTGCAGGACACATGACACATGTCAAAGCATAGGGAAAAGGGGGGATCACCCTAAGGCCAAGTTACGGTCCCTACCGATAATAGAAGAACCATTCTACAGAGTGGCAGTAGATCTGATAGGGCCTCTCAGCAAACCCAGCTCCTCCGGTAAGCGCTACATCCTCACGGTGGTGGACTACGCCACCAGGTACCCTGAGGCTGTGGCGCTCTCCAACATTGAGGCGGAGACAGTAGCAATGGCTCTAGTCAGGATCTTTTCCTGAGTAGTGTTCCCCCGGGAAATACTTTCAGACCAGGGAACCCAGTTCACAGCAACTGTAACTCAACAGTTGTGGCAGAGCTGCAGGGTAAAACTGTTATTTAGCTCCCCCTACTACCCCCAGACTAGCGGTCTCTGTGAACGATTCAACGGCATGCTTAAGCTCACAGCGTTCACAGAGTCCTACGGTCAATGGGAGAAATTTCTACCTCATCTCCTGTTTGCCTACTGGGAAGTGCCTCATGCGTCCACTGGGTTCTCCCCCTTCGAACTCCTATACGGGAGAAAAGTCCGGGGACCCCTGGACCTCATACGGGACCACTGGGAGGGCAACACAGGCAAGGAAGGGATCCCAGTTTTGCCATACGTGCTGGAGTTCCAGGACCGCTTGCAGACCCTGACCGAATCAGTTCGGGAGAACCTGCAGGCGGTCCAGAAACGTCAGAAACAATGGTATGACCGGGGAGCACGAGATAGGAACCTGGAGGTAGGGCAAAAGGTGCTAGCCCTCAGACCTTCCAAAAAGGACAAGCTCCAGGCAGCTTGGCAGGGGCTATTTAATGTGGTGGAATGGATTAGCGACACCACCTATATTGTAGCCAAATGTTCAGATGAAAGGATCAGATGAGCCTTTCATATGAACATGTTGAAACTGTACTTCAAGCGCTCCGAGGACGTGGCTGCTATCTGTGCCCCGTCCACTGATGATAGTGAAGGGTTCCCCTTACCCGACCTGCTGGCAGCTAACCAAGGTACCTTAGAACAGGTCGGGTTGGGGGAGAAATTAGACCCCACCCAGCAGGCAGACGCAAAACAACAGCTGCGGGAGTACGGTGGGCTGTTCTCTGTCCTACCCGGGTACACCTCCGCCGCAGTGCACCGGGTGGAGACGCAGTGGGAGACCCCATTACGGCAACAGCCATACCGTATCCCGGCAGCAGTATGGGCTAGCATGTGAAAAGAAATCCAAGAAAGGTTAGAGTTAGGGGTTATTGAGGCTTCCCAAAGTCCCTGAGCGTCTCCGGTGGTTTTAGTACCGAAGCGAGACGGTACGACTCGCTTCTGTATTGATTACCGGAAACCGAACGACCGGACTATCACTGACGCATACTCCATTCCACTGATCGACGAATTGCTCGATCGCATGGCCAGCGGGCAGGATACTGGCAAATTCCACTAGACCCGGCTGCCATCCCTAAGTCGGCATTCGTCACCCCATTTGGGCTATACCAATTTCGGGTTATGCCATTTGGGATGAAGAAAGCCCCAGCTACGTTTCAAAGGATGGCGGACCGACTTCTGGAGGGAATGCAGGACTTTGCATGTGCCTATCTAGATGATATTGCCATCTATAGCGGCACATGGGAGGCACACCTGTCGCACTTGGCTACGGTATTTGGGAAGTTACAAGAAGCCAGCCTCACCCTGAAAGCCGAGAAATGCCATGTGGGTATGGCAGAGGTCCAATACCTAGGGCATAGAGTAGGGTCTGGGAAACAGTGCCCTGAACCAGCTAAAGTAGAGGCCATAGCTGTGACAGACCCATCTGTCTGGATTACAAATGCTTTGTTCGCCTGTTTTGCCGGTTACATGAATTTCACCATTCGTATGCTTTATTCAAGGGAATGTCGGTTTTGTCGAACGGAACTACCGAACGGACGGCCACCCAGAAGAGAAGTGTGCTGCTGGTTAACCTATTGATCCCAATTAGAACGTTGCGGTTAACCACAGTCACTTCTCAATTAAAACCGAATGCCGGGTGGTCGTCGTTCGTATGTCGACCACGAGGCAGCGGCCATCTTGTCCATGCGAACGACCAGCGGTGTTCGATTATTTCATGGATCTGAAAACGGACACTTTTTCAGCCGAACACCGCTGAAGCCGTCGACCTCCCCTTCTCAATCGACAAAAGTATACGAATGCCAGCCGTTCGGGAGATTCAACCACACGAATGGACTTAACCCAGATAGCCGTCCCATGGAGTCAATCGCATACCGAAGAACTGAAAGAGACTTTGACTCCATGGCGATTGAACTGTGCGAATGGGATCTGAGCGCTATTCTCCAATAATGTGCACTCAGATCCAGGCTATCTGGGGATATGCAATACGAATGTAATATGTTCGGCAGTTATGAAGTTATGGATTTTCATGTGTTTTTGTGACTTGTGTTTAAAATGGCGATTGCCTCTGCTCAGGGAGATAATTGAGTTACTTCCCAATTATCCCCCGAGCAGAGGGGAGGGAACTGTACTGCATGCTGGGAGTATTGTGGGGATGTATGTCCAAAATGTCCCCATGTCCTTCTGTGATTTCAGTCTCCCATTTGGTCCCCTAGGGGAGTGTCCACCAAGTGGGAGACCTGCATAAATACCGGGCAGGTAGCCCACAGTAAATCAGTTCGTGTTTTACCCACAAAGCGGAGCTTGGTCTCGTTATTGGGGGGATTTGGTTACCAGCGACTAGAGACTGCTTATTTGGATTATTTGCCGCTTGGGAGATATTGACGTTCGGTTACTATTTGCCGTTCGTGGATTTGCAGCTCGTGAAGGGAATTAGCCGTACAGGTACCGTTCGGGAGTTTGGAGTGTTCCCTGGCTGGCGGTTCGCATGGTTTTACTATACCCGCTACCCGACCACATTATTGCGAACGGGGAATACTCGCTAAACGGCGGTTTGTACATTTCATTACTGGAGGTACCGTAACAACTGGTGGCAAGCGACGGGATGATCCTCAGCGCCCAAAGAAACCACTACAACCAGGATTAAATGGAACTACAATACCAGAACCTGAGAAGAGCTACCCTGAAGGATTTATTGGAACAAAGAGGCGGACAAGCCAGTAACCTCAGGAAGAGGGATATTATTGCACTATTGCTGGAAATGGATGGAGTAACGGCGGAAGAGGGAACCAATGGACCCAGCACAGCTGACAGAACCCCCGAGGAGGCAAGCTTCGACCGGGCGGTAAGAATCAGGCTGGCCCATTATGGTCCCAACCCAACTACTGAGACTGTCACCCAGGTCATAGCCGCTGTGATGGCCAACCTGCTACGCCAAAGCGGTGCTGCAGCAGCCCCAGTCACAGCAAACCCGGGAGATAGGAAAAAGGTACCATTTACAGCATTTAAAGCCTTCAGTGAGACAGAAGGAGAGATTGATGGGTACCTTGCTGATTTTGAGCGGCAATGTGCCCTGCACAAGGTACCCCTAGAAGACTGGGTTACTATACTGTCCGGCAAGTTATCCGGCCGGGCCAGCGAGGCTTTTCGGGCCATTCCAGATGAGGAGATTGGGGATTATGGGGCCGTCAGGGAAGCTTTACTCTCCCGGTATGCTGTTACACCTGAGGCGTACCGGAGGAGGTTCCGAGACACGGTTAAAACCTCTGGGGACTCATATGTGGAATGGGCATGCAAGGTGCACCGCACAGCCGCTCACTGGATGGCGGGGTGCCAGGCTGTGTCCGGGGAAGAGGTGCTGCAGATGTTCCTCTTAGAACATTGTTTTGACAAATTACCAGCAGGGGTCAGAGAGTGGGTAAGGGACCGTAAACCCTCCACTCTGCACGAAGCAGCTCGCCTGGCGGATGAGTATACCGACGCCCGCAAACTGGACAGTCTCATCAGTAAGGCTCCCGCCAGAGTGGAGTACAGGCCAGCAACACCAGCACCAGCCAACCTCTACCAGCCTCCCATGACTCGCCCATCAGCACCTCCTCCATCTGCCCCGTACCAACAGCCACCTAGGTTTAATGCACGGGAATACACGCAACCCATTCGGTGCTACCTGTGCAAGCAACTAGGGCACAAGCGACCCGAGTGCCCGATGAACAGCGCCAACCAGAACCAGTCCTGGAGGAGACCAGCCGGCGGCAATCCACGACCTCCCCTCCCGGCCGCTCACTGTGTAGAGGAAGAAGAGTGCTGGGGCATCCTGCATGAGGCAGACCCCGTTCAGGCTGCTCACCGGGATAACCGACAGCATCACCGGCAGTGTGTGAAAGTAAATGGGAAGGAGGTCAGTGGTCTACGAGATACCGGGGCAACTATGACCTTGCTCCAGAAACACCTGGTATCCGAAGCCCAACATACAGGGGATACGGTCGCCGTACGAGTAGCTGGAGGTGCCGTGTTCCGTCTGCCCATTGCCCGGGTACATTTGGATTGGGGAGTGGGCGCTAGACATGTGAATGTGGGGGTCATGAAGGACTTACCAGCGGATGTCCTCCTTGGCAATGACTTGGCGCCCCTTGTTTCCGCCTACGCTCCCATGGGTCCTGCTGAAGTGGATGCTGTCACGACCCGTGCCCAGACCCGTGCCGCCGAGACCGGCCCACCTGCTGCTGAGACCCAGGTAAGACTCTCTCCCCCGACTTGTACCTTAGACCAGGCCCCTTTAGGTTGGGATACCCCCGAGATGTACGGGAAGGAAACCAGGGAAGACCCGACGCTAGCCAAGTACAGGGCCAGGGCCGATTCTGGGGGAGAAGGAGTAGATGGGGAGCACTACGAGTGGGTGGGGGATAGACTATACAGGATCCCGAAACCGTCCCAGAAGCCGAGTACCCCTCCGCAGAATCGACAGCTAGTGGTGCCTGCAAAATACCGGCAAGAGATTCTGCGGATTGGGCATGATGTGCCATTAGCCGGCCATCTAGATTCCCGCCGCACATCTCATAGGATCACACAAAATTTCTTCTGGCCCAATTTTAACCGAGATGTGCGGGTTTATTGCAGCACGTGTGACACTTGTCAACGGGTAGGTAAGCGGGGGGATCACCCAAAAGCTAGGCTTCAGTCGATGCCTATCATTGGAGAACCCTTTTCCCGCATAGCCATTGACATTGTGGGTCCACTGGCCAGGGCTAGCCCATCAGGTAAGAAGTATATTCTCACCGTGGTGGACTATGCCACACGTTATCCAGAGGCAGTAGCGCTGTCTAATATAGAGGCAGAGACGGTTGCTGATGCCCTGGTTAAAATCTTCACTAGGGTCGGGTTCCCTCAGGAGATTCTCTCCGATCAGGGAACCCAGTTCACCGCTGTGCTTACCCAGCAGCTGTGGAAGGTGTGCGGTATTAAACCTCTGCTTAGCTCACCGTATCACCCACAGACTAACGGTCTCTGCGAGCGATTTAATGGCACCCTCAAACAGATGTTGAGGACCTTTACTGACACTTGCAGAGATTGGGAGCGATTCCTGCCTCATCTGCTATTTGCATACAGGGAGGTGCCCCAGGAATCTACTGGGTTCTCCCCCTTTGAGTTACTCTATGGGAGAAGGGTCCGTGGACCCCTAGATCTCATTAGAGGACACTGGGAGGGGGAGACAGAGCAAGAAGGGACTCCCATAGTGCCATATGTCCTGGAACTCCGGGACCGCATGGAGAAACTATCCCTGATGGTCAGGGAGAATCTCCAGGCGGCCCAGGGGAGACAGAAACGGTGGTACGATCGGGGTGCCCGACAGCGGGTCTTCCAGGTTGGGCAGAAGGTTCTGGTACTCAAGCCTGTGAAGACAAACAAGATGCAAGCATCTTGGCAGGGCCCCTATAAAGTGTTAGCTCAGGTGTGTGATACTACCTACCTTATAGCCAGCTGTTCAGATGAAAGGATTCAGCGATCCTTCCATGTGAACATGCTGAAGGAGTATCAGGAACGACCAGAGGATGTTGCGGCAGTATGTGCCCCAGCTACTGACGACTCCGAGAACTTACCTTTACCTGACTTGTTAGAGAGGGATCCCCAGACAGACCTTACTAGTCTTGTACAGCTGGGGGACCGGCTAAACCCGGCGGAGAAGGTACAGGCGAGACAGTTACTGTGGGAGAAGCAGGCGACGTTCTCCCAAGAACCCGGGTACACTACCCTAGCTGTACACAAGGTCGAGACACCCGGACAGAACCCCCTACGGCAACCCCCTTACCGTATCCCTGAAGCAGTCCGAGAAGGAATGCGGACGGAGATACATGAGATGACCAGGCTGGGGGTTATCGAACACTCAGACAGTCCTTGGGCCTCGCCTGTAGTTCTGGTGCCTAAGAAAGATGGGACCACCCGGTTCTGTGTGGACTACAGGCGGCTCAACGAGCGGACCACCACTGATGCCTACCCTATGCCCCGGGTAGACGAGTTATTAGACCGCATTGCCAGGGGGCGCTACTTGACCACCATTGACCTGTGTAAAGGTTATTGGCAGATCCCCCTGGCCGAGGATGCTATCCCTAAGTCGGCATTCGTCACCCCATTTGGCCTGTACCAGTTTAAGGTTATGCCATTTGGGATGAAGAATGCTCCGGCTACGTTCCAGCGTATGGTGGATAGGCTCCTTGATGGCTTCCAGGACTTTGCATGTGCATACCTGGATGACATTGCGGTCTACAGTGAGTCCTGGGAAGACCATTTAGTACACGTGGGGGTGGTGCTGGACAAGATTCGGGCCGCAGGCCTGACCTTGAAGCCAGACAAGTGCCATCTAGGCATGGCAGAAGTACAGTACTTGGGTCACAGAGTAGGCTGTGGGAGCCAGAGACCGGAGCCAGCTAAGGTAGAGGCGGTGGCTAACTGGCCCACACCTATCACTAAGACCCAAGTGCTGGCCTTCTTGGGGACGGCAGGGTATTACCGACGCTTTGTCCCTGACTACAGTACGGTTGCTTAGCCCTTGACTGACCTGACTAAGAAGAATTTGCCTAAGCAGGTCCTGTGGTCTCCAGCTTGTGAAGCCGCGTTTCAAGCACTTAAGCAGGCTCTTGTTAATGCTCCTGTCCTGGCTGCCCCAGTCCCTAACAAACGTTTTCTTGTACATACAGATGCTTCCATGTATGGACTGGGCGCTGTGCTAAGCCAGGTCGGGGAAGATGGAGGAGAGCACCCTGTCGCATACTTAAGCAGAAAGTTACTACCCCGGGAAGTAAGTTATGCGGCAGTGGAGAAAGAGTGTTTAGCCCTGGTCTGGGCACTGAAGAAATTGAGCCCTTATTTATACGGACAAGAATTCTCCCTTATTACGGACCATAACCCCCTTGTCTGGCTTAACCGGGTCTCAGGAGACAATGGCAGACTGCTGAGGTGGAGTTTGGCACTACAGCCTTACAACTTCACCATCAGCTACCGACCCGGTAAGCAGAATGGGAACGCGGATGGGTTGTCCCGGCAAACAGACGTCCCTACTTCTTCCCAGTCCGGTCATCCCCAAGTTGACCCGCCAAAGGGTCAAGCCGGGTCTGCCGGAGTGTTCCACAAGGGGGGAGCCGTGTGACAGACCCATCTGTCTGGATTACAAATGCTTGTTCGCCTGTTTTGCCGGTTACATGAATTTCCCCATTCGTATGCTTTATTCAAGGGAATGTCGGTTTTGTCGAACGGAACTACCGAACGGACGGCCACCCAGAAGAGAAGTGTGCTGCTGGTTAACCTATTGATCCCAATTAGAACGTTGCGGTTAACCACAGACACTTCTCAATTAAAACCGAATGCCGGGTGGTCGTCGTTCGTATGTCGACCACGAGGCGGCGGCCATTTTGTCCATGCGAACGACCAGCGGTGTTCGACGATTATTTCATGGATCTGAAAACGGACACTTTTTCAGCCGAACACCGCTGAAGCCGTCGACCTCCCCTTCTCAATCGACAAAAGTATACGAATGCCAGCCGTTCGGGAGATTCAACCACACGAATGGACTTAACCCAGATAGCCGTCCCATGGAGTCAATCGCATACCGAAGAACTGAAAGAGACTTTGACTCCATGGCGATTGAACTGTGCAAATGGGATCTGAGCGCTATTCTCCAATAATGTGCACTCAGATCCAGGCTATCTGGGGATATGCAATACGAATGTAATATGTTCGGCAGTTATGAAGTTATGGATTTTCATGTGTTTTTGTGACTTGTGTTTAAAATGGCGATTGCCTCTGCTCAGGGAGATAATTGAGTTACTTCCCAATTATCCCCCGAGCAGAGGGGAGGGAACTGTACTGCATGCTGGGAGTATTGTGGGGATGTATGTCCAAAATGTCCCCATGTCCTTCTGTGATTTCAGTCTCCCATTTGGTCCCCTAGGGGAGTGTCCACCAAGTGGGAGACCTGCATAAATACCGGGCAGGTAGCCCACAGTAAATCAGTTCGTGTTTTACCCTCAAAGCGGAGCTTGGTCTCGTTATTGGGGGGATTTGGTTACCAGCGACTAGAGACTGCTTATTTGGATTATTTGCCGCTTGGGAGATATTGACGTTCGGTTACTATTTGCCGTTCGTGGATTTGCAGCTCGTGAAGGGAATTAGCCATACAGGTACCGTTCGGGAGTTTGGAGTGTTCCCTGGCTGGCGGTTTGCATGGTTTTACTATACCCGCTACCCGACCACATTATTGCGAACGGGGAATACTCGCTAAACGGCGGTTTGTACATTTCATTACTGGAGGTACCGTAACAATAGCCAATTGGCCCCAGCCCTGCACCAAGACGCAGGTATAGGCCTTCCTAGGCACAGCAGGGTATTATAGAAAGTTCGTCCCTGAGTAACCCCAGCAAAACCCCTCACTGATCTGACCAAAAAGTCACAGGGGGAGTGGGAAAGGGGTCAGCCCAAGTTATAAAAAGAAAGTTAGGCGTACCCCTACCCAAGCAGGTAGCGTGGTCCCCGGAGTGTGCAACGGCGTTCCAGAGACTTAAAATGGCTTTGAGCGAAGCTCCAGTATTGGCGGCCCCAGACCCTAATAAAACATTTCTCGTTCATACAGATGCCTCCATGTTTGGGCTGGGAGCCGTGCTGAGCCAGGTGGGGAAAGATGGCATGGAGCACCCGGTGACACCCGGTGGCATATCTTAGCCGTAAGTTGCTCCCTCGGGAGGTCAGCTATGCCACCGTGGAAAAAGAATGCCTGGCGCTCGTATGGGCTTTTACCCTACTTACTGACCACAACCCCCTCATTTGGCTCAACCGAGTCTCTGGAGACAATCCCCGGTTGCTACGCTGGAGTTTAGCATTGCAGCCCTACAATTTTACGCTGCAATACCGCCCGAGCAAGCAGAACGGCAATGCGGATAGGCTTTCCCGCCAAACCGACTTGGATGTTTAATTATGCTACCCGGACATCCCCTAGCCAACCCGGCAGGGTCTAGGCGGGTATGCTGACCCATGGAACTAAGGGGGAGTATTGTGAAGAAAATAGACTTTGGTGCGGTATTTTCTTCTATGTTGGGCTTTTTGTACATTATTTGTTGCATATTGACTCTATTGGTTCGGTAGTTTGAAACTACCAAACACCGACCACCCTCCTGGCTCATTAACTTCAAAGGATCCGTCTATTAAGCGCTCTCCCAGGGCGGCCGCTATTCGTATAGCCGAATGCCACGTGGAACAGAAAACGTCAGCCATCTTGTTCGCACGAAAGGAGGCAGCGGGACTTGGTCGTCGAGTGTCTGGAACAAAAATCGGACACTCAACCGCACGAACCACCGCTGAAACTACCGACCGCCTGTCACGAACGCACCCTACTCCAAGAGTGCGCGTGACGTAGTTGTGGTGGTGAAAGGGTTAAAGTTCACTATTTGTCTGCACTAGACCGGAAATAATGACAAAATCCCCCCTTTAACACCACCCACACTTAAACATAATAATATAACTATTACTATTTTAACGCTGCCACCACCAAGACAATTTATAAATGGGGTGCCTTGGTCCCCCAGGTAAATCAATAATAAAACCCACCAAATATTACTTAGTACAATATTTAAGTTATTGCAAAAATACTAACTAGTCTCTTCAGGTAACGTGATTCTTAACCAGACAAAGGCAGAACTTAATAAATGAATGTTTATTATGAGCAAAAATTAATCACAGTGCATATAACAATATATGATAAACAAATTATTTACACCAACAACAGATAAAAACAAAAAGGATAAAATACAGAAGTCCTAATTACTCACTTAGGTTTTTTCAAAGTACAACTTCTGTCCAGGGGGTCTCTGGCAAGGAAAGATGGTGACTCACTCAAAATTAGATCTTGGGCCCCAATCAAGTACACACACACCCTTCAGAATCACAGGAGATATACCCTGTGAACTGCCACACCTCATCCAGGGGTGGAGCAATAGGGATACTAAGTGACCACCTCCTTTGTTCCAGAAACCAACAACCCACATACAAACTTTTGGTTTTATCTCCTCTACTGTACTTGCCACAGAAATAATAATTGCCTCTATGAATTTGTTATTGTTTTCCCATTCCAAAGACATGTTGCACGCCCCGATAGGATGGACATCACGATCCAATAGGATGCCACACGGTTAAAGTTGTGCAACTCATGTTTGGGCTTAATTAAAAGATTGGGCTTGTCCCATTCCAAATATAATAAAAATGAGGCTTAATTATTAACCTGTGGGTAAGTATGAATGTTACACTTGGATAAGATACTGGAACACAAGGATCTTCATGAAACGAATACCATTACCATTTGAAATGATTGAACTATCCTTTACAAGGTACATGCCAAATGGATGAAGAGATATTCAGACTTTTCCAAGTGTAGAACCTCACACCTTGCAGATCCTTGATTACTTCACATCCATATAGTAAAATCCTTTTCACGTTGCTATGCCATTCACACTACCCCTTCTGTCATCTGACCTCTGTGGGGGTCCCAGGTTCAAAAGATGTAACCCCTGTTGACCTCAGCAATAGCATCTCTGTAATTTGTGCCATTTTCTACACAAATTACATTAAAAGATGATATTCCATAGTGTAATAATAAATTATACACCCTTGATGTGACACCGCCTGCTTCCTTTAATTGCCGAACCACCAGGAGAGCGCCATTCGGTAGTTTTGTGCGAACGGACAAGGGGAGCAATCGCTCCTATGAGCCAGGAGGATCCATTCAGGACTTTGTTCTTTTTTTACCTTTTTCTGAATTGACCGACCGCACACGCTGAATTCGTGGAACTGTTTTGGGCAGGAGCCTCGTGTGTGGTCAGTAAAATATGACTTCCATACTTTTTAAGAAGCCCTGAACCGATCTGGGTTAAATTTGGATATGTTGGTCTCCCAGATCGGGGCTATCAGGGGATATGTAATTGGTGGGGATACCATGTGGGGAAAGGGGTGTTCTAAGTTTTGGGGAAATTGTATGCTCTCTGCCTGGAGATAATTGGTTTATCCCTTAACTTATCTCAATATCTCCCAGGCAGAGAGAGGGCGTGTATTACTGTAAATCTGTATGTTGATTGGCTGTTGTCTTTGTTTGCTGTGGGAGGTCCTCTTGCAGGAGGATTTCTCATAAAAGCCCGTGTGTTTTCAATAAACTTCATTCCTGTTATACCCTTCATGAAGTCTAGGCTCATGTTTGGGGGATATTCTATTTGCTGGGGAGAATCGTCTTGGAAACTGCATTCATCTACACTATTCCTCTACTCCCTGCTGCAGATATAATCACTTATGCTCAGCTGTTGGGAAAGGAATACAAGACTGCAGTACCATAACCACTGCAGGTCTTAACAACTGGTTTATTCAGGGCAAGGTACACTCAATTTAAACACAGACCGCATGTGGTCTCCATACATGACAATACAAACTCCTCCCAGACGTCCCTGTGCCTGGGAAATAATTGAGTCAAAGACCGGTAACTCAATTATCTCTCAGTTACAAAGACCCACACAGAAAAAACCCCCAAAATGCATTCAATTTCCACAGGAACCCCCCCAAAAGTCTTATATCCCCAGGTAGCCCAGATCCAAGCGTCCACGTTTTCCAGATAGCGATTGCATCCATTTGGTGGAACGGAATCGCCATCCAGGTAAAGTTTTGACAGGCCGGCCACAAGGTTGTACCCCAAAATAGTTCCATGTTGAAAAAGGCTGTGACAGGTCTCCTTCGGGAGTTCCTGTGCGCATAAAAATGAATGCTCCTCCCTAGGAGCGAATGTTTGTTTTTCCTGTTGGTGCAAGACTTTTTCCCAATAAGCGCTCTTTTTGCATGTCCGATTTTAGTTCCATCAATTCGACATCTGAGTACTGCTGCCTGTATTCACGAGACAAAATGCCCACCATCTCACATAACACATGCATTCGTTCACATGAGTGGCGGCCATCCAGAAGAGTACTTGAGTAATAAGGTCAAAAAAGGTTAACGAGCCAGGTAGTCGTCTGGATACGGGGAATTAAAGGGAAAATGGGACTTTGGAAACGACAGGGGTAAAAACAAATTGAAAAAGTATAACCAGTGACTGGGTGATCTGTCACAGTCCATATATCATTTTGTATGCCTACAAAGGGTCTCGCTCTTCATTAAACCTTTTCCCTTTTTGTTGCCCTCTACCAAGATGGCTGCTGTGGTGCACCACATGATTTGTTACATAGTGTGGGGATATTTATGGGATGATAATATATACAGCTGAGAATTGCCCACTATTTCAATTCCCTTAGATCTTAGAGATCGTTATCATGTAAGTGAAATGTATTCCATACAAATAAAATCACAATTTGTTATAAAAATAGATATAATTTATTGTGGCAAATAAAATAATAATAATATCAGGCAGCATGCATGATAATAATCAGTGAATATTTAGTATAACGTTGTATACAATGGCAATGGCTAAACACAGTACAAAGCTACAGCATCAGCTGTCAAGACTTACAAGATTTATGAGGGTACTTCACAGACACAGAAAGCAAAACTTCACACAGCACAGCGAAAAGCTATAAAACCTTGTCTCACAGTCAGATCAACTGAGTAACCCTTTCAATGCTGGCTAGATCCTCCTAGGCATATAATATCCTATTCTCATGTAATTTTCAATTAAAGTAACATTCAAACCAGCTCATTAATCATTTCCTTGAACCAGCTAAAAGAGTCAAATCTACAGATTCTATAAGCCGAATTTTAATTTGCCTAAAAAGATATCTTATCTTATTTCAGAGCAAATCAACACACATGGATAAAAACACCGGTATGCTAACACGTGGGAGGTTTCAGTACTATGTAATTATCTGACTCCACCTGCAGAATGGAGTGTTATAACTACATATTCTTTATTTAATTAAGATTCCTCAATTATGGGATCTGATCGTGATTTATCCATGCATATATCCTGCTATAATAGATTTTAATTAATTTAGATTAATTAAATAAAACCAGCATAATTACTTGCATTACTTGCATTCAAGTTCCTGGGACTACCTACTCATCTGATGAGAACATCTACATCATAACTGGTTATGATGTAGATGTTCTCATCAGATGAGTAGGTAGTCCCAGGAACTTGAATGCAAGTATGATTGGTTGTATGGAGATGTGTAAGTAATAGAGAAAAGTGATGTTGGTTAGAAAGTAACAGTAAAATTCTAAGTGTCAAGGAGTGTTTCTTGAGTTGTGTCCAAGAGAGTTTGAGAGTTGAGTGTTAGTCCCAGAGTGTCCTGGATCTCTCTGAATGTCCGAATCTGAAAGCCCAGAACTAACCTCTCTCTTCCCTTTGTCCTAACTTTTAAAGGGCCAGCCTCTCTGTACGTCATTAGTTGATAAGGCCAATAGGAAACTGTAGGTGTGTCTACGTCATCTAGTATTATCTAGTTTTTGGTCAGTAGAGGGCGCAATTGCCTCATTAAACTTTCCTATCCAGGAAAGAGTTAACTTTTCCTGATGACGATTTTGATATCATTTGGCTTATCTAAAATGACTACCATAATTTAAATTTGCTGTCAGTTCAAAGCGTTTGCCTCAGTCTTTTTGGCAACGATTTTGATCGTAATTTCTAGGATTGACATGTCTTAACTCAATTTCGCCCCTTACTTACAATGGGACCTTGTAATTTTTAGAAAGTAAAATTAATTACTAAATCTTCTCTGTCACTAGTGTCGGTGTTTAAAATTATTTCTATTCCATTAACATTTAAACAGAGCATTCCATCCCACTGCTTCATTGCTTATCACTTGGCTTGTTTACATAATGCATTCCTTAGCCCAGGCTAGTGGCTAGTTACAGAAAGGAAATAAATTTTGTGTCTGTTTTGCCTGAAATCCAAAATGGAGTCTGCTCTGTTCTGAGTGACTCTGGCAATATACACTTTTACTTTCTATCTTAGCACAAAATGTCTGCCGATATAAATATCCTGACAATAGATACATAGCTGAAAAGAGACTTGCGTCCATCAAGTTCAGCCTTCCTCACATTTGTTTTTTGCTGTTGATCCAAAAGAAGGCAAAAAAAAACAGTTTGAAGCACTTCCAATTTTGCAATAAACTAGTAAAAAAATTCCTCTTGACCCCTGAATGGCAGTCAGATGTATCCGTGGACTGATTTTCTGCGAGTCTGTGGTTTCATGGGGCTTCCAACACTTCTTGTCCCCCCTGCCAGCTTCTGTTTTGAGGTTTACTTTCCAAGTTAAGTCAACCCTAATCTCAACTCCGCCATTCCATTTTCCTAGATGGCCGTCTCAGTCCATTGTGTGGCTTGCAAATTCAGCGTTCTCTTTCTATCTAATATATATATATATATATATATATATATATATATATATATATATATATACAGGCCTCCTTTTTCAATTCTATCTTCACAGCTTTAGCAGCCTTGTTAACCATTTTATATTTCACGTGTTTGGAGTTACGTGATGCAAGATTTTGATCCGCAGCACGTGGCCCTGCTTTTTCCCATCTAGCGTTTCAAATTTAGTTTTACTTTATTTGAAGTATTTATAAAAGTTACTTTTTAAGCACTTTTACGGTTTTTATTTGTGTTTTTCATTGGTCACATCCTGGAGATAATTGGGTTAAGTGGCCATAGTAAACTTAATTATCTCCAGGTACAGAAAATATTTCAAAGTTAGAAAATTCCCAAAACGCTTCAAAATACATAAAATCATATTTCGCATAACCGAACCCCCAAAGTCTACATATCCCCAGATAGCTTGGATCTGAGTGCCCAATATATCCGAAAAGTGCTCAGATCCCACGAACACAGTCGAATCGCCATGGGGTTAAAGGATTTGACTGACCGCTCTGAATAAGTCTGTCCAGAAATAGTTCCATGATTTCCGCTATAGGGGTCAGTCTAGTTTGTGCGTTTTCATCCGAACGGAAAGTAGTGAAATCATCAAAAAGGTGAATGAATCCCCTGGCTCATATTATAGTGGTGGTTCACTAGTTTTAGTCGAACAAACTATCTAACCAGGTTCTCCTAGCTTGCTGCAGCCAGAAGCAGGTGTTCATGTGTTTTGACTGGTGTTCGAGTCATCAAGTGACTGCCTCAGAGTTCCAGGCATTCGATGACCAAGTCCCGCTGCCTGCAATTGTGCGACAAAATGGCCACCGTTTTCTTCACCACGTGGAGTTCGGCTATACGAATGGCGGTCAAACAAAGAGAACACTGCATTCTTGTGGTTTGTTTCAACTTAACAAGCCAGGTGGGTGGTCGTGTTCGGTGATTAGTTTGGCAAACGAAATAAGATGGGAAATAGTACCAAGTGCTTGAACGGAATATAACACACAAAATAGGGGATTTTGTCACATAGCGCCCCCCAGTTCCATGGGACGGCATACCCGCCTAGACCCCAACGGGTTGGCTTGGGGATGTCCGGGAAGTAGGAGACAGAGCGTTCAGTTCAGTTTGGTGGGACAACGCATCTGCATTGGCATTCTGTTTGCCAGGTCTGTACTGCACGGTGAAGTTATAAGGTTGCAGGGCCAGGCTCCATCACAACAGTCTTGGGTTGTCTCCTGCCACTCGGTTGAGCCAGATCAGGGGGTTGTGATCAGTCATGACTGTGAAGGAATGCCCGTATAAATAAGGTTGAAGTTTCTTGAGGGCCCAAACTAGGGCTATGCACTCTTTTTCCACGGTGGCTTCCCTGGGTATGAATTTTCTGCTCCATGCCATCCTCCCCGACCTGGCTTAATATGGCTCCCAGTGCAAACATTGAGGCATCTCCATGGGCAAGAAATCTTTTAGTATGATCAGGTGCTGCTAATACAGGTGCCTCGCTTAGTGCCATCTTTAACTTCTGGAAGGAGGCCGCACACTCTGGGGACCATACCACTTGTCTGGGTAGGGACTTTTTGGTGAGGTCAGTGAGGGGCTTCGCTATGGTACTATAATCCTGTACAAACATCTGGTAATAACCGGCTGTCCCTAAAAACGGCATTACTTGGGTTTTGGTGTGGGGTTGGGGCCACTGGGTTATGGCTTCAACTTTGGCTGGCTTGGGTCTCTGCTTGCCGGAGCCCACTCAGTGGCCCAAGCACTTCTGCCATCCCTACATGGTATTTGTCAGGCTTTAATGTTAAGCCGGCGGTTTGAATTATTTTGAGCACTACAGAAATGTGCTCCAAGTTTCCCATGTGCAACTGAATATAGCTATATCATCCAGGTATGCACAGGCGAGGCTCTGAAATCCCAATCAGCCATCCTCTCAAAGGTAGCTGGGGCATTCTTCATCCCAAATGGCATGACTTTGATACAAGCCAAATAGGGTGACAAATGTCGACTTAGGGATAGCTTCAGGCTCCAAGGGGATATCTGCCAATATCCTTTGCCCAGATCTGTAGTGGTCAAATAATTTACTCTTACCATCCAGTCTAACAGTTCGTCCACCCTGGGCATGGGGTAGGTGTCAGTAACTGATCGGTCAGTGAGCTTGCAGTAGTCGATGCAAAAGCAGGTCGTACCTTCCCCCTAAGGCACCAGCACTATCGGTGAAGCCTAAGAACTCTGGGAGGGTTCTATCATCTGTCCTGGATTTCCTTGTGCATGCTCTCCCTACCGGCCTCAGTGATACAATATGGTTGCTGCCTGAGTGGTACCTGACCTGGGGTCTCCACTCTGTGGACTGCCAGCGTTGTGTATCCAGGTAGGGCAGAGAACATATCGCTAAATTCCCCTAGCAATTGGGAGGCCTGCTGTCTTTCCTCAGGACTTAAGTTGGCTCCTAAGCTAACTTCCTCTACTCCTTCATCGGTGGCGGGTAGCATGTCGGGCAAGGGAATACCCTCACTGTCTTCGAAGGCGGGTGCGCAAACTGTGGATATGTCTTCCGTCCTTTCCAGGTACGACTTGAGCATATTCATGTGAAAGGATCTTCTAATCTGTTCATTTGAACATCTCACTACTACATAAGTGGTATCGCTAATCCTTGCCGCTACCTTGTAGGGACCCTGCCAGGAGGCTTGTAATTTGTCTGTTTTAGTGGGTCTCAAAACGAATAAATTTTTTTGTCCTGGCTTTAGGATACGATCTCTCTCTCCCCGTCATACCAATGTTTCTGGCGCTTTTGGGCCATTTGCAAATTTTCTCAAACCGTGTCTGTCAGGACTTGCAACCGGTCTCTCAGCTCCAGAATGTAGGGTACAATAGGGGTTCCTGCTTCCCCCATATCTCCCTCCCAATGTTCTTGTAACAGGACCAGGGGTCCCCGTACCCTCCTCCCATACAATAATGCGAAGGGAGAGAAGCCGGTTGACTCCTGAGGCACTTCCTGGTAGGCGAACAATAAATGGGGAAGAAAGGTTTCCCAATTATGACAGGACTCTGTGAAGGTTTTCAGCATCTGCTTAAGAGTGCCATTAAATCGTTCACATAGTCCATTCATCTGAGGGTGGTAAGGGGAGCTTAGGATACGTTTTACCCCGCAGCTCTGCCAGAGCTGTTGGGTATTAGCTGCAGTGAACTGTGTCCCCTGATCCGACACAATTTCCCAGGGAAATCCTACCACTTTTGCCAACCCACTGGCAGCCTTCACAAATTTGGCAATACTGCCAGACTGTAATGGACACAAGTTCTCCAATGCACACTGCCGCTCAAAGTCCTGCAAATAACTGTCATTGTCCATCTCACGATCTGTAAATGCTTTAAATGCAGTGTAGTTAATGTTCCGTGACTGTCCATTAGCAGATCCCTGTAGCGCTATTACATTCCCTGGTTGCATTCCTATCACCTGATCTCAGGCATTATGTGCTTGTGTCACTTGTGGCATGATCTGCATAATAATATCCTGCGATGGATTGGGCCCCAAAATGCTGAGTCTCCATCTTACATCTTTTTGGAACTCTGTTTTCTCTGTATTCTCCATTGGAACGTATGCCTCGAGCTTCCAATAGTTGATTTAGTGTAATTCGCTTAAGCAGTTTGTATCTGTGGGCCATTCACTTCTTCTTTCGGTTCAGGATATCCATTCGGGAGAAAATCCTGCTGCTTGCCACCAGTGTAATGGATCCCCTATATTCTAGCTGAGTACATCCGTGCAGAATCTCCCGAAATCCAAGTATAGCAGAAGGTGTAGTGATTATAACTCCTGTGACAGACCCTCTGTCCTTGATTCGTGTAATTGTGAAAAAGCTGTTTGTTTAAACCATTCGTCTAAAAGGAATGGACCTGTATTTTGCTCAGATCCGTTCGTATCTGAATTTTCTGCCAAACGACCGACCATCCAGAACAGGAGTGTGGCACCCCTTAACCTCCCTGACCCGATTAACACTTCTAAAACCACAAACACCTCAATGTTCTAATTGCTCAACAGGGTGGTCGGCGTTCGTCTGTACGAACACGTGGCGGTGTCTGGTCGTCAAACGTGTGGAACTATTTTCGGCTACGCTTTCGACGAACACCGCTGAAACTTCTACCTTCCGTGCGTTCGTCTAAAATCACATGATCGGAGCGCTATTTCTGGAGCATAAACTCACGAACAGGACGCATCCATTGAAAGTAGGCACGAACGGATCTGTTCGTGCAATCAGTATTTTATGTGAAGGGAAAAATAAACCGACCACACAGCCTTAATCTGTGGAATTGCTTTGGGCATGAAAACATGCGTGAGGTCGGTCAAATCAGACTTTCAGCTAACTCCCGAACCACTGGACCAATTTGTATGAATTTTGGATATGTTTGTTCCCTGATTATGCGGGTTCATAAAATGCAACTTGTATTGAAATTGTATGTATAGTTTTGAAGTTACAGAAAGTGTGTAAAAAGTAGTTTTTCGCTTGGAGATAATTGAGTTGATACAGCAATTAACTCAATTATCTCCCAAGCAGAGGGGAGGAATTTACAGGAATAAATGGGATTGTGTAACTGTGTTATTGTACGCTATTGGTTGTCAAGTTTATGTTTTCAGTGCCCAACAAGGTCCACGTGGGTGGTAACCTTGTTGGAAAACTTGTATAAAAGAAAGCCTGGTGTGCTCATTAAAACAGTTCTACTTCACCCTCAATCTAGAGTCTTGTCTCTTATTGGGGGAAACTGCTATACAGCTATAACACTAGCTCTTTTAAGAGCTTCTCAACTTGGATGACTGCTGGATGCTGAGAATACCCCTCGTCAGGAGGAAAACCTCTAGTGGTGGGAACCCCTCTACTCACCGGGGTAACTGCTACAACTCCTAATTCCCCAAACATGAGCCAAGACTTCATGAAGGGGTAAAAACTATCCATTTAATGGAGGCCACAGCTTGGCCTTTTATGCAAGTCCCCCAGCAAGTTATACTCCCACAGGGACCTTGTGGGGAACAGGGACACAATTACAATAACCAATCAACATACAGTTACAATGTAAAACACTCCCACAGAAACAGTATAATCCCTCCGCTCTATGCTGGAGATAATTGGGTTAAGTGGCCATAGTAAATTTAATTATCTCCAGGTACAGAAAATATTTCAAAGTTAGAAAATTCCAAAAACACTTTAAAATACATAAAATCATATTTTTCATAACCGAACCCCCATAGTCTACATATCCCCAGATAGCTTGGATCTGAGCACCCAATATATCCAAAAAGCGCTCAAATCCCATGAACACAGTCGAATCACCATGGGGTTAAAGGATTTGACCAACCGCTCTGAATAAGTCTGTCCAGAAATAGTTCCATGATTTCAGCTTTAGAGGTCGGTCTAGTTCGTGCATTTTCATCCAAACGGAAAGTAGTGAAATCATCAAAAAGGTGAATGAATCCCCTGGCTCATATTATAGTGGTGGTTCGGTAGTTTTAGTATAACCAATCGTTCTCCTAGCTTGCCGCAGCCAAAAGCAGGTGTTTGTGTGTTTTGACCGGTGTTCGGGTCATCGAGTGGCTGCCTCAGAGTTCCAGGCATTTGAAGACCAAGTCCCGCTGCCTGCGTTCGTGCGACAAGATGGTGATTCATTCGGTAAACAAAATAAGAAGGGAAATAGTACCAAATGCTTGAACCAAATATAACCATGGGGGAGTCACAATATCCTATCACAATTATAGAATCACAGTTCTACTTTTACTGATCAAACACATATAATTAACCCTTTTTGGTAACGTGTTTACCTGAGCTTTCCTCTGGAGAGTGAAGCTCATAGAGAACAGAGACACAAGCTGATTAAGTAAACATTTAATCTGACAAAAAGATTCACAGTGCTGAGTACAAAATACAGAAATAAATGACATACAGATAACAAATTGCAAAACAGTACATAAAATAAAATAGGAGAAAACACAAGAAATTCCTTACATGTATTTACCCCATATAGAATTCTTGTGGGAGTCTTAGATGGTATAGGTCTCCTAGAAGTTGCTGACCAAAGGCAAAATGAATGACTCCTGGATAGTCCAGCACCCTCATTAATATATCTAAACTAGTTGTTGCTCTGTGGGCAGACCCCTGGGGGGGATCAGAGGGGGTTGGTTTGGCAGTTTATTGTCCACTCTATGCAATTCCTTGTGTCCAGCTCTGGTGATGGCTATCTAGATGTTTTATGGTCTAGGCCTGGTGCAAGATCAAAAACCACAATAAATGTCATCCCAAGGTTTACAAAAAAACAACTCTTAACATATCTCAACACACATAAAACACCAACTCATGCTTTTGGCATGACAGCCCCCCCCCCCCAAGTCGCCATGCGACATCACAATGCCCCACCCATATAACCGCCTGCCACCCTGACTGGGTACCTCCGCCAGTTGATGCTTCCTAGTTGATGCTGAGGACCATAAGCGCCGCACCAGAGACCATAAGCACCGTAGACCCCAAGAACCACTGCAGCTTGGTTGGGATCTCACCGTCCCTTCCCGTTCTGGACCAAACTCCTAGATCCAGGGACTCAGTGGGAAGGCCTCTCTTCCAAGAGAGTATAGCCGTGAAGCTCTTATAAGAGCTAGTGGTATAGCTGTATATCAGGATCCCTACAATCACGAGACCAGGCTATGTGTTGAGGGTTAAGCAGAGGGTTAAGATGGTAACCACGCTGGCCTTTTATGCAAGTCCCCAAGCAAGGTGTATGCCCACATGAATTTGTTGGGAGCAGGGACATAAACTTATACACCAATGATAACACGTTAACAATGTATGACACTCCCACATACAATACAATAAGCCTTCCCCTTTACTTAGGCGATAATTGAGTCAATCACTATGCTAAACTCAATTATCTCCAAACACAAAAAAACACACATTTTTATAAAATCCCCATAAACGTTACATCCCTTGATAGCTCTGATCTGGGTGACCAACATATCCAAAAATCACCCAGATCAGTTGAGGGGTTCAGAAATTTTATGGAAGTCATAGTTTTTACCGACTGAAGGCATGGTCCCATAGTCAAAAAGAGTTCCAGGGCATTCGCGGCTAAGTCCCCCTGAAGTCTATTTGCGGTTTTCGTCCATGCGAACAAGATGGCTGCCACCTCGTGGTCGAATAGCACTTCAAATGGCTTCGGGAGTTCGGAGTTCCACTTCGAAAGTTCGAATTGTTCCTGTTATAAGTCCCAACAGGCACAAATAGTGTTTTCAGATAGGTTTTAACACAGGGGCCATAGTCACAGGGCAAGAGGCTGGCATGTATGCCCCTCCGAGAACCCATGACGAGGTCCACTTTGTCACATATAGAACTATAATTCCCCCCAAAATAAACAAAAAAGGTGAAACCACCCAACATACATATAGGGACTTAACCTACCCCACACAATTTAAAGAAGAGGAAAACCTCTCAGCATATGTATATGGGGACTTCAACTACTCAAAAAAATATGTTAAAAAAAAAAAAAAGAAGAGGTGTTAAATAAATACCCAACTTGAGGTTGGAGATTGCACCATACAAGTGGAAAATGCATAAAAGGTTAGGGAGTGACACTGTTCATCATCTGCATAATCTGCAACATGATGTTCGCACTTGCCCAGGTGAAACCCACTGAGACACCTGTGACAGACCGCCTGGCGCCGCGATTGGGTGCCTCCACCAATTGCTGCTTCCTAGTAGCCTGAAGTACTATAAGCACCGCATCGGACACCATCGCTGCTTCCTAATAGCCTGGAGTACTACTAGCACAGCATCGGACACCATAAGCACCATAAGAACCATAAGCACCATAACCCCTTAGCTGTCCTCCACTCACACTGGACCCAAGCCCAGGATCCAGCTTCCAGTGGGTGAACCTCTCCTACAACAGAGAGTCTAGCAGGTATAGCTGTGTAACGCTTACAAGAGCTAGTGATTATAGTCAGTATAGCAACCCAAAGCATGTATAGCTGGTATACTTTTTCCCAAACATCCCAAAAGTACCCCAAAACCACATAAAACCCCACAAAGGTTACATCCCCTGATAGCCCTGATCTGGGTGACCAACATATCCAAAAATCACCCCAGATCAGTTTAGGGGTTCAAGAATTTCCTGGACGTCATTTATTTGACCAACCGCAGGCATGGTCCCATGCCCAAAACAGTTCCGGAGAATCAGGGCTTGCGGTCTAGTTCGGTATTTTAAAAATTAACAAACTACCGTACAGAGTCAATAGTCTTACCCTGGAGCTTGTCCCCTCATCCAGATGAATGATTTCACTGAATCTTCTAAGTTGGATAGAAGTGAACGCAGGTGATGATGGAAGTCCAGCGGTGTTTGGCAGTTTCTGTGTCCGATTTTAGTTCAATGAGATTCATGCCCAAACACTGTTCATGTAAACAAGATAGCCGCCACCTCACGTTTGTCCATAGGAATTGCAGCCACCCAGACGAACAATTAGAACACTGTGGTGGAAATGTTACAAAGTATCAATTTAGGCTTAAAAAGTTCCAGGGTGGTGTCGGCTCGTACGGTTGTTCGGTAACCGAACCATATAGTCCCAATTGCACAAACAAACAGAGTCTTTTTAAAGTATTTTAGCCATGTCTTTTGCAGGGGCAATAGTCCTGGAGCAGGAGGCTGGCAAGCAGGCTCCTCCAAAAGCATGTGGCAAAGTTTTATTTGCCACAACCGACATGCCATCTGACCACCTCCATAAGTGGTTCTAGAGAGAGGGCACACAGCAGGAGGGACAGCGGGCACCCCTGACGTTTGCCATATCAAATGGTGAATGGGAGGAAATGCCCCTGTTGACCTGTAAGCGTGCCAAATGGGGTCGTATAGTGATGACATCCATGATCGAATGTGGGCGCCAAATCCCATGTGTGCAGGGTTGCAAAAAATAGGTCCGGTTCACGTGAATGAACGCCTTGTGAGGCTATTTATGGGGTGATAAATATTAAAAATAATATTTTCCTAAAAATTATAAAAAATTAATTTAACAATTTTTATTATATCAAAAATTTATATCTTGGCACTGTTTCCCCGATTAATTATTTAAAGCTGAGAATTACCCACTATTTTAATTCTCTTAGATCATAGAGGAAGTTTCACTAGAAGATTTAACTTCACACATTAATCACAAATTAATTATAAAACACAATTTATTGTGACAATAATAATAATAATAATATATGTAACATGTGTGACAATCAGTGAATTTTTAGGTATAACAAAAGTATACAATATGGCAGTGGTTTAACACAATATAGAGAGCTAAAAGCAACAGTTATATGCAACAGGTGTCAACAAGATTTACGATAGGACACTTCACTTAGAAACCACTTCACAGAACATAGCATTTCACAGCTTTTCACAGCATAAAGCAATAAAAACTTTGGCTGACAGTCATCTCACACTGAATTTCAGTGCTTTCACTGCTAGCTACAATCATTATAGGCAAGATATCCTACTATATTGCGATTTTATAACTACAATAATTCTCTTACCAGATCATTCACCATTCCTATATCCATCCAATAAGAATAATCCTAACCAGGGGGTGGGGCCTGACCGCAGAGCTGTGAGGACGCTTGCCTCAGCAGCTCCTGCAGCGATCAATGAATAAAGCGGATTTTAATAATCAAAACTGTGATCAACCGTGTTAAAAGAGTCACCAAACGTGGGGAACACTGAGAGGAACACTATGAGACCACTCAAGCTACTCTACGAATATGATCCACTCGGCAAAAGTCGAATGCCTACCCACATGGCAGGCTCGGGAGGGACGGCCGCTTTCCCAACGCCACATGCAGCCGACTCTGTAAACATGGGTCTCCGCTACCCCCCCCCTTGGACCGGCGGGGGTTATCCCGGTCTACCTCCACACAGAGGATATTCACTTCCGAGACACTCCAGGGCGTAACTTTGAACTGTGAGCCACAAAGCAGAGCCAAGATGTTCGACAGCACTGCAGTTCCCGCGAAGCAACAAAATGTAAACGACTGGGCAGAAGCATTCAAAGCAAAATTCGACGCTGTTTGCAGGCGATTCTGGCAACGACTGGAAAATAAACCCGGCATCCTGCACAGATACTGGATACAGCGAAAAACCGGGTGTTTTAAATCCCCTCACGTCAAGCTGAAACACCCGGCAACCCCCTATCCACCACAGAAGCAGGGGACCCCCAAGAAGGGGAAAACACAGAGCCCAGACTCACATCACAGGGCACCACGATCACCCACTTCATGAGACAGTACCAGCAGGCACAGCGGAGGGGCACCCAGAGCTGTAAGGCAGAAATCTTCACTACTGCCGACACGCCGAACCTCTGCAATAGCTCTGAGAATAGATCCGAGCCATCCCCACCGATATGCCGGGACCCAGCGGTGTCACATACATTCGAACAGCGCAAGAAATAACCGGCGCATTAAGGGACTGACAACACCTGTCAACTGCCGTGCGAGCAGGACTAGCCTTGCAGGCCCAGGGGAGCGAGGTATGCCAGCATTTGTCCCGCTCCTACAATGCCCCAGCCAGCCACACTGGCCCATGTTAGGGCCACAACACCCAAGACTCTCGCACTCCTGGGTCACTGACCCCCCACTCATGGGCATCGGCTAAAAGGACTCATAACACCGATGACGGAACCCCACAGATACCACTTGCCTCTGGGAAATGACTGTTGCATACGTTGATTACCTCCTGTGAAGAATCCCCCTCCATTCATTTGGTACTTTCCCTCCCTGCTACTTTATCTATGGATTTATTACTGTGACGAAGTGCCCTTCGCCACTTGTGCCTGGAGAGGACTGCTTGCCCACCTCTTGCCCTGTGACTATGGACCCTGGGAGATTTGGCCCGTTCAATTCAGTATGATAGGAGTTATGTATTTTTGTATTCTTTTGTGTTTTACTGGGAACATGTGCTCAATGGAGTCTACTTCTATCCCTGGATAATTTGATTACTTTTCCCCATTGTCTCCAGGCTAGAGGGCTCTGTAAAACCAGTTTGGGCCAGATAGCCATGCTGCCAGCTAGGCCCCAAAAGATACTTTACTAACTTCTTAACCCCTGGTCTGATTCATGCCATTTTTTGATATGTTGTTTCCCTGAATGGATTGATTGTGAATATATATTTTTTATGTGAATGTGATGTATATTTTAGAAGTTATGAATATGCTGTAAAAACTGTATTATTTCTGGCCAGCAGATAATTGAGCTTTGTGTATTGTAGAAACTCAATTATCTAGCCTGGCCCAGAGGAGGAGTTTTGTGTTGCATAAATTGTGAGTTCTGTGTGCCAGTAAATCAGTCTTTTCCAGCATTAAGCCATGGCTCATGTTTGGGGGATTGGAGAAATACACTCTGGGGATTGCTATAATCACTATACTCCCCAGGGTATGATCACTAAGTTCGGCTAAGAGCTTGTTCCTTTTCCTGCTCTCTGGGGAAAGAGAGGTTCACTCACTGGAAGCTGGATCCTGGCCTTGGGTCCAGGGTGGGTGAAGACAGCAGAGACCCCGGAGCAGTTGCATTACTGGAAGTGGGGTCTGCAGTGCTGATGGTGTCGGTTGGAGTGCTTGGAGTCCTCAGCGAGCACTAGGAGGTACTCAGTCGGAGTGCCAGAGGTCCGTCACACCTCCTCTAACTTTGATAACTATAGCCAGAAAAGCTCCTTATCTTTCATTATATTCACATGGTCATATACCATCCAAAATGCTTTTAAACGTAGAGCAGGCTCTCCCTACATACCCCATTGATATGCCAGCTTTTAGCAATCATTATACCCCTAGTGTAAAAGTCACTGTCTAGCCTGATACCCAAACGAGAGTCCACGAGAGACTTTGTAAATCCTCTGTTGCCTAGCTATTGTGCCAATATTGGTCCGGTAAACCGAACACTCTTCTTAACTGATTTTGTTCACCCTCATGTGTACATGGAGTGTCCTCGTGGTCCACATGCTTGCAATTGGACCTATAGTTTAAACGAATATGCTTAACCTGATCCTTACTGTTATCCCTCACGCAATTTCTGTGCATAAACAGTATGACTAGCGCAAATGTTCAGATATGTCGCTCTAGATATACCAGCTTACCGTGATGTTACCATTATATTATAAAATAGTGCCTGTTTTATCTTGCCTACAATGTTATATTATCTGTGTAATCCATTACTAGTCAATCGCTGTTGTGGCATGATGTACTTGCATGTTCATATATGCACTGCAAAAATAAAGAATTATATAAAAAAAAAAAAAAAGAATAATCCTAACCAGATTTTGCGTTTGCGAATTTTAACTTCCTTAATTAAGATTCATTATTTCTAAATGACGTAAGCTAATATATTTGGATAATTGCCTGGTATTCTATTTTTAAAGTTAAAAGTAATGTAGAGTTCATTGGTCCACCTGCAGGAATGGAATTCCGAATTCTATATATTAACGAATCATGACTCCTTAATGTTTGGAATCACCAGCTTTTATCCAAGTATATTCCGCCTTTTAGTAAAATCAATTAATTTAATTTTATTGAATTAAATTAAATTAAATAAAACCAGCATAATTACCAGTTAGGTTGTAGATTTTCTATCAGATGTGTAGATATGTCCCAGGAATGCAAGTATGATGAGAAAATTGTATGAGTTCTGAAGTTATGTTAGTTTGAAAGCATGCTAAGAATTAAGTGTGTCCAGCTTTGGCTCCAGATGTCAGATCTTAGATGTTAAGTGTGAGTCTTGAGTTAGTCTAAAAGTCAGAATGTGTGTCCCAGAGTGTGTCTCTCTTCCCTACACGTCACTAGTTAATAGTAACCAATAGCGAAATGTGGGCGTGTCTTCCCTACAGACTATCATCTAGATTTTGGTGCAATTACCAAAATTCTTGTCAGGGGGTCCATTTACCTTTTTGTGTAATGGGTTAACTGAATTTTGTGATGCGTTTGTCGTCATCTGGTTATCTTTTTATGGCTACTATTTGTCAAAGAAGCTGTCATCTTCAAAGCGTTTTCCCAGTCTGAGTGTCTGTCATATACCTTTAAATTTAGTTTTCTGACATGTCTTAAACTCTTTTTCACCTTTTTCTTACAATGGAACTTGTAATATTTTTTTTAGAAAGTTAAATCAATTACTTAGTGTTATCTGTCATTTGGTGTCTGGCTTTCTTGGGTGAAACTGTAGTTAAGATTACACATATATGTCTATTACACATATTCCACAAATGCTAGTAATGAATATTCTATATTATTAACTTAGTACTAGTTATATATGATTAATATAATAATAGTAAATTATAAGTGGATTATAAAATTATAAATATACTGAACGCCTTTTCGGCGTCCATAGAGAGAGCCTCCGTCCCTTGGATCTGGCTGTGTGAATGATTTTGAGGGCCCTGATGGGTTGTCCCGCGCTTCTCGCTGAGAGATAAAGCCAATTTGATCTGTATAGCCTCAGGGCCATGGCTTTGGAGAACAGTTTGAGATAAACATTTAAAAGTGAAATCGGGCAGTAGCTCGAGCAGCAGACAAGGTCCTTGCCCTCTTTGGGTATTACCATCACTATAGCTGCAAGGGAGTCACTGGGGAATTTGCCCCTGTGTAGAATGGCATTCAAGCCCATCAATAGTTTAGGTAGCAGAATATAGTCAATAGTAAAAAACAGATCTGTTGGCACACTGCCCAGAGTAAAAATCCACAAGGGGCAGCAGGGCAACAGTGCTGAGGGGTGCCTGTAACTGCACTTCCCTAAATATAAAGGGGATAACCCAACTACAATAACCACTCATAGAACCATAACAGGAAACACCTGAAGCGTACTAATACACTTCAGGAGTGTAAGGCAGTGAATATAAAAGCAAACTATATTGAATAATATGAGTTACAGATCACTAAAACCACAGCAATTTAAATAAGTACAATAATAACCAAGGGGGGAAAGCCTTAACCAATATGCACAGGATAGCCACAGGCTGCCAATGTAAATTAGGCTCGGAGAGATCAGTGGTACCTGGGGTATACCTATGGTGATTGCTAAATGAGCTATGTCTTCCAAAAGCTGGACTAAAACCCAAAATAAAACTTTTTTTTAATATATTCTTTATTTTAGTAGTTTTTAAATGTACAACAACACGTAACAAGGCAAATGGATTATGCATTTTCAGTCAATTGGTTGTCAAGAAAGATTGAGATGAAGGTAAAGATAAAGAGAAATGCCTTATGGCCACAATTGGTTGTATTTGGGTAGTATGCCAAGCCTTTAACCCTCTATGGTCTCCCGGCACCTGGTCTCTCCTCTATGGTGTTCATTTGGTGTTGCCCGGGGCGTTGTCTACTTGTCCCCCTTGGGGATCCAGGTGTGCCTGTGTTGTGCGTCAAGTTTTTCTGGTGCACTTTTCCCCTCCCCCCGTGGCGCATCTTTCCCCGGTTTGTCCTGTTACTTAATGCGCGGAGTTTGCTAGGTTTCACGACCTGGAGCTGATGGCTGTTGTTATTGCCAGGCGCCCCGCATCCGCGCACCCGCCCAGGAGGGGAGGCGTTGGCACGGTTGATGGGGGGGTGGGCCTGTCCTCGGGGGCTGTTGCCTAGCTGTTGTAAGGAGGGGCAGAGAGGATGGGGTGTCCGTTTGACGTCCTTTGCTTGGAGTGCCTGTAGTGATTTGTTGCTGGGTTCTCGGGTCTTTGGTATGGTTTGTCTGGGTGCCTGTTCTTGTGTTCGTGTCAGGTCTGTATATTTTCGTCTTGTCCGTACTGATCTGTCTGGTGTTCTGTTGTCCATGGTCGAGTTGTGTCTAGCTGTATAGTGTTTGCGTTGGCTGTGCATTGGTTAATATTGCTTCCCTGTGGTTGGTATGTTGATTCTGTAGCCCATGGCTCAGAAGGGCCCGGCGCCGTGGCGCCACTGCCCGGGTTGTTTTGGTCCCAAAAGTCCCAGGTTTTGTGGAGGGCTTTGAAGGAGTCATGTATTTGTGCTGTTAGCTCGTCGAGATCTCGTGTTTCCTTAGTTTTCCTTATGACTGTATTAATTGTGGGGGTGCGTGGGTCCGCCCATAGCTCGGCTATTGCTCTTCTTGCTGCCAATGTTATTCTGGTCGTTAGTTTGTTTTCATTCCTGGTGAACAAGTCCTCGGGCTTCGTCAGTAGCATGGTCCATGGGTCTGTTGTCACAGGTTTTTCGATTACCTGTTCTATGAGCTGCTGAACTACTGCCCAGAATATTTTTAGCTTTGAGCATTGCCACCAGCAATGCAGATAAGAGCCTTGCTCCCCGCATTGTTTCCAGCATTGGTCATTCGGTAGTCTTCCCATTTTGTATAGACTGATTGGTGTCATTTTTCGAATGGTGTCAGTGGTGATGTTCCAGCCTGTTTGATCATGGGTTGCCGGGCTAGATTCCTCAGTTGGAGGTATCAAAAGTGGTCCGGTGTGGTTAGGGAGTCCGCCTCGGGTAGATCCTTGTATGCAATTATCTCTCCCTGTTTGTACAGATGTAGGAGTCTTGAAATGTCTCTCAGGTCGAAGTTAATAAAGTGTTTTGGGGTCATCCCTGGTGGGAAAAGTTTGTTGCGATAAATCGGTGTGACCGGGGATATGTATGATGATAGGTCGTATTTGGGGTTGAGCTTGTCCCATATTGCCAGTGTGTGGGTGATCGCTTCCGAAGTGGGCGGCAGGGTTGGTCTGTGTGCTGGGGGGACCCACATATTGGAGGATGGTTGGTCCCATCCCAGAATATCGTGTTCAAGGTCCACCCATCTCTTGGCTCCAGGTGGTGCATGCCATTGTTGGATGTGAGCCAGTTGTGCCGCGTGGTAGTAATGTTGGGCGTTGGGCAGGCCCAGTTATTCTTGTGTTTTGGGGATATACAGTGTCCCTCTACGAACGGGAGGCTTTTTGGATTTCCAAATGAATTTATCTATGGCTGCTTGTAGGCATTTAAAGTCCGGCTTCTGTATTGGGATCGGTAGGGTCTGGAAGAGGTAAAGGAATCTGGGGATTCGGCCCAACCAGGAGACTCCTAGTGCTTCCCACCTTTGTAGGTCTGCCCTTGCCCTGTTTAGTTGTGGTTTATAGTTTAGGTCGTAGAGATCCTAGAGCCTGGATGTTAGCCGGACGCCAAGGTAGGTGATGGAGGTAGTCCTGATACGGAACGGGAAGAGGGTCCTGAGCTGGCGGATTTGCGTTGGTGCCATCGCTAGAGGCATGAGGGTCGATTTTATCAGGTTGATCTTATACCCTGAGAAAGCTGCGTATTCATCGATCAATCTGAGGATGGCTTGCAATGATTGTAGAGGGTCCGTCACTGTCAGTAAAACGTCGTCGGCATATGCCGCGACTGTGTAAGTTTCTTGTCTGATCCATACTCCTTGGATTGCTGGGTGTGTGCATATTGCTTGCAGGAGGGGTTCTAGAGAGATGTAAAAGAGTAGTGGGGAGAGGGGGCAGTCCTGTCTAGTGCCGTTTGCGATCGTGAATGTTTGTGTCTCAATGTTCGGCAGTAGAAGTCGGGCCTTTGGGCGGTCGTAGAGCGCGGTCAGGATGTTAAGAAATTCTGTGGGGAATTCCATTTGTCGAAGGACTGTGAATAGGTATGGCCAAAGTAGGCGGTCAAAAGCCTTCTCTGCATCCAGTGAAAGCATTACTGTCGGAAATTGTCTGTGCTGGGTGTACAAAATTTATTGAAGGCCTTCCTGGTGTTATCCGCTGCCTGTCGTCGCGGTATAAACCCAACCTGGTCGGGGTGGATCAGGTGAGGAAGATATGGGTTGATGCGGTTCGCTAGAGTTTTGGTGAGTATTTTTAGGTCAATGTTGAGGAGGGAGATCGGTCTGTATTGCCCTGGGTCCAAGTGGTCTTTGCCTAAACCAGGCAGGGGAGGAGGCAAATATCGGCCGTGAGCATGTCCGGTGGAAGTGGATTTCCTTGTAGGAGTGTATTGAGGGCCTTGCAAAGGTGCGGTATGAGTATGTTTTGGAAGGTTTTGTAGTACAGGGCCGTGGAGCCATCTGGACCCTCTTCATGGGTTTTAGTGTCTTAAGCACTAGTGCTATTTCCTCTGTGTCGACTGGTGCTGCCATCTGTTCCCTGGCCTTGGTGGGGAGAGAGGGTAATTTGAGGGATTCTAGGAATTTTGTTATCCTCTGGGTGTCTGCCTCTTCCCGAGCTGAGGTCTCTGGGGAGTGGTTGTAGAGGTTGCTATAGAAACGTAGGAATTCTTGTGTGATTTTGTCAGGGTGTTCAGTAATTTCCCCCTTTTGCGTGCGTATTTTGGAGATTTTCTTTGCCTCCTGCCATTTTTTGAGGCAGCGAGCTAGTAGGACGTCGGCCTTGTTGCCCTTTTCATAAAATTTTAGCTTGGTCCACATTAGATTACGTGCCACGTAGGTCGCTGCTAATGTTTTCAGTTTGTCCCTTGTGTTTGTTAGTTGAGCCTGTAGGGCTGCTGTTGGTTGTTGTTTATGGCGCGTTTCAAGCTTGTGCAGTTCGGCCAGGGTCTCTCTCAGGTCTCTGAGGCATTGTTTTTTGTGGGCCGTGGCTATCGATATCAGGTTGCCCCTGATCGTTGCTTTATGCGCTTCCCACACCCACTAGGCGGAATTGTTTTTGGTCCGTAAAGTGCGTCTCTTGGATCAAGATGATGCCTGCGCCTGTTCGGTTTGCCCATCTGAGGATATCATGGCGTTTGCCCGGGACAATAAGTAATTTCACATTGATGGAGGTAATTCGGAGGTCACGGGCCGGTGGCACCATGTCTTGGCGTGGGCCGTCTCCCTCCGAGTCCCGGGCTGTGCGATTGGAGTAGGTTGTATAGCGTTTGTTGAACGAGTGGGATGTGGGGGGCTTTCACTATGATGTTCTCGGTTTTCCAGGGTGGGGAAGGGAGGGGGGGGTGAGGGGTGTTTTTGTGCCGGCCTCTGTCCGGACGTGCACGCGGGGCGGGGCGCCCCAAGGGCTGTGGGTAGGTTACGAACTGGGCTCATCTATCCGGCCAGTCGTTGTGTAGGCGGTTTGCTCCTATCTTCCCAAGTAGGATTGTGTAGTGAGTCCAGTTGTTATGGGGTGAAAAAAGTGTGTGCAGGTCCTAGCAGCGATTGCCTGCGACCCGCCCGTTCCTGTGGTTCACTTGATTGAGTCCGGGGGGGGGTGAAGGGGAGTGTGGGAGGGGAGGTGGGTAAAGGTGGGGTGCGTGGAGTTGTTAGAGGCCTGGACAGCCTGGACAGCGTGTGCCTTTGTAGACGTTGTGTGTTTCTTTAACGCTTCTGTGTGGTGTTATATGCTGTATGTTACTGTAACTTTGAAGCTTTATAACTTGTTTAACGTTATTGTGTCCGCGGGAAGGTTTACCAGACAACTCCCAGTCGTCCTTGCTCCATGGAGTTTGAAGCGGTTGCCATGCTCAGGGCGGTGTTTTAGTGCATGTGGTACATGTGTTGTAGTCGTCGGTCTGTGCTGCAGCCCCAGTATTGTGTGGGCGCGTGTTTTCCCTGACCCGGTCCCTTAACGCGTTTATGTATTAATGTATTAATTAGTTAATTTGCCTTCCCGGTATGCTTTAGGTTATTAGGTCTGTTGTTTGCAATCTCTGTTCGCAGCTATGCTGGTGTGCGGCCTAGTTTAGCTGTGTGTCCCAGGGTCTGTGCCGTGTCTGTTTTGTACGTTCTTGTCAGCTGTGTTGCTTGTCCTTACTAGGGTCCGCCTTCCCGTGTTTAGCAGTGTTAGGGTGTCATGGCTCCCGTTGTTGTGTGCCTGTGTGGGTCTCACTGTTGTGCTATTCACAGGGACCTACTCCGTCCTTCTCCGTTTTGCTGCGAGTTTATCGGGATAGTCCCCGTTATCACAGAGAGAGTGTGGCTGTCCATTTGGGTGCTTTACCTGTCAGAGGTTTGAAGAATAATGTACACATTAACATTGACAGTAATGCTTCACATTGACATGGTTTCTATTAGCTTCCCCTGAATTGTCCAGGACCCCATTCCTCTCAGCAATACATCTCTTAGTAGTTGTGGGCACATGAGCAGGTTGAGACATGTTGATGTATCTTTCGCAATTCACAAATTCACATTAACATTAGTCACTATTTGTCGGTCCCTCTAGGAGGGCAGTCTATCCTGGTGGTCATTGCATTAGTGTCTGTTCATGTCTTTTCATTGTGTTGGTGTGTCTGTCCTTCAGTGCTCTTTACTGGTGTGTATGCCGGTAAGTCGGGGGTGTAGTGTAGTCTCGCTTGGTCGAGTGCCTGCAATCTGGTGTCTTGGTTAGTCAGCTGAATGTGGGTGGGTGTTTCTCCATTGTGGTGCATGTGCAGGCGCCAGGGGTTACCCAGCATTACCCTGTGAGCCTTCTGGCAGTAGTCTGTGCGCTGTCCATTGCCTCTTAGGCCTGGTCGGAATGCAGTGAGTCAGTCTCTGATCATTCTATGAGCAGCACCTTAGTGCGAGTTATCTTGTGTTCATGTCGCTGGGACTGGGGAGGTAGGTAAAGCAGTTCTGGTAGTTGCCACTTGGTGCGGCCTAAGCAGTGACTTTATATAGTGGCGCAGTTCATTCTGTTCTCTGTCCATGTGTTCTTGTCTGGGTTCTTTCCTTGGTGTATTCTGGGTGGGTCGTCCCGTCGTTCTTTGTCTCTGGTTCCTGGGTTCCTGGTCTGCGGGGGTCTTTAGGTGCGTTGCGAGGCGTGCATTTCTTGGGAGTCGGCTGGCTGGTGGTCCAGTGCTCTTATTAGGCATCTGTGTCCAGGTCTTGTGGAGGGCAGGTCTTGTGCAGGTAGGTTGACTGGCGGGAGGCCCAGTTTTTCCAGTAGGTGTGCAGCCTCTGCATGGTGCGAGATGATGAGGAATCTGCCTTCTTTAAGTACTATTAATTTGAAGGGGTGACCCCATGCGTACCGCAAGCCGTGGTGAGTGAGGTGCTGGGTTAGTGGGCGCAGTTCCCTCGGTCTTCTAAGCATGGCAGGCACCAGATCTTGATATAGTTGGATCTGTGCGCCCTCAAATTCGGGGTCTCCCTTGCTGCTCTCATCAGGTGGTCTTTAACGTGGAAATAATGCATCCGCGCTAATACATCCTGTGGGAGCGTTTGGTTCACGCTGGGGGCTCGCAGGGCTCGATGGGCACGGTCCATGAGGAGATCCGCCGCCGTTGCTGCTGGTAGGAGGGTCTGGAACACTGTCATGAGAGTGTCTGTGAGGAGCTCCGTGGACACCGATTTCGGTAGGCCCCTCACCCGGATGTTGTTCCGGCGGGTCCTGTTGCTGAGGTCTTCATTTGCTTCTTCCATGAGTTGCAGTTGTTCCCGGAGCTCTTGCAGGTCAGTGTCATGTGAGTTCACTGCCTCCGCTATCTCCTCCATTTTGTGTTCAGTCTCCTGGGCCCGGGCCGTGAGGTCTGTCATGCCTTCCTGTATCAGGATTAGGCGTTTGTCTAACTCCTCTGCGACTGATTTTTTTTAATTCCGCCAGGAATCTTCTCAGGTCTCGTCGTGTGAGGGGAGCCTTTCCCTGGGCGCCGTGTTACTCATGTCCGAGTCAGAGTCAGACTGCGGATGGTGGGAAGATGGTGTCTGTGCTTTCTCTGGCCTAGTGCGGAATATGGGAGCTACCGATGAGTTCCTTGATTTCCTCCCGCCGCCCATCAGGTATTGGGGGTCATGGTCTGTATTAGGGTGAGGAGTAAGGGGGATTTTGGAGCTCAGTTGCTGTAGATGGCTGTGGATTAGGCTGCGTCTTGGCAGAGCTTGTGGATTATGCTTCCATTTTCTGCACAGTCAGGCTGCGCCTGATAAAACTTTTTTTAATACTTTAGAGTCAACAGATAGATAATAGAGTCAAGATAATGTGTTATAGAAAAGCACTATGATGTAGATAAGCCCCCAAATAGGGCTAAAAAATCCTAATAGCAGCTAAGGTACCTGGTGCTTGACAAAAAGGAGAGAGTAGTGGGGAAGAAACAAGGGAAGAAACAAAGTAAGAAAAGTCCCCCTCACCCCAACACTTTTGCAGTCCAATAACAAAAAAAAAAAAAAGAAACGGGGAGCATAAACCCTGCAATCCTAGCCAAACAAACCGACCCTAGGTACCGCGCACTGTGGGATTCCCACTAGTGCCCATCTGAACCAACTAGCCATTGGGTAACTAAAAGTGCATTTAAAGTAACAAAAATGTGCTACACACAGTGAGTGATCTACACACACATAGTGAGGTGCGAAAAAGAAAGAACCCAAAGAGGTAGCAGAATATGTTTAAATGTGTGGTAGTAACTGACTGTGAGTCCATCTGGCCCTAGCACTTTGTTGGCTTTTGTGAGTTTCCGAGATTCTGATAGTTCCTCTTTTGTGAGTGGTTGTTCCAGATCAGCCATCTCAGGTGTCGTCCAGTGTTTCTGGATATAAACTTGTCGACTCTACATCAATGTCACCTGGGGGGCTAAACTCTGGTCTGCTTTGGTATGCATGACGCATGGACAAGCAACACAGCGGACTCCCACATGACCAGAACCAGGAAGTGAAATGCCGGCGGACGAGTGGAACGCAGGCTGCGTTCCACTAATTAGAAAAACCGTGAAATTGCAATACAGACAGCATATAAAGACTCATATGGACTTAGGAGCATTGATAAAGCCAACTGAAGAAGCCACGTTGGGCAAAACGCATTTTGGCGATGTTGTAGATGTAGCGGAGAGCTGATTTCCCACAGCTAAACTCCACCAAGTACTTTAATTGGATGCAGGAACAAGTAATAAATCCAAGAGTATATCCAGCACCATCAGCAATACAATCCAATAATATCCCATCACTTTCCCCAATCACTGGACGACACACAGTATCAGGAGTAGAACTAACATTAATGGCAACATTCCTGCTTTTATGAGATTCTCCCATGCAAGGGAGGGATTCACCACAATTAGTACATTATCAAATCCCATAGACGTTACCTCCCACACATCTCCTCCCCTTAGATTAGCACTTAATACAATTATACACAGCACATTTTTCTCCACTTTTCAGATGTACCCCAAATAGGTGGAATATGCCCTTAAATATGGGTGAGAAACATATCCGAAAATCACCCAGATCAGACCAGGGGTTCGGGAGTTATGGGAAGGTAAAATTTTGACCGACGGCATGGGCCAAGTAGCTGAAAATAGTTCCATGAAATCTAGCCCTGCGGTCGGTCTCCATTCGTGCCCCAAAAGTCCCCAAATTGCTACAACATCCATAGTGCATTCAGTAACCGGATGAATCCCCTAGTTCGAGGGATTCATCCTACCGAACGCCGGGCCGTTCGTGGGTTTCCATCCGTGCATTCTGAAGCCCCGGAGGTCTTAGCGGTGTTCAGCTAGTCGAGTGTCCGTTTTCAGTTCCAGACACTCGAAACCAAACACCGCTGTTCGCGGATTTAAAATGGCGGCCGCCAGGTGTTCGGCTGCCGAAATGGCGGCGGTTCGTGCGTACAAGGGAATGAAAAGCAATCGGTGGCGTAAATTATATCCATTATACACATCAGGGTGGTCCGGTTCATTCGGTACTTTGTTCGTATGGTGAATTTTAGTCGTTCACATGTAAGCTGGTATTCCCATACCGAACAAAGTATGTCCATACCTAGTTACTTAAAGTTTTGTGTACTCCAGGCACAGGAAAATCTCTGCAGGGCCAACAATCAATAAAAGAAATAGGACAGCCAAAAAGGGGACTTTATGAATTTTACCCACATTTATTTTTATCGGTATATTCAATACATTTTCATTTTTTACTCAATTGGATTTCCTGCTATTCGCTGCTGGGAGGTGACTACTATAAGTGTCCAGACCAAGCATCCAGATCAGGTATCCAGGCATCCAGACCACATAAAGTGGGATTTGGATCACCCTAAAAAGATACTAAGGTCATCCACACCAGAGCCAGGTTATATATATGGCTCTACTCTTGTGAGTACTTTCTGTTTATGCAGCATCTCTATACAAATATTGTGAGTTATCTGCCCTATTGTATACCCCTCTGTCTTTGCAGCATTGCTGAACGGAACAAAAAGAGAGGAAAGTATACTTGCTCCACCTCAGGATATAACGTTTGTAATTTGTATATTCAGTACAGTTCCTGTTGTTTTAACAGGGTAACTCTTGAACCACCTCTCTTAGGAGATTTGACCACTTGTAGAATCATGTATCGTAGCTGGGAAACAGCATGTTTATTTTCTGCAAAATGTCAAGCAACTTGACATTGAATCTTGTTAGTCCTAATTACCGCTCTTATGTTTTCTAATACTTGTGGTGAAAGTATGTGTGGTCTCACCCACATATGCCAATCCACACAGACATTTCAGCATGTAAACCACAAATTGAGGATTGGCAATTGCAGTATTCTCAAATCGGATACTTCCTGCTCTTCCTAGGATGTGTAAAATAATCATCCCTAATTACTCCATTGCAGTTAATGCAGAGACCACAATGGTACATAACATACCTGAATGATGCCGTAAGCCAAGTCTCTGTCATGCCAGTCTTTTCTTCTACATCGTTTTTCATCAAACGATCCCTGAAATTCTTATGATGCTTAAATGAAAATAAAGGTCTTTCATTAAAACAAGAACGTAATATAGGGTCATATTGCAAAATCTTCCAATATGCACAATATGCATAATTTCACTAGAGAGCATTGAATAAGTAGTCACACACGGGATGCCATTGTTCCCATCCCTTACCATCATCTACCAGTTTCCATCTCGGGGTTACTCGTCAACTCTCGACAGGCCATAGGACCCAAGGCCAGGGGGCCCCCGAGGGGGCCAGTGCCCCGTTTTCCTGCTTGTCTTGCCTCAGAATCTATATTAATAATGCACAGGGGACAGACCAGACTCTTTCAAGGTCCCTCTCGTTGCTCCCCTGGTGGGCCCCGGTGCACAGACCCAGGAGGCCCCTCCAGGAAGGTAGCACCAACCCCTACATCTCCGAAAGTTAACCCAAGGCCCATCGAACACAGTAGCAATCACCCAGGGGCATCCCGCCACCACCCCGGGAGGCCCCAGACCCATAGTCCAGACTGCCCCCCCAGGGCAGCGGTGCACCCTCCACCATCCCCCACCCTCAGCCCAACGTGACTTAAGTTCTCAGACTTTCAGTCCACGGTGACTTGACGTCACCCTAAAAAGATACTAAGGTCATCCACACCAGAGCCAGGTTAGAAGGAACAACATACGACTGCGAGGTGTTCCCATTTCCATGAATGTGCTTAATATAGGGTGCACATATACACATCTCGATCGTGGCCCAGTGGTGCGTAATTGACCAGCAACAATGGCCCAATGTGTCGATGAATCTACTCCCCCACGAATGGTAAAATCCCTTTCCTGAGCCCCACCACTCAAAGCCCTGGCAGTGTGCTTTGGTTCTGGGTGGCCCTTTCACAACCCTTTTTCCCACCCAAAGGGGCTGTAGTAACCTCCCTTTCAGTGCAGGTATGGGCCATAGGGGGTGGCGACAAGCCCGCAGCTGGGGGCATCAAGGATAGTCTGAGTCCCAATCGGGTATATGAGAAGCCTGTGGTCCCAGGATCACGAGTGTGAGACATTAGGATGTTCACCGGAGGTCGGGCCCAGCGTGGGGATGCATTGCTTGACATTTTTTTAACTCATGATGAAAGGTGATGCACAAGCTTGTGAAATTATCTTGGTACTACATTCATTTTCCTGATCATACACGGCAGTATTTACTCATGGTTAGCTCATCCACTCACAGCAGAAAGGACAGGACATAGAACATGGAACTTGAACTTGGTATGAATAGATCCACCCCTTCCCATCAGGCATTTTTTTTCCTGTCCTTCATAGCAGTTTTGAAGGAGTCTACTTTTAAGTCGGCACAGATTTTTCTTGTATGCTCACCAGCCAATATTTTTGTAGGCACAGCCAGGGTTCAGCCTCCTATCCCTGAAGACCCAGCAACAGTACATCTCTAAGAGTTGCTGGCCTGGGTATCCCATTTAGTGACCAGGGGGCTGACCCAACTCTCCCTCAGGGAAAGACCCAACTCTCCCTCAGGGGAATGAAAGTGGTCCACTGCATACATGCGACCCAGCCAATGTTCAGCCTCTTATTCCTGAAGACCCAACAAACAGCACATCTGTAACCAGTCTGGGTACCTCCAGACCAAGAGGTCTAACCCTACAGGGGATGACAGACGTCCACAGGCTTCCATCTAACAAATAGGTCACATTGACTCCTGAATACAGAGAAGAGGCCAGTACCCATGATAAGATAAAGCTTCCATTAGTGACTGAGTGTGCCAGGTTTAAAAAACCATGCAATATACATGTGTGTACTTCAAGGTCCATGCAGATACTTATTCCTATCAAGGCATGTGGCAATTATTGCGGTTATCTGTGTATTTTAGCACATAAGCATAAGTCAGAGCGTGGATCTTCTAGCTTATCTAAATCAACATAAGAGACCAAGATAGCCTCTGTATGAACTGGTATAAAAACACATTCTCAGTATATGTTGTAACAAATGCTGGTATTCCATTACCCATTCATTTGGTTCCTCCCGAACTGCTTGGTATTTAGTGATTATAGCTCGCAGTTCGGGCGCTGATTCCTACATTCCAAGGAATCAAAGTACAGCATACAAGTAAATTCAATGGTTCAGCAATCCCTTCCCCAAACATCAGTTGAGACTAGATGAAGGGAACAATTCTCACAATCTTTATTGGTGTACACAGTTTTGCATAAGCCCCCTGCCAGGGGTTTCCAACACAACGTTACAGGGTCTTCCCTCCCATGATCCTCTGTGTCTGAGAGAGAATTCAGTCCCCTCTCAGGTACAGAAAATCTACAATTTCCAAACCCCCACAAACACATTTTAATATTTCAAAAGGGGTTTATTGATTGCATGGAATGTCCTAGCTTACAACCCCAGTTCCTCTTTGAAGCTTGGACTCCAGCAGAGCTATTCTGTAGGGTGTGGAAGTCCTGGAAGTCTGAGCTCACATCTGCCATATGTCTTGCTTGCCTCTAAGATAGGAAGTCCTTTGATATGGTAATGATCAAGCCTTCCAGAAACAGGAAACCCTTGATTCAATACCATATCTAAAAGAGACATTTGCTTAACCCAACTATCCCCCATGTACTAGAGTTGCAGATCACAAAACATAAACTATTAAATATACATCCCATACATATTAGGAACCCCAAAAATAAACCAGGGAAATCAAATGAACCAAGTCTTTTCACATGCTTTTTACGGGGCCCATATGTAGACATGGCACTCAGTGATGGCGTTTCATCACATATGTGACTGAGCACAACATCAGTGTATATGTGTCCACTATATGCTCTAAGTAAGAGTTTCTATTAGGACACAGTCTCAGTAAATGCTCTATATATGAGTTGGTGTGAAGCACAGCCTCAGCATATATATCCGTTAGTTGGTCTATAGAGACAGCTTTAATTTATGTATCCACTATATACTCTATGTATAAGTTACTGTGAAGATACAGACTCAGTATGTGCCCTCTGCACTCTCTATGTATAAGTTGGTATGAAGACACAACTTCAGTATGTGTCCACTATATGTTCTATGTATTAGTGTGAAAACACAGCCACAGAATATGTGAATGATATAAAAACAAATCCTCAATATAATCTTTGAGTATGTGATGGAGACAACATAAGTATAAATGTCTAACACAATCTCTACGTATGGGTTGCTGTTAACGCGCAGCTTATGTGAGTGATATAATCTTTGTGTACGAAGTGCTGTAAAAAAAAACAGTCTCAGTTTATCTGACTCATATAATCTTTGTATATGTACTGGTGTGGACACATAATATTACTGTATATAGTAAAAGTCCATCCTCGAGATATATTTGTATATTCTGTGTGCAAGATTGTGTTATTATCAATCACAATATATACACAGCCTAAGTTCAAATGATGTAAGATATGTGTATGAGCTGAAAAGTGTATATAGTTCTTTTCCATCAAAACAAATTTACTTTTCCCTGAGTAAGAACAAACTGTGGTTTCTCTCCTTCAGTTTTCTGAATGAAGAGGATAAGAGAAATATGCTGCCACACATGTGTTTCAGGATAAGCAATTAATCACTATAGATGAAATGCAGTTGTAACGACCCTCATGTACTTCGTGAAGTACGTTCGTTCGCACACATCCAAAATGCTAGGGACTTGGTGATTATAGCCCATTCGAATAGTACGCTGATTCGTACTTTCCAGAAATCCAAGCTGATTGTGAGAATAAATAAAGCGGTTCATCATTCGCATATCCAAACATCAGTGGAGACTTGATGAAGGGTGCAACAGGAATGAATTATTATGGTCAGCATGCCCACTTATATACACAGACCCCCAGCATGGGGTCTCAAGCAAGGACATAGCAAAACACTCCCACAACACGCCCAAAAAATGCCCAAGACACTTCCAGGCATCTGTGTCTGCACGATAATTTAGTGTACTTCACTTAAAATAATTATCTCCCAGGCTCTAGAGCAGTGGTAGTCAACCTTTTTCCACTTACCGCCCACTAATGCATCTTTCTTGATGGAAAAATTTCCTTACCGCCCACCAGTTTTCGCGCAAGCGCGGAATATTTTTTAGAAAGGAGGGTGTTTTAAAAAATACATAAATGAACGTACATTTATCTTTTTATTTCTACTTTATGCATGTTTATAATGTTTTTAACTTTATAAAGTTTAATGAGGAAGCAATAAAGTAAATTGAGCTTACCTTTACTAGTGATTAATGAGATCCTTGAGGTTGATGCTGCGAGACTAAATATTTGATATCTGGTTCGATTTTCATAAGGAACAAACGAAGGTCTCCTCTTTCAGTGATAATCGGAAGACTTCTTTGTTTGCTCATAAAATGATTTCTCATCTGTGCGTCAGCTCCCCTCCTCTCCCTCCTCAATTCCCCTTCCCACCTTTTTCCCCTTTTTTCTATTTTTTAACCTTCCTTATAGCAATGCCCAGTAGGAAGGCTGAGCTAGGTAGCCCACTTACTATTATTAGTCAACAACAATTCTCTCCTTTTCCTTTTCTTTCCTTCTCCTTTTTTACAAGTACTCTACTCCTTCTTTCCTCTATACTAGAAGTACTCTACTCCTTCTTTCCCCTATACTAGAAGTACTCTACTCCTTCTTTCCCCTATACTAGAAGTACTCTACTCCTTCTTTCTCCTATTCTACAAGTACTCTGCACCTTCTTTCTTCTATTCTACAAGTACTCTGCACCTTCTTTCTTCTATTCTACAAGTACTCTGCTCACAAAACACATACACACACACACACTCACATTGAAACACATACACACAAATATACACATACTCACACATGCACTTACAGACACTCACACATACACAGACAGACCCACAGACACACACACACTTACTGACACACACACATACACTTACAGACAGACACATACACTTACAGACACAGACACACACATACACTTACAGACACACACACATACACTTACAGACACACACACATACACTTACAGACACACACACATACACTAGAGACAAACACATATACACACAAATTATTAATATTAAATATCCACCCAGCCTCCCTACCTGGAGAGCTGGTGTGGATCTGTCCCTGGGGTCCAGTGGGGCTTCACTTAGGCGGGCGGCTAATCAGACGCAGTGAGGGAGCTCTAACCTCTCTGCTCTGCTCCCTCGCGGACTGTCTACGGATGCCGGGAGCCGGAATATGACATCATATTCCGGCTCCCGCGGCATCAGCAAACATCGCGCGAGGGAGCAGAGCAGAGAGGTTAGAGCTCCCTCGCCGCGACTGATTAGAACGCTGCCATGCCGGGGGGTCCAGAAGGTGGCCTGGCAGGAGGGAGCGCTTCCTCCTGCCGGTCACTGAAGACTTGCGCATGCAGAGCCGCTCGCGCCCGCCCAAAAGGAGAAATCCTCTTAAAAAGAGGATTTAGCCTCAGAAATCCCTACCGCCCACCTGGAATCCTAAAACGCCCACTAGTGGGCGGTAGGGACCAGGTTGACGACCCATGCTCTAGAGGTACAAATCATAAAACATAATGTGACAGAACCATCTGTCTGCTTGTATTTTAATTGCATTCGTCTGTTTGTCTCCCGTTCGTATGAATGGCTGGTTTCTATAGCCCAGCCATTCGAATGACTCTTTTTCCCGAACAAACCTGCCGAACGGATGGCCACCCAGGAGAGAAGTGTGCTGCTGGTTAACCTATTGATCCCAATTAGAACTATAACGGATCGTTTTGCACACAAGGGGTAAAACCCGTTTAGGCGATCGGCCCCCTTTCCAGAGATACAGGCACAGCTACTGCAGAACACCAAACTCCCAAACTGGATACAAAATAGCACTCCAACTCCCGAACTGGAACCTCCCAAATAGCTGCTAGCAGACGAACAGGAAAAGCAGACAATCAGCTTACACTCCTGGCAATCAGTCTCTAACAGCATACAGTGAATCCCCCCAAGAACGAGACAAGGCTCCGTGTTGAGGGTCAAGCAGTGGTCTGAGGTGCTGGCACACCCAGCCTGGTTTTTATTACAGTCTTGCAACTACAGGACCGCCCACAGGGAGGTATAAAACAACCAATCACATCACAGTTACATCCCACATATTCCCTCCCCTTATCCTGAGAGGAAACTCAATTACACATACAGTTAAAACATACTTTCTACCGAACTTTCATAACTCTAAAACCATACATCACATTCACATAAAATTACATATTCACAATCAATCCATTCAGGGGAACAACATATTAAAAAATGGCATGAATCAGTCCAGGGGTTCAAAAGTTAGTAAAAAGTATCTTTTGTACCCTGGCTGGCAGCATGGCTATCTGGCTCAAACAGGTTTTACAGAGCCCTCTATCCTGGACAATGGGGAAAGTAATCCAATTATCCAGGGATAGAGGCAGACTCCATTGAGCACATGGGGACACAAAGACAGTAAAACACTTTAAAATACATCAGGTAAGACACCTTACATTAAAACTATACATTTAACATATCCCCAGATAGCTCAGGTCTGAGCGCACATTATTAAGTGAATGGCGCTCAGACCACACGAATACAGTTTAATCGCCATGGAGCCAAAGTCTTTACAGTCAGTTTCATACGAATGGGCTCCATGGGATTCCTATCTGGGGTATAACACATTCAAACAAATCTACCGAACCCCAGGCAGAAAAGCACGAATGAAGATTTTCTGCAGGTAAAAAAGATGTGTTTTAACATGGGGCCATAGTCCAAAGGCAGCAGGCGAGCAACCAGGCTTCTCCAATGCAATTTGGCGAGATTGGTCTCGTCACAAGAACGTTGTGGTTAACCGCAGACACCTCTCAATTAAACCAAATTCAGGGTGGTCGTCGTTCGTATGTCGACCACGAGGCAGCGGCCATTTTAAACCAAGCGAAAGCCCATCGGTGTTTGGCTCTATTTCCATGGAACTAAAAACGGACACTTTTTCTGCCGAACACTGCTGAAACAACGGAGCGCCTGGCTGCCTCCACGAAACCATACGAACACCGGCCGTTCGGGAGATTTGGAGCATACGAAAAGACTTAACCCAGATAGCCGTCCCATGGAGTCATTCGTATACCGAAAGACTGTAAGAACTTTGACTCCATGGCGATTGAACTATGTGTGTGGGATCTGAGCGCTATTCGCTAATAATATGCACTCAGATCCAGGCTATCTGGGGATATGTGATACGAATGGGAAATGTTCGGTTTTTGTGAAGTTATATATTTTTATGTCTTTTGTGATTTTATATTTAAGATGGCGACTGGCTTTGTCCTGGAGTTAATTGAGTTACTTGGTAATTAACTCCAGGACAGAGGGAGGGAATCATAATGCACTGTGGGTAAAATCTGTGGCTGTGTGTCTGGAATGTCCCCATATCTGTCTGTCATTTAAGTCTCCCATTTGGTCCCCTAGGGGAGTGTCCACCAAGTGGGAGACCTGCATAAATACGGGCAGGTAGCCCCTGTTTGACCCTCAATGCGGAGCTTCTGTCTTGTTATTGGGGGGATTTCTTCTTCACGTTTAGAGACTGCTGGATGGAATGGAAGCCGCTTGGTGAATATTGTTGTTCGGCGGCTAGCAGCAGTTCGTGTATTGCCGTTCGGGAGTTTGGAGCTGTTCACGGATCTCGGTCGGGAGATTGCCGCTTCCCCTGCATTTGGTTCGTATACTACAGATTAAGCGAACGGAGACTGTTACTGCAGACGGGGAAGGTCTACTAAACGGCAATTTTGCCTAAAGACACTGGAGGTGTCTTAATACATAAAATACCCCAAAATACATATAACACATATAGGAACCCCCACACATATTATATCGCCGGATAGCCTGGATCTGAGTACCCAAGTTGTCTAAATAGCGCTCAAATCCCACGAGCACAGCCGAATCACCATGGGGTAAAGTTTTGCCTGACCGCACACGTGGCATCTGCCCAGATTAGTTCCAGAGAAATAATGGTAGCGGTCAGTCACTTTCGGGAGTTCCATATGAACAAACAAAACTAACTTGTGAATAAAATACATAGTTTTTGTCACAGCAGGTGTTGCTGAACCTGTCTGGGTGCCCCTCCCACTAGAGACAATGAGTTCTGATTTCCAAAATGGAGGCTGGTAATCTTAAGTAGCAGTTAATAGTGGTTTATGTGTGCAGACCTATGCATATAAATGAGAAACAATGCTACCATTGTACTTCATCACTATCTGAAGATAAAGTCAGCATAAGTATGTAGTTGTTTTGTTCTCACAAAGACAATTGCATATCTATGTGATTATTTAGGTATGTTGCTACAATGGATCCTTTGCCACTGGTTACCACCTGTTCAAATTTCCTACTTATAATTAGTAGTTTTCACATTTTCTATCGTTCATCCTGATATTCTTTTACTCTCTGAATGATGTGCTCCTTCTTGCCTTTGCCTCATAATATCTAATTTTTGTGTTATTGGATTCTACCTCTCCTTATTACTGTATCAAACATTCAGTTTACAAACTCTCATATTTATCTACTAACTTCCTTTTCTTACAGGCAGCTATTGTTTGTGTTTCCTGTAGCTACAGGTAAGAAGCTCACAAGGCAAGATGAAGCAGTGGGAATTATGCCTTTAATAAATGCATACTTCCAGAGAACAGTGTAATTTTTCAGTTTAATTTCTCCTGTTTTATAGCAGGTATGACGGTTTTGTTCAGCAGTGTCTAGGATTGCAGGACTTGTTACAGCCTGGTGTCTTTGATAAGATGCCATCTAGTATTTCCTCTATATAATGGTTTTTGCCAAAATATGTTTAGAATTTCTAGGCTGAGCCTTTATGTTTTAAGGAGATTCTCCAATCTATTTTATGATGCTCCATAGCAGTACAGATGCAAGACGGGTGTCTCATATATAACAGGAGTTTGTCTAGTATTAATCTTGTTCTTTTTTTTGTAGGTTTGGTTATTATGACCTTAATTGGTCATGTGGTTTTCTGACCGATAGCCTCTGAGGTACAATGACTTGTCTGAACAGATATTATGACTTTTGATATATTAATTACTTGTTCGGCTTTTGATAAGCCTTTTGATAAGTGTTAAGACACCCCTGGTGTCTTTAAGAGAAACCGCCGTTTAGTTAACCTTCCCCCTTTGCAATATCAATAACTCCGTTCGCATAGACTGCGGTATACGAACCACCATCAGGGGAAGCGGTAATCTCCCGAACGGGATCCGTGAAAGGCTCCAAACTCCCGAACAGAAATCCACGAACCGCCGAACAAAGATATCCACCAAGCGGCTTTCGGTTCCAGCAATCAGTCTCTAGTCGTCGGTAATAAAGCCCCCCAATAACGAGACAAAGCTCCGCATTGAGGGTCAAACAGGATCTGGTTTTACTGTGGGCTACCCGCCCGTATTTATGCAGGTCTCCCACTTGGTGGACACTCCCCTAGGGGACCAAATGGGAGACTGTAATGACAGACATGGGGACATTTCAGACATACAGATGTAAACTTTTCCCACAATGCAATATGGTTTCCTCCCCTCTGCCCCGGAGATAATTGAGAAGTAATTCAATTATCTCCAGGACAAAGACAAATCGCCATCTTAAATAAAATGCCAGAAAACACAAAAATATATAATTCCACAACTACCGAACATTTCACATTCGTATCACATATCCCCAGATAGCCTGGATCTGAGGGCATATTATTAGCGAATAGCACTCAGATCCCATACGCATAGTTCAATCGCCATGGAGTCAAAGTTCTTACAGTCTTTCGGTATGCGATTGACTCCATGGGAAGGCTATCTGGGTTAAGTCTTTTCGTGTGATTCCAAACTCCCGAACGGCCGGTGTCCGCATGCTTTCGTCGATGGAGTAGGGCGACCCGTTGTTTCAGCGGTGTTCGGCAGAAAAAGTGTCCGTTTTTAGTTCCATTAAATCACTGCCAAACACCGCTGGTCTTTCATGCGAGCTAAAATGTCCGCTGCCTCGTGGTCGATGTGGGAACGACGGCCACCCTGTATTCGGTTTTAATTGAGAAGTGTCTGCGGTTAATCACAACGTTCTAATTGGGATCAAGAGGTTAACCAGCAGCACACTTCTATCCTCAGTAGGTTTGTTCGGTAAAACAAGTCATTCGTATACATGGGCTATAGAAACAGCCATTTCCACGAAAGGAGGGCAAAACAGACAAATCCACCACGGATAGGCATACAGATGGTTCTGTCACAATAAGGCTTCAATAATGTTTTTTATAACTATCCGCTGTATTTGAACTCCGTCCCTCTCACTATAATAACCCATGAGTAAATGCTGCCATGTATGATCAGGAATAAGGAAAACATTTTCATACTTACCATAATTTTCTTTTCCTGATCATTATACATGGCAGCATTATGTTCCCACCCATCTACAATGAGAGTTGTGAAGCTAGTTACAAAGACTACCTGATGGGAAGGGGGTGGATTTATTTATACCAATTTCAGAGCTCTACTTTATGCAAAGGGGAGGAGCAAACCCATGAGTAAAAGCTGCCATGTATAATGATCAGGAAAAGAAAATTACGGTAAGTATGAAAACAAAATTCCCATAATGGTATGAGTGGGTGTAAGGAGATATTTACATACTGTATGGACAAGTATGTTTGTTTGTTTTGTGGGGGAAAAGGCATACTCCCCTTGCCACTTTGCTACTTTAAAAAAAAATTGACTAAAGTTTGATATTTCATTTTTTATAGATTTGGTGTACTGGGAAGTTTGAAAACATCACATCTGCTAGCTATGAATAATGATGGTGGTACTTTTTCCTCTGTAGAGAATGCATTATTGTGTTCATCAATATCTGGCTCAGCTGAATGGTTCCTTTTGTCTCCTTGCCAAGCATCATACTCTATACCTAAGCAGGTTGGTTTACTTTTTCCCCACACTTAAATATTCTGTATAATTATTTTTTAAAGGAAGACTTTGGGCACCATCATAACTTTATTCACATTTGCTTACCGTTAGGGGTTAATGAAAGGTGAAACCCCAAAGTGCTTTGGCACCATTCCACTCTGCCTGCCTGTATTTCTGTTTTGTGAAATTCTTCATAATGGAAGGCTTGGACAGCATCAGGCAGGCACCACGAACTAAGCTGGTGCTCTAATATCAATAGCTCCCCATTTACAAAAACAGTTTTAAAAAGTTACGGCGAAAGCCAATAAGTGGTGCCTTTGCCGGATTCTACCTGAACCTACCATTAGTGAGAGTTTCACGAAGTGGAAGGACAGGGTAACAGAGAGGAAACAAAAATGTATGTGTAGGAAAAAGGAAAACCAACCTTTAAGTTCCATTTTAAATGGAAGTATAGACTTCATTAGAAAATTTTAAATATCTTCAAATTATTCAGCAAATAAACATATACAGAGCTATTATATAGACACATTATTTTCAATTTACCTCAGCTCAGGGCTCACCTTGAAGAAAATAAAATGAAGTTCACACACAGTTTTCACCTGCATTTCTGTAGCTTTTTTTTACAGTTATTACTTTCGTCCCAATCAAAATTATGCATTTAGCATTGTTTGCAGTATCAACTGATAACTGCTATTTTTAAGACTGTAATTTAACTCCATAATATTAAATACCTAATTAGTAAAAAATACTGTTTATTTCTTTGTACAGAAGTCCACAGTGGACTGCAGCACATCACTGTTGTACAGTGTCTACATTTGTTTCTACAGTGGTTCCAGTTTGTTTATTTGAAAAACATTAATAAAGAGTAACTTTAAAAGTGGTGCCTCCAAGCAGGATTAAGGTGGGTGCAGTTAGACCTTGTGAAAAATGTAGCTCTGGCAGGAAGACCGGTCAGTTTTGACTGTTGTCAAAATAAAGTAGCTTGTTTTATGGCATCAATTTGCATTAATAAAGCATTTGTAGGCAAGATCTTTGTTTTATACTTGCTTTATAAGCTTAGAATATTTTGATAAATTTGTACATGCCTTATATTGTTTATATTTAATAAATTGCACACGTTGCAGAAAGTTTAATTTTTTCCATTTACTTTTTTAAAGCTTCAATTCTGGAGTTTCCTGAAACTTCAAAAGGCATCATAAGTGACTTAATATTTAAACTCTGAGATTTTTCTGTTAACTTAAAGGAAACATCAATCAAGACCACATAATCACAAAAATAATTTTTGTAATGTTTAAAAATAGCCACTTTTATGAGTTGTTTTTGTTCTAAAAATTGGATTTTTCAATGAAAATAATGTTTTGTATATTGTACCATGTTTTGTCTAGCAAAAGATTTGGAATCCAATATTTATAAAATACTCCCCCCAACCCCCACTCACACACACAAATTTCAATATTATCATTAAGACCGACCGTGGCGGATGAAAGTACTTAAGATTAAAAATCCATTCAATTTCCACCTTTATTAAAATCAATTCCTCTCCAATTTCTGTACTTTTTAATTTGTAATTTTTTAAAAATTTTGTTAAATTTAATATATCATATGCAAGTCCCAAATGTCTGAGGATCATTTATTAGTCATAATAAGGTGATATAATTGTATTGTAATATCATATTTCTTGTTTTGGGGTCATAATAATAATAGTTCATATTTAGATCTTTATTTTTTTTTTAATGGTTATCTATTTTTGTCCTATTCCATCAATTTTATAATAGTCATCATAATTATCCTTTATCTTAGTTTGAATTTATAACACAATTTGCATATGGACAGTTTATTTTATTTGATAGATTTATATACAAGTTACAAAATCATTTTGATTATCTTATTGAAAATATTTATGTATGTAAATATTAACAAAACATTCCCTTCATATTTGTTGTACTTGCTTTATATGCATGCACTCTGAAGGAAAAACTATACCACTATATGAAAGTGGCATACAAAGTTACCACTTTCATTACTTTGTGTAATACAAATTTACTTGTTATAATGCAAAAAAAAATCTGCTGGTATGCATGTATGAGAAGCGGCCAGCTTGAATATGGCGGATACCGTTACCCAGAAGTGATGCAACGGGAGAGATTCTGGATATGATGTCACAGGAAGGAAAAAAGTTGGAGGCTTTGTATGCAGCACACTCTTGACTGCAGTGGGAAACACTTGAACCCCAATTAAAAGGGTATAAAGGAGGAACAAAGGACAGCCACTTCACTTCATCCCAAATGAGGAAGCCTTAATGGTGAAAAGCTTATTGGGAAGCTTATATGTCACTTTATATATTGTTTCTTTTACTTTATATTTGTTTTAAAGTTTAATAGTATATACACTTTTATTTACTGGTCATCTAGTTCCTGTACATCTGTGTGAAGGACCGCCTGGCACCCCGACCGGGTCCCTCCACCAATCACTGCTTCCTAGACCTCCGAGTAGTTCCAAGCACTCCACCAGACATCATGAGCACTGTAGTCCCCACTTCCAGTGTTACAACTTGGCTGGGGTCTCACCATCCTCCACGTACCCTGGACCCAAGACCAGGATTCAGCTTCCAGGGGGCAGACCTCTCCTACTCCAGAGAGTGTAGCAGGCTGCTCTTATAAAAGTAAGTGATGTCACACTTACCCAGAGGAGTATAATGATATAGCAATCGCCAGAGCACATACAGCTGTTCCCCCCACACATGAGATGAGACTCAATGTTGAGGGTAAGCAGGAACTTGTCTAATGGTAGCCACAACTGACCTAATATGCAGGTCCCCATGCAAGGGGCACTCCCCCCTGAACCTGAGAGTAAACTACAGTAGAAACAAATACACAATTACATTGGCTCTCAGATCCTGGACCCTCCCATACATAATAAAATAATCCCTCCTCTGTGCCTGGGAGATAATTGGATCAGGAACTGTACTAATCTAATCCAATTATCTCCAAGCACGGTTGGTCTCTCCTTATGGAGTAAAATAGTACAGAAATCACATACGGTTTTAAAGGGCCCATCGAAGGCAGGAGGCTCCAAGAACACGTGGCAGAGGCATTTATGCTACAATCTGTAATAGGTGGTGTAGTCCTGAACCATAAAAAAGCTGATCTATTTAGAGGCTCTATGTTTGTGAGTACTTAATCTTGCTAATATATTTTGTGGTCTTTTAAGCAGTATTACACTATATATACACATGCTTTGTCTTCTGAGATTACCAACAGGGTTGCTGGGGAAAGCTAGGACATCCCTATATAAATCCATTAATATACATGCTTTGTCATCTGAGATTACTTACAGGATTGCTGAGGAAAGCTAGGACATCCCCAATATAAATCCATAAAGTGGGGAGTGGGCACCTTAAAAGACCCACACTTCTCTACAACCAGAGTTAGATTTTATAGCTCTGGAATATACACGTGTTCCATTTTACATAGTTACATAGGCTGAAATGAGACATGTTTCAAGTTTAGCCTTCCTAACATTTGTTTTTTGGTGTTGATCCGAAATAAGACAAAAAAAACCCAGGTTAAAGCACTTTCAATTTTGCAACAAGATAGGGAAAAATGCCCTCTTGACTTCAGAATGGCAGTCAGATGTATCCTTGGATCAAGAAGCTATTACCCTACAAATATTTTAGATATTTTATATTATAGTAAAATAAAAAATATTGACACTATATTTGCACATTTACTGTTCACACTAGATATGCACTAGATTTTAGATATTTCAGATAAGTATCACTGTATGTTTATTGCACTCATTGTAAACACTAAACTGTGTAAACATTTTTAACATATATCTATTTTTTGTGTGTTGTGGGGAATTGCACATTACAGTTTGGCATCTGTTCATAATGTTATAAATGGTTTACACAATTATATATTGGTTGGTATCATATAATGCACTTATATAGCTTTTTGCACCATATTTATTGTTTTCTGCAATATGACATTGTCACTTAAAATCTCCACAATGTTTATTCATCACTAGGAGTTTACTCAAAGCAAAAGGTAGCTTTCCAAAAATGTAAGCTCTACATACCCAGTCTCCACTCCTTAAAAAAAAAAAAAAATTAAAACTTACTTCTTCAGGTAAGCATATCAATTAAACTGTCAACAGATTTTCCTTTTACGCACCCTGCTTCCTCTCCTGCAACTGTCATCCAAACAAAACAGTAATGCCTCAGTTAGTACTTTTCTACCCTACCCTTACCTTTTTTTTTTTTTTTTTTTAAACATTCTTTATTTTTGCGGTGAAGGATTAAACATACAGGCATGTATTGTCATTTGACAGAGTTATAAACAATAATGAATATGAAATAACGAGGTTGCTGCACTTTTTTTTTTTTGGGGGGGGGGGGTCATTGTAAATTAGACGTATGTGTCAAGAGAGAAGCAAAGCAAGTTAACAAGCAATTAAAGATGGGCTTGCTGACAACACAATAGTTGTGACTTATAAATGGAATAATAAACAGTGTATTGAAGTGGTGGTTAAGAATGTTATATACAGTCCTCTGCACAGGTAGTGATTGTAACAGGATTTTAACTGAGTGAAGTATTAAGTTTTAAGTTAAGTGAAGTATTAAGCATGACATAACGAACAGGCTATAATTGCCACTGAAGAGTATAAATTAGGCTACAGCACATGTTGTATGTTAGGAGATTGATGGGAGAGCATAAAACAGGAAAAATCTAATAATAATAAAAAAAAATTAATAATAAAATCCTAAAAGTTTTGCTGTAGAGATTGCCTCCGTTCAGCTTAGTCAATGCCCTTAGAGTGAGAGGTACAGCCACTGGAGAACTTGAGTCCAGCAAAATTGAGCAGGTCACTCCACCAGGCCCAATCTGCAACACACTCTGACTGGAGACCAGCCCCATTCGTCCGCCACCGCTTTTACTTGCGATCTCCCTGGTTCAGGCCTACGGCACCGCATAGCTGCATGGGAAGCGCTGAATGGGAATTACCCCGGGTAACATGTGATTCAGGTGAGTAGAAGCTGACCTGGCAGCCAGACCAGGTGCCATTTGTGGTTCCCTCCTGTGTCTACATCTCTGCGTTACAGTGCGGCAAACACATGGGAGAGTTGGGACTCGTAAGTCAGTGACTCGGCACAGTGGGGCTTGAGACGTTGTGCGGCTTTGTAGGTTTGCCCAGAATTGTGCACACAGGTTGTCAAATGCTTGTAGGAGTGGGTCTACAAGGGAAGAAGGCTGTGGGGAGGCTTTAAGAGTAGCGGGCTCAGACATGGTGGCCATCTTGAGAGGCAGGCCTCAACCCTCCAGGACGCAATGCCTCCTTAAAGAGGCCACTTGAGTCCACCAGTGGGGACTGGGATATCCCCCACTGATCCAAAGGGGAGGGACATGACCCAGGTGCAGTCTGTCTTCAAACCAGTGCAGAGGAGTGGCCACAGTCTCTGCATTAAGTAAGTCAGCAGGCTGCAGAGAAGGTCCAGCACTCTGTAGAGCAATCCTCTGGAGAATAAGTAAGATTGGAGTAAAAAATGCAATGGTTAAATAGATTATTAAACTGAATAAGATATTTTTGTCCTAGGAGCCCTCCCCCCACTCTTACCTTTTATGTCACCCATTGTACAGCACTGAGGAATTTGTTGGCACTTTATCAATAATAATAACATACACACACACACACACACAGAAAATAAAACATAACTTTTATTGCTCAAATACAGCAGATTTTTTTCTTCTAAATATATATATATATATATATATATATAATATATCTGTGTGTGTGTGTGTGTGTGTGTGTGTGTGTGTTATTATTGTTGATAAAGTGCCAACAAATTCCTAAATACACCGTATTTTTCTATGTAAAAAATTTATTTTCCATGTATAAGACGACCCCTATTTTTTTAGCCCAAATTAAGAATTACATATTTTAAACATCTATAGCACTAAAGTCCAGTTTTGGCAGATTATAATCCACCACCGGTCCCGGAATCCCTCACACTCCAGTAGGCCACTCCTCGAGGTCCGGCCATGTCCAGACACTGGTTCCCTGGACTGCCGTCCTGCTGTTGGCAGCAACGATGCCCTATGCAATGGGGGATGTTAGGGCAAGGCCTCACCCTGCAGCGTCTATCTGTAGTCCAGAGGTTGTGAGGTCTTGGAGTAGTCTAGAGCGATGCGAGGACCCGCACACACAATCGATCAAATTCACATAGAAACACCTCCTCTGTTTCAAGTATGTCAGCAGGTCGCAGAGGTATACAACTAATGCAGAGGGTCGAAAGTTGATTTCAATTTAAATTAGTCTGATTCAGTGTGATATATTTGTGGCTTATCCTTACGTTGTGAAAAAATTATTTTTTTAAGGGTTTTGCCCTTATGCCCTCTCCTGATTCTATGCCTTCGTCGCCTGTCACCCTGCTCCTGGTGGTGGTACCCATCTCTACGTGACCTAAAAATGGAGAGGATTCTACGGGACTTTTGTTCTCTGATGCCGACTCCCCAGAAGTTACACTGATGGTTGGTATTTTTGGGCGAACCACTCTTTTGCAAAAGCATCTTGGTCTTGTATACACGGTGGTCCTGGCAGTCCTGCTGTACCCTTTTGTATTTCTGTTTCTTGAACCATACTAGTTCATTTTTATACTTCTAAAGCTCTGTTTTTAGTTGTTGCTGTTGCTTTAATCCCTCAGTGGAGGCTAGCAGGACTGCTTGTTCAGTCTCCAAATCTAATATTTTTTGTTTAACGTCTGCCAAATCTGTTTTTCACATCCTTAATGGTTATTAGCATAAGGTCCTGTGAGGCCTTATTTAAGGACATGACATGTGTCCAATCTCTACACACTGTAGCTTTAAGTGTTCCAATAGTTGGAACATTTAACAGCCTGAATCCATGTGGGATCATTTTGGCTTTGTAATAGTCAGACAAAAATAGACGATGTAGATCCAAATCAAGACTTTTTTTATGTAAATGTAAAAGTTTGACATAGACATCCACCCATTGTACATGGCAAGGTAGCTCCTGACTGGTTTGTTCCCATAATATGTCTGCTGCATCTTCTGATGATAATTGAAGGGTCTCAGTATGTTCTGTATAAGCTCCAGCTTGTACTAAAAATTTGCCCATAATCAAAAAGTAAATCTGAATAGATTATAGTTGTGACGAGAGCAATCTCGCCACATTGCATTGGAGAAGCCTGGTTGCTCGCCTGCTGCCTTTGGACTATGGCCCCATGTTAAAAGACATCTTTTTCACTGCAGAAAATACTTATTCATGCTTTTCTGCCCGCTGTTCGGTAGATTCTCGGATTTACTGAATGAACTCATGTAACCCAGATAGGTATGCCATGGAGCCTATTCATGTAATAAAAGACTTTTTGGCTCCATGGCAATTGAACTGTATGTGTTTTTGGTCTGAGCGCCATTCAGTATTAATGTGCGCTCAGACCTAAGATATCTGGGCATATGTTGTATGTCTGTATTTTATGTCATAAATGTAACCTTGTGTATTTTATTGTATTTTACTGTCTTTTGCTGCCATGTGTTCAATGGAGTTTTGCCTCTGTCTTTGGAGATAATTGGATTACTTCTAATTATCTCCATGATAGAAGACTCTGTGGAACTGGTTTTGGGCAGAAAAGTGGTCACAAAGGACTACGATCTATCTTTTGAACCACTGGACCAATTTGTATGATTTTGACGCTGTGGGTGGTACTAATGTGTAAGAATGTGTACATAAGCACAATAAACCCACAGCTCTGTCTGTTCACTGCTTGACCCTCAACACGGAGCTTTGTCTCGTTCTTGGGGGGATTTACTGTATGCTGTTCCAGTTTGACTGCTAGGAGTGTAAACCTATTCGTATGGTTTTTCCTATTCGGCTGTTTACAGCATTCATATGGTTTCCTGTTCGGCGGATTGGTGTTCTGCAGTAGCTGTGCCTGTGTCTCTGGAAAAAGGGACAATCGCCTAAACGTTTTTTACCCTTGGTGTGCAAAACGGTCCGTTACAGCATCCTTAATGTATTCTTCTAAACAAAGGGTTTCTTGAGGAGAAAGTGCGTAAACTCCTCCTTTAGGGGGCATAGTGCCAGGTAACAAATTAATGGCACAGTCGTAGGGCCTATGTGGAGGTAATACCTCCGACTGAACCTTGTTAAATACTTCTTTTAAGTTTAAATACAGCAATGGGATTACTGTGGTTAAGGGAGGTGCTATAGGTACATTGATGGTACCGATTCGTTTAGGCACCTGTTTTAAGCAATGACCTCTGCACCTCTTTCCCCAACTCACAATCTCTCCTTCAACTCAATCGAGACATGGATTGTGTTTCTGGAGCCAAGCAAAACCCAGTATTATTGGACATGTAGGGGAAGATATAATTTGAAAAACCATTTCTTCAGAATGTAAGAAACCTACAGAGACTGTGATTGGTATAGTTTCGTGTGTGATGAGAGGTTGAGTAAGAGGTCTCCCATCGATAGCCTCTACTGCTATGGGTCTGTCTTTCTGCCTTAAAGGCGGAAGATGTTTGGCAGAAAATTCCTTATCAAGGAAATTCTCCGCTGCACCAGAGTCAATCATGGCCTCACACCGAACAGTAGTTTTCTTACAAAACAGAGTGATTGTTATAAGAAAGCGGTTCTTAGTCAATTTAGGGACATATACATCACACCTAAGGTCGGTCCCCAAACGTGCCTTAGGTGTGCAAGTTTTCCGACCGAACCGGACAAGAAAACCTCTGATGTCCTCTTTTGCCACAATATAGACACAACCCCTCGTTGCGTCTGTATTGTCTCTCCGCCTCAGTCAGTTTGGTAATGCCCAATTGCATGGGTTCGGCTTCTGCAGGTGGAGCATGACTAACAGTCAATGGGTTAGAGAAACGAGGGGCTATAGACAAGTTTGCACATCTAGTACGCTGTTTGCTTTTCTCCCTCTCTCTGACCCTGTTGTCAATGTCAATCATGTATGCAATAAAATCATTAAGATTAACCGGAAGGTCTCTGGTAGCGGTTTCATCTTGTATATTTTCCGCTAAACCTTCCGAAAAAGCAGCCACCAAACCACTATTGGTCCAGTCAACCTCAGAAGCGAATGTCCTGAACTCTATGGCGTAATCGGCTACTGAGCGGGTGTCTTGTTTTATTCTCATTAAGGCTTGTGGCGAAACCAACCTCACCACTGGGCATTGTAGAAGACTGATTGCCAGCCTCCTGCCATGTGACTATTGCCCCTGGGATGTATGACCCTTTAACCCATTAAGGACACATGACGTGTCTGACGTCATTATTCCCTTTTATTCCAGAAGTTTGGTCCTTAAGGGGTTAAATACATGATTTGGGCATAATGGATTTGTATTTTATTATGCTACTGCTGGCCCTTTAAGAACCATCTGGGACATACTGTGGAGTTACTGGGTGGCCACCATTTCATGTATCAGAGGCACATGGTGAGAACAATGGATAGCGGCCATTTTAACTCACAGACACTGTTTGGACTTTTCTACACGGTGCCATCTCGCAGGTATTTGGTGCACAAAGACACCGTGCAGTAGTTTTAAACTATACAACAGGGGACACATTATACAGTAATTATTTTTCATATAGCCTGTATATGTTCTGCGGAATCAGCATTAAACTGTATCTTCCATACTACTGAACGGATCTGGGTGAATTTTGGATATGTGGTTCACCCAGATCCCCTGGGGTTATTGCATGTTTTGGGGTCCCTGTGATATGTTTTATAATACTGTATTTCTCTGCCTGTGATAAATATATTAACCATTGTGTTCAGTAATCATATCACAGGCAGAGGGGAGGATTTTGTGTGGGAGTGTCTGTGTGTATTGTACGGATTGATTGGTTGTATTTCAAAACCCTGTGGGCAGTACTATGTTTGTGGATTGTGAATAAAAGAGGCTGTATGTGCCAGTACAGTCAGTTCTACTTCACCCTCAATTTGGAGTGCCATCTCTTATTGGGGGAATCTGCTACAAGGGATTGCTATGCTTGTCATACTCCCTTGCTAAAATGTAAGAGCTTTTGCCTGTCCTGCTCTCTGAAGGAGTCCACAGTGGTTATGGTGTTGGCTGGAGTGCTTGGAGCCCTCAGGAAGCGATAGGAGTATCCTTCAACGGAGGTACCCAGTCGGGGTGCCAGGTGATCCGTTACAAGGCTCTGGCAGCGTTTTTCTCTATTCCTTTAGCTCAAAAGTGGCCTTAAATGCCGTTAAAAATTCATTATAATCGCAGGCAACTGGATTTCCACTCTCCCATAAGGGATTGGCCCAGGTTAAGGCCTTGCCTATTAATTGGTTCATAAGATAGCCAATCTTTGACCTATCTGTATGGAAGGAACCAGGGGAAGCCTCGAAATGATATTCAATTTGGTTAAGGAAACCTCTGAATTCTTTAGAATCACCTCCAAAATGAGCGGGAGGTGAAAGGGTTATGGATGGAGGTTTATATACTACAGGTGCAGGTATAGGTGGCGGAACTACAGGTGGTACCGGTTCTCTGGAGCAAGGTCTGGAACGCTTGGGCAAGCTGATCTAACCTGTGGTCCATATCCTCCACCCTGTTCTCACAGGCTATCATATGCTTACATAGTTCCGCAGGATCCATGGCCCTGTCGTAGGCTAGTGTGGTCCAACACGCAGTGCTAGTGTGGTCCAACACGCAGAAACTATGTAAACTTATACATACAAAAGGAAAGGAAATAAAAGGACAGAGCGTAAATTGGACCTTAGAATGGCCGGACTAATACGCTAGAGATAGAGAATGGTCAAAGGGAAAGCCGAGGTCAAGGAAGCCAGAAATACTCAGATACCGTTTAAACAAGCCAAGTCAGGGGAACCAGAATTCGGAATAACCAGGGAAAAGCCAAGATCAGGATACCAGGAAGTCAGATTCACAAAGATAAATGCATTCTCGGGAACCAGGAACAGGAAACCATGACAGGGTAAGGAACTGGAGTGATTTAAGGATTTAAATATCCCTCTCTGGGCTCTGATTGGTCAGAGGGTGACCTCTGACCCCAGAACGTGCGCGTGCGTTGACGTGACGTCACGCGCACGTCCGTATAAATTTAAGGGGCGGAGCTTGTGGTGTGCACGACCACGTGGTCAGTGCCATCTTTGATTTGGGCACAACGCCCAGAAGATGCGGAGGAGCGGTTCCTGGCTCGCCGGCGAGCAGGTAAGCTTGCAATACCAGCGAGGTCGTGCCGGTCAGGCATGGCTGCGCCATGCGGCGGGCCGGGAGCCGCAACTTACTCCCTCTCATGTCACCTGGATACTATGGTTATCCCAGCAGTCCAGCTCTCTGCTCATCAGGTCTGAGCTTAAGGCCATATTCACTAGGCTGGTTTGTTCACTAATGTTACCTCTAATATCATGTTATGCTTGCTTATACTAATTATTAAAAATGAGGCTGTCAAATACAGGAGTCAATGTAACTGTATATAATACTGCACCCTCGTCATGTACCCACTTGCTATAACTTCTTTTTTCCTTTCTGTACCCCTCTTATTGTTGCCTCAATAAAAGAAAATGTTTTTTAAAATAAAAATAAAAACTTTCAAATGTAGAGTGAAACATTAAATTGCAGGGTGACTAATTAAAATGCATATGATAAAAGTCGATATGGCCTAGTGTGGGCCAGAATACAGTAAGCAGAATGAGGCATCGCTGCCAAATACAGTAAGCAGAATGAGGCATGCTATGGATTGAAATAGGCTGAATTTGCGTCACTAGTAAAATTTGCCATATCCGAATGGCTGAACAAACAAACTTACGGTTTTGTTGAAAAAACAACAGTTATAGAAGCTGTGGCTGGGCTGAATGCGGCAGTGCCCCATGAGCTTCTAGTGAGGCATCTGTTTACTAGAGTGAGGTAGAACAAATACTTGTGTGGGCCACACTAGGCCAAGATAAGCTTGTTTGGAGTTTGATGACCTTTGAACTGGAAGTAGATGGTTCTGTATGGAACCAGATAGTCTCATCAGCCTGCATCTCGACAGACCAATCATGGTAGGGTAGGGAAGGGGGGAGTCCCTTCCAATATATATATATACACACACACAGTTGCAAGAAAAAGTATGTGAACCCTTTGGAATTATATGGATTTTTGCACAAATTGGTCATAAAATGTGATCTGATCATCATCTAAGTCACAACAATAGACAATCACAGTCTGTTTAAACTAATAACACACAAAGAATGAAATGTTGCCCTGTTTTTATTGAACACACCATGTAAACATTCACAGTGCAGTGGAAAAAGTATGTGAACCCCTAGACTAATGACATCTCCAAGAGCTAATTGGAGTGAGATGTCAGCCAACTGGAGTCCAATCAATGAGATGAGATTGGAGGTGTTGGTTACAGCTGCCCTGCCCTATAAAAACACACACCAGTTCTGGGTTTGCTTTTCACAAGAAGCATTGTCTGATGTGAATGATGCCTCGCACAAAAGAGCTCTCAGAAGACCTACGATTAAGAATTGTTGACTTGCATAAAGCTGGAAAGGGTTATAAAAGTATCTCCAAAAGCCTTGTTGTTCATCAGTCCACGGTAAGACAAATTGTCTATAAATGGAGAAAGTTCAGCACTGCTGCTACTCTCCCTAGGAGTGGCCGTCCTGTAAAGATGACTGCAATAGCACAGCGCACAATGCTCAATGAGGTGAAGAAGAATCCTAGAGTGTCAGCTAAAGACTTACAAAAGTCACTGGCAAATGCTAACATCCCTGTTAGCGAATCTACAATACGTAAAACACTAAACAAGAATGGATTTCATGGGAGGATACCACAGAGGAAGCCACTGCTGTCCAAACAAAACATTGCTGCACGTTTACAGTTTGCACAAGAGCACCTGGATGTTCCACAGCAGTACTGGCAAAATATTCTGGGGACAGATGAAACCAAAGTTGAGTTGTTTGGAAGAAACACACAACACTATGTGTGGCAAAAAAAAGGCACAGCACACCAACATCAAAACCTCATCCCAACTGTATGGTGGTGGGGGCATCATGGTTTGGGGCTGCTTTGCTGCATCAGGGCCTGGACGGATTGCTATCATCAAAAGAAAAATGAATTCCCAAGTTTATCAAGACATTTTGCAGGAGAACTTAAGGCCATCTGTCTACCAGCTGAAGCTCAACAGAAAATGGGTGTTGCAACAGGACAATGACCCAAAGCATAGAAGTAACTCAACAACAGAATGGCTTAAACAGAAGAAAATATACCTTTTGAAGTGGCCCAGTCAGAGTCCTGACCTCAACCCGATTGAGATGCTGTGGCATGACCTCAAGAAAGCGATTCACACCAGACATCCCAAGAATATTGCTGAACTGAAACAGTTCTGTAAAGAGGAATGGTCAAGAATTACTCCTGACCGTTGTGCACGTCTGATCTACAACTACAAGGGAACATTTGGTTAAAGTTATTGCTGCCAAAGGAGGTTCAACCAATTATTAAATCCAAGGGTTCACATACTTTTTCCACCTGCACTGTGAATGTTTACATGGTGTGTTCAATAAAAACAGGGCAACATTTCATTATTTGTGTGTTATTAGTTTAAGCAGACTGTGATTGTCTATTGTTGTGACTTAGATGATGATCAGATCACATTTTATGACTTTGTGCAGAAATCCATATCATTCCAAAGGGTTCACATACTTTTTCTTGCAACTGTATATATATATAATTAGATGGGAGTTTTGCACTCCAGATCTCCAAATTTTGGCCCGGTGCTCAGCTGCACATAAATATAACCTCCAAAAAGAAAGCCAGCACTCAAGGACTTCAACGTGCAAAAAATATAGGTCGACGTTTCAGTTCACAGCTGTGAACTTTCCTCAGGACACAAAAGAGATTTTATATATATGAGTGAGGCCAGCATAGCCTGGATGTCCCCTGAATTGGTGGTGCTGGGGCCTTCTCCTGCTTCCGTTTGTTGTCGTGTTTAGGAGTTTAAATAACTCCGCTTTCCTTGCTGTAGCAGGGTAGGGAATTTGACGTCTCCTTAACTCTGTTGTAATGCGCGGTATTGTCCAGGATCTGATTGACGCTGGACTGGCCATATCTCCCCTGTGAGAAGGTGTCTCGTCCCTAGCTGGGGTACTAGGAAGCGATAACTCCTCACCACTTGCATGAGACATGTTTAACTAAAAATAAAAGGTAAAATTATTATTTGGACCAGGTGTTTTAGTACTGGCTTGCTAGCTATGCCGTAAGGCGAAACGATTATGCTTAAGTTTGTGACTGGTGAGGCCCTGCTAGTGCCAAGTGGCTTGAGAGGCTCTATCTATGCGTTGGCGCGATGGAATTTTTTGTGGCCACCGATCGTAGTGGCAGGATGATGGCCTCTCGGTGAGATTACTAAGAAAAAGGAAAGGGAGTGACTGGTGAGGCCGACTGGTGAGGCCGACTGGTGAGGCGACTAGCTCACAAGTGGCTCGAGGGGTGTATGCCTCCGAGTATGAGGTGGGTTTGTTGGCCTCGCGGGACCGCTAATCCGAAGCATAATGCAGAGAAGGGGATATAACAGCTATTGGCCCCTATGACCCTATCTGCCAGTACTTATCTATTATTTGGGAATCATATTTGGATATACTGTGAGCAGGTGTACGTACCTGGAAGTATAATTAAGGATTTTTAGACAATCCGTTTAGGTGGCAGTAGATACCTGTAACTAAATAGATGGAAACCGTATGAAAATAAATACAATGCATGAATCATTCTTATAATGTTTATCTGTTCGCCCTGGAGAGATCAGTGGGGCTGATGATTGTAGGATATCCGAGAGAGGATATCCGAGAGTTCAACTATAACTATGTCATGTGGTATTTTAACTGTAATGATTGGCTATTTATTACCTAAATATGTATTTGTAATTTATCATTTGGTAATTTGTAGGGTCATTTTTTGTACCGCCCTGTAATATGATGATGTATGTATGCCATATGTTCATGAAATGTGATTTGATCATGATCCAAGTTTATACGCATAGACAATCATAGTGCGCTAAACCCAATAATCAAAAATTGAAAAGTTGGGCATACCATGTAACATTCACAGTGCAGTTGGAATATGCCTGTATGACCTAATAAACAATGACTAAAAATGACTAATTGTGCCATGTAGCTCGTTTGTAGTGTTTTAAGAAATTGTTCCCCTGACGTATGTAATAGAGTAAGACCTTAGTGTCAGGATTAGTATGTAATGATACTTGAATTACTTATGACCTGTAGGGGTCAGTGTATATGAAAACCCTTATGCTATTATGTAGAATGACCTGTACCCTTTAAAGTAGGCAATACTCCAATGCAAAATAAGTTTAAACCCAACAACTAGCCTGTTCATGCGTTTAACCGCACAAACAGGACCAATATATATGTGTACCATGTGTGACTGCACGGACGTATACCCAGTTCGGTTTGCAGAGATATGAAAAGTAGTTTTATGTCTCCCGTTTGTGTTATTTGAACCGCACGAACCGGCCATAACTGCCTGATAATAGACTTAGTGATTAATGTAAATAGTGAGGTGTAGCCTGTGATGGTAACAGGCAGACAGTAAATAGGGGTCCCGTGGGAAGGTTAAATGTGATGCCCGTAACGTGGCTAAATGGTACTGTTACCTCTGTACCCGTAATAGAAAATGCAGTAACCGTAAAAGTTTATTTATTTATTTATTTTTAACCGCTGAGGTTTGTTTTGTGCAGTGTAGATCGCACGAACGGTGCTTGATCGCCATATGGGAATGTGTAAATGCTTAGTGGGCAGGGAACCAGTAGAGGTGAACGATTGAAACCGTTCATGAGTACGAATTTATGGATGTGTGTTACAAGTTGTAGGATTACATAGACTCCTTTCGTACTGTTGTACCAAACGAACGGAGGAGTCATAAAATAACTATTTAAGCGAGTTTCCCGTTCTGGACTATACGAAAGCAGACATACGAAATGTACATAGAATATGCATGGTAGTTTATACCCGAACCGCAAGATGCACGAATGGTTTGCATAGAGAGTAGGATGTGACAGCCGAAACCGATAGTGACCGTAAAGTGAGGACCTGGCCCATGACTGATGCCATGGGACTGTTGCCTGGCGTAACGGGTAGGTCAACTTACGTTTTGCGAGTCACTAGGATGTGATCTGCGGCGATGAAAGAAGCAAGAAGCTGGTCGGACGGAAAAAGCCTGCTGCTGGGTTCCTGGACGCAGTTTCAGCGTGGAAGACCTCGTGAGAAGACGGAAGTATTCCAAAATGGCGACTGGATGAACCAGAAGTGCATTCAGACGCTGACCTTGATCGGTAAGGAGTCAGGTAAGAGGTGTAGCTTATATAGGGGAGTAAGTTAACTTAAGCCCCTCCCACAAATACAGGCCAAACGGCCTTACTACATAAATATATATATATATATATATATATATATATATATATATTTATTTATTTTTTTACACCCTTGGCACTAATCCCTTTTAGTATATTCAGTAATTTTGCCATGTGCTGACCCGTGTAAATATATCATCTAGAAATTAAGGGGTGCAGGTGCATTCACAGGTCTTTTCCAAGTGATTCCTTTATTAATGCAGACATATTTTGTGTATTGAGATGCTGTGGCATGACCTCAAGAAAGCAATTCACACCAGACATCCCAAGAATATTGCTGAACTGAAACAGTTCTGTAAAGAGGAATGGTCAAGAATTACTCCTGACCGTTGTGCACGTCTGATCTGCAACTATAGGGAACATTTGGTTGAAATTATTGCTGCCAAAGGAGGTTCACATACTTTTTCCACCTGCACTGTGAATGTTTACATGGTGTGTTCAATAAAAACAGGGCAACATTTCATTATTTGTGTGTTATTAGTTTAAGCAGACTGTGATTGTCTATTGTTGTGACTTAGATGATGATCAGATCACATTTTATGACCAATTTGTGCAGAAATCCATATCATTCCAAAGGGTTCACATACTTTTTCTTGCAACTGTATATACACACAGACACACACACCTTCTCTAAAGCCTCTCTCATTAGTACAATCTGGAAGACAACTGAAAATGGATAGCTACCTAATTTAAAAAAAAAAAACAGGTCAGATCAATTTAATATCTGATAGGATTATTTATACCGAACAAGGCAAAACCAATCCGGCTGCATATGGGACCATTTGAACTGCAAAATCTAGACATTGTATGGATGGTCCATCCAGACAAAATCAGTTTAGTGAATAACCTTGTAACAGTAGAATTTAGATGTGGAGACATCCTAAATCAAGTCAGTATCCACTTTTAGCTTTCCCCTCAATCTTATCCCAGACAGAGCTAAAGTGGGCTTCATTATGAATATAATGAAATACAGGGCACATATTTATGTCTCATGGACAAATATTAGCCCCTTGACTATAAATATGTTGTCTTTGTAGCCCAGCACATGGGTTAAACGCATCACACTGCATGTCAGCAAGATGGGAAGTGAAGGCGGGTCAGCGGTCATAACCCAGAACTAGGAGTTTTTATCAGTGTTTTATGATTGTTAAGTGATATAGTTGGTGTAACGGATCACCTGGCCCCCTGACTAATTCAATTATCTCCAGGTACAGAAAATATCTCCATTCACAACATCAGCAAAAATACATAATTTCCGTTACACTGAACAGAACCCCCACGAACAGAATAAAATCGCCATGGGGTTAAAGTTTAGCACTGGCTGATGAGAGGTTTAGGAGGGACAAAGCAGACAATTTAAAGGGCCAGAACAGTCTTTTAAACACCAATAAGTCCAAGTAGTGTTTTTAAATGGCAATACTTCCCAGGGCCATAGTCATGAGGCAGGAGGCTGGCAATCAGGCTTATCCATAAGCCAGGGGAACAGGGCAATTTGTTACATAAAGAACCAGGTTACAAAAGGCAGTTTGTAACAGTTTGCACTGAGTCAGCAAGCCCATTTGGGCTTCATGTAAGCTGCTTTTTATGTTTTTGTTTTAAAAATAAATAATTTTGGTACCGCACCATTTTGTTTTTGTTTTTTCCCTCTGTTTGGTTCCACTCCATTCAAGATTCCATAGACTGTGTGTCAGTCAACTCTTCTGTTTGGGATATTTCCCTCTTCAAGGGAGCCATCATTACCCAGAGCCAGGATGCCATGGCTCTGGTAAAATTAATTTGGACCTTCAGACACTCTATTACTTATTTTATTATTCACTATTGATTTTTATAAGTGGTCTGCACTAATATGTATCTATGCCATTATTCTTATATTGGGATTTATATGTATTGTGTAATGTATTCCAAGCATTAAACTTTTTTATTTATTAGGTTAGGATTTTATTTTGTTTAACCCCTTAAAGGTTTAGGCAAAGGCCAACTAAAAATGGATTCAAGTTTTTGTATGGCCCATATGAAAACATGACCCTGAAATGACAGATACACCTTGTCAGAAATTGTGTTCGTTTAAGACGGCATGGACGTACACACCCCTTTTGTTATTTAAACTCCAATCTCCAACACCTCAGTGCACAATTAATGTGTTAATCTGACTGATTACATCAACTTTATTGCTAATCATTTGGATCACTCCTAGAGAGACCGTGTGTTTCTGAATCTCCTCTTCATACCCCAATATATTTGATTAACTGGTTAACTAATTCGGACTGGCCTTGACTCTGCTTTTGGAATTTCCTTCAATACTGCTTGATCTCCTATTGAACGACCTTGGACTGGATAAATGACATTGCTTATGGACTAACCCTGGACACATCACCTAAACTTCTTATTTCAAGGACTGTCAGTTTATCTCTCTGCTTTGCTGCCACATCAGTTTGCCGTGCTGAAACTGCCTCAAAGTAAAAAGTGAGTGGTTCTTATTTTTTTGTTTGTCATTTGTTAAAGAAAAAAACATGACACACCTGTTCTTAAATAAAGTCACTTTTCCAGCTTGCAAAAAAATCAATTCTCTAACACATGTATATAAAAGTGATCGGTTATGAAAGTCAGCATATGGTTGAACTAAACTATTACAAATTCATGTAAATATTGCCTAAACCCATGCACAACATTAGTCCAAAAAGCATCACTTTATATTCAATTGTGTAATGTATTCCAAGCATTCAACTTTTTTGTTATTTATTAGGTTAGGATTTTATTTTGTTTAACCCCTTAAGGACACATGACATGTGTGACATGTCATGATTCACTTTTATTCCATAAGTTTGGTCCTTAAGGGGTTAAGTAGCCAATCAAATTTGTCTAAATCTCAATTTGGTCTGAAATGAATCCTCTGCCATTTATTCTCTTCCCTGAAGAAGACAAAAACACCCTAAGCCATAGATGATAGATCATATATGGTTCCAATTATAGATAGTTCCTGTAACAGGAACAAAGAGTAACTGGTCCCTGGCTTGGAATCCAGACCTTTGCAGCTACGTTGTCTGCCCCTCTGGACAACTCATTGCATGAGTTTAGGTGTTACCACTGCTTTACTCTTGTTGCTGACCATTTGCCCTCTGGATTCAAGCAGGTCTTTCAATGTTTCAGTCCATCCACAAGACTGCTGTTGTCTAAAGAGGCGCTTCAAGATGGAGCCTGACTAGTGGTTTGGACACACTAAGAGAAGGAGATCCCATCACTTACATATAATTATAGGGGGAATGAGGGTGTGAATCCAGGCTTGTCCCACTTTCAGGACCAGGGACCCCAGAAGAAGAAATTGATCCCTCTGCCAGTGCTGTCCTCTCTGCCAGGAGCAATCCTTCCTGGCACCATCTTTATGAAAATATTGGCTCAGAAGCCTAGCTCTTATGCTCAAAGGTTTAACAACTCTGTAGCAGTTCCCAAACACCAAGGAGCAGTGCAGCACGAAGACAGGCCCTTAAACTCTGTCACTAAACTCCTGGAAAGGACCACACTTACATACTGTTACAAAATGAACTGGGAAAAAAAAATGTATTTTGAAACTTGGACCAACCTTCAACGGTGTTATGTTTAACATATGGTGAGGAATTTGAAATAAAACATAGAACATAAACACATAATAAAACATAAAGGCAAAATAAAATTACATAAGGGAGCAAAAGGAAATCTTATAAAATCAAAATCCCAGAGTATTTCTCCTGCATTTCACACATATGCAAATCAGAGTCCATTCTTAAAGGACCACTATAGTGCCAGGAAAACATACTCGTTTTCCTGGCACTATAGTGCCCTGAGGGTGCCCCCACCCTCAGGGACCCCCTCCCGCCCGGCTCTGGAAGGGGAAAAGGGTTAAAAACTTACCTTTTTCCAGCGCTGGGCGGAGAGCTCTCCTCCTCCGATCCTCCTCTTCTCCTCCTCCTGGGCTGAATGCGCACGCGCGGCAAGAGCTGCGCGCGCATTCAGCCCGTCGCATAGGAAAGCATTTACAATGCTTTCCTATGGACGCTTGCGTGCTCTCACTGTGAAAATCACAGTGAGAAGCACGCAAGCGCCTCTAGTGGCTGTCAATGAGACAGCCACTAGAGGATTAGGGGGAAGGCTTAACCCATTCATAATTATAGCAGTTTCTCTGAAACTGCTATAATTATGAAAAAATGGGTTAACCCTAGAAGGACCTGGCACCCAGACCACTTCATTAAGCTGAAGTGGTCTGGGTGCCTAGAGTGGTCCTTTAACAACTCTTTAGCCAATAGATAGCACTTCCCCAAACTTCATGGTCCTTTAAATCTAAGATCTTGCAACTGTCCGATGCAGTGTAAACTTTAGTAATAGATGGTACACAGTTCCCATGATAATGGAGATTTTTAATCTTCAAGTGAAGGTGTGAGCTTTTAATAATAAAGTTGTGATCATACAGGTAATTTATTTTCCTTTGTATCAGGGTTACCCTGCTTGTCAAAACACAATCCTGCGATACACTGTGAAAAGCCCTAGGCCATAGAATGGTTCTCACATCTTCACTAAATTAGATACCTGTGAAGGTAATGTAACTGCAGTAAGGTAGAGTCTAATGTGGAGCTTTGACTGAGGATTAAGCCAAAAGGCAAGGTCAGGCATGAAGAATCAGCAATATTCTGGCATACATGAACAAAATCAGGATCCAGGTGAATAGTCAGAGACAGACAGAGTTCATACACAATCTAGCAGGAGCATACAGAATTGGTAGGCAGAAGAGTAGTCAGTAACCAGGCAACAAAAGAATAAAAGAAATCCAGTGTCAATTTAAGGAAATGACATCCAGGAAATTACTCCATGAAATTGGCTCAGAGTCGAGGAAGTGCTGGTATTTAAGGGCTGAGTTGATTACAAATTTACTGCAGCTGGCAGATAAGTGGAGCCACAAAGTTCTAAAAGCAAAAGTACTGTATTGAAAATACTACAGGAAATACTGAGTCCTTCTTTGTGGCTTAATGGTAGATCCACACCACAAGCAACCACCAGCCCCAGGTTCAAACCCCACATAGCCACCACTAAACAGGTGTGGAGCAGACAATACCCCAGAGTATCAAACATGACATTATCAAAGTATCATTAAGCCAAAAGGCAAGGTCAGGCATGAAGAATCAGCAATATTCAATCATGCAATGAGTTGTCCAGAGGGGCAGACAACGTAGCTGCAAAAGTCTGGATTCCAAGCCAGGGACCAGTTACTCTTTGTTCCTGTTACAGGAACTATCTATAATTGGAACCATATATGATCTATCATCTATGGCTTAGGGTGTTTTTGTCTTCTTCAGGGAAGAGAATAAATGGCAGAGGATTCATTTCAGACCAAATTGAGATTTAGACAAATTTGATTGGCTACTTAACCCCTTAAGGACCAAACTTATGGAATAAAAGTGAATCATGACATGTCACACATGTCATGTGTCCTTAAGGGGTTAAACAAAATAAAATCCTAACCTAATAAATAACAAAAAAGTTGAATGCTTGGAATACATTACACAATTGAATATAAAGTGATGCTTTTTGGACTAATGTTGTGCATGGGTTTAGGCAATATTTACATGAATTTGTAATAGTTTAGTTCAACCATATGCTGACTTTCATAACCGATCACTTTTATATACAACATGTGTTAGAGAATTGATTTTTTTGCAAGCTGGAAAAGTGACTTTATTTAAGAACAGGTGTGTCATGTTTTTTTCTTTAACAAATGACAAACAAAAAAATAAGAACCACTCACTTTTTACTTTGAGGCAGTTTCAGCACGGCAAACTGATGTGGCAGCAAAGCAGAGAGATAAACTGACAGTCCTTGAAATAAGAAGTTTAGGTGATGTGTCCAGGGTTAGTCCATAAGCAATGTCATTTATCCAGTCCAAGGTCGTTCAATAGGAGATCAAGCAGTATTGAAGGAAATTCCAAAAGCAGAGTCAAGGCCAGTCCGAATTAGTTAACCAGTTAATCAAATATATTGGGGTATGAAGAGGAGATTCAGAAACACACGGTCTCTCTAGGAGTGATCCAAATGATTAGCAAGAAAGTTGATGTAATCAGTCAGATTAACACATTAATTGTGCACTGAGGTGTTGGAGATAAGAGTTTAAATAACAAAAGGGGTGTGTACGTCCATGCCGTCTTAAACTAACACAATTTCTGACAAGGTGTATCTGTCATTTCAGGGTCATGTTTTCATATGGGCCATACAAAAACTTGAAGCCATTTTTAGTTGGCCTTTGCCTAAACCTTTATAGGAACATGCCCCCCTAAAGCCCTGACCACTTTCAATACTCTTATGACAACTTTGACTACAGTTATGGTCGCCTTTTCATAATGGAGGTGGACAGATCAGAGACTGGGGTTGATCTCCCACTATTATATTAGAATTAAAGAAATGGAGACAGTTACTGGAAAGTTCACTCATACCTATAATGATTTTTACTGACCACAAGCATCTTTCAATCAATTGAAGCCAGACAAGTCCGCTGGCCAATGTTCTTATTGCACTTTAATTTCTTGATAATGTATAGACCAGGAACAAAAAACTCTAAAGCTGATGCTCTGGCAAGACAATTTAAATCACTTGATAGCAGCGAACCATATCCAACCCTACCCAAGTGAAGGATCATAACCTCTTGACACTTTTGCTCAACTAAAAGAGGTGGTTGCGATCTCTATGTCATCCCAGTATGCTTAGCATGTCACCCAAGTATCTATAAAACCATTTAATTCATAAATATACTATTTTGGTGACCTTCCTTGTACCAACTGTACCAACAAAGCAATGTTTCAAAGCCTGCCAGATTTGTACTCAATCTAATACCCATCATGCTCTTCCCGTGGTCTAGGATATCCATATACTTTATTGTGAACCTAATTTCTTCCAGGGGCAAAACAGTATACAGATTTTTTATCATTTTCAGAAATGGCCCATTTGTGCCCCTTATTTGACATACACACTAACATCATATTAATGCACTAACTTAATTACAGTTACAATATTCTATTCAAACCAGTAGGAAGGAAGAGTAGACACAAGCACAACAAATTACATTAGAATTGGTTAACAAACAAACATGAGTTAATCCCTGCAATACTTTTCAAATACACCAATCTTTAACAGATGGTGACAGAAGTTCAAATAATAATCCATAGTCCCTGGGTCCAATGTCTGTGGGAAAGACAACATAACCTCAAGCCTCCAACAGGCTGTACAATATTTCCTTAGTGGGTGAATAGTGCAGAAAGGTTAAGGCAAATGGTGAATGGACCAAAAGAAGGGTGGTAGATACACAGCAATAGTGATGGTTACAGTGTATTTTGTATCTGGATAGTAAATAGCAGGGTGGTATTTTTACTTGTAAAAAAATTGGTGTGATGTATACCAGATAGAGTTTGCCAGATTTTTGTCTCCTTGTACACATTTAGGTATAGCTGCATAATGTGTGAAAGGAAGTCTGTATATATCAGTTAATGCAATATGTGATTTTCCTTTACTGCTTTAAAAAAAAAAAAAAAAGGTTTTAATGTAAAAAATGTAGTTGTTAATTTTTTTCTAATAACTCTAGTCATTATGGTTCTGTATCTTTTTCATCAGGCTTTACATAAGATGTACATTTATTTATTGTAAATAAAACTCTGTAATACAATAAGTCATCTCTATTTTGGTATATTTATGTAGTTGCAAATAAAAACAGTATATTCGCATCTTATAATTTTGTAATATATTTTTGAGTATAATGCATAGTAAATTGCTGATATGTTAAGTTTTATTTTAATTTTATTTTTCTCAGGAGATGATGGATATTGTCAAAGCCATATATGATATGATGGGAAAGTACACCTATCCAGTTCTCAAAGATGATGCTCCCAAGCAGCATGTGGAATTATTTTTTCAGGTATTTGTCAGTAATATACATTTTAATGTAGGCATGTCACAGACCAGAAAAAAATAAATTTACCATTTGAAGAAATGAAATTAAGAAGACTGGACTACAACAAATGACACAATGTTGATAGGATATTCTTTTTAATGTGATCATGCATATTTTTCCATACTAAATATGGAGTGGAAAGAAATATATTTTTCTCTTAACTTTGGCTCAAAAATTCAATCAATTACAAAAGAGTCAATACGTCTTTTAAGAAGCACTGTAATCAAAGTCGTAGCGCCTACAGTAGCTTCCTCTGTGTCCTAGGCTCTAGATAGCAATATTTTAATAATTAGAAGAATTTGAAGCACAGCTTCAAGCCATGGCTCCAAGACGTCTGGATAGGAGAGCCAGGACTGCTACATCCTAGCTCTAATACCCAAGCATACCGTGATGTAACTCATGCAGCTTGTCAATAAGAATCAATCCATTCAATGACTGACAAGAGAATCATAGGTGAATTGCGCCGAGTGGTATGCATGTGCCTACGCTCCCCAATGCTCCTTTATGAGGAGCATTTTTTTGGAGTACCATATTGGAGGCGTGCCTCCAGAATTATGTCACTTGAGAAAAGGTAAGTCAAATAATTTTTTTTTTTCTTTTGCACACTGTTGAGGGCTTAAAACTAACTAAAGACTATTACCATCACAAACATAGATTTAAGTAGCGTAGAAGAAAATGATCTAAGTGTTATTGTTGAAATCTCAATGTAGATGTAGCTAATGACACCAAAACACTTGCTATAGTGTCCATCTGACAATTGAAGGGTTAAAAAGTCTTTTTACACTTACTTGTTTCTAGTGCCAAGGTCTCTCCTCCAGTGATTTCAAAGCAATGGGGGAAACCTAGTGCTTATGTGCAGCAAGTGCTGCTTGCGCATTAGAGCTTCCCTGTAGGAAATACACTACCCACATGAATAAAAATACACAGGAGTAGGTTGGACAGCTACAAAGGACCACAAATAAAAATAGCATATAGTTTTATACAGCTTTAAACCCACACTTACAATTTTCAATGATGGTCAGAAATCACCCTGCTTCTTATTGATCAAATTTACTACTGTGTATGGATATATTGTTCTCATTATGTTCATTTCATGATTGAAAAGTATGAGGATTGTTTATTTTTATTCTATTGGCATTGATATTTTATATACTAAGGGGTTCTACCCCATAGATTACCAACTGGTAATGAAGGCAAACATTATGTTCATGATAGTGGATATTAATTAAAATATCTGCCTGGAGCATGTGAGCAATATCAAGGCAATATAGACTGCAGTTCCACCTGGCTCTGCTCAACATCCTCATATGGTCCACCGGGATGCTGCTTTTCATTCTTGTGAAAATTTTGACTTAAAATGCCATCCTTCTATATTTTTTTTTTTTTTATTATTTCTAAATAATATTCCCTGCAATATTGGTGCAATATGTTGCCCACAGGTTTGGAATCACAATTATGAAGCTATTTTATAAGTGTTCCCCACTGCCTAAGCACAATTCTCAGACAGTTGCATGTCCTTGACAGTTGCATGTCCTTGACCTAGATTGCTGCCTTTTTCCTGTGTTTTACTTCTATGTGCCGAAAATATAGACAGAAAACTCATCAACAAGAAGGTAGTGCGTGCCACCTTAAAGGCACAGACGCTCCTGATTTTAGAGCCTATATCTAAAAAGACTCCAAAAAATGTGAGTTTTATTTTACTCATTACAAGTGTGTTCTATTAATATTTTAAACAATACTATACTATCTGGTATTTCTTATTGTTTACATATATCCGCTGTTATTATTTAGGGGATTTTTTAAGTACTGCGCTCACACTTTTTGTTTTCAAGTGGTGTTGGGTACCTAATCATTGAGCTGAGATTTGTTTCTTGATTATTATGGTATATTAGGAGTTCGCACGAGTGTTTTGCAGCTGCTAACTATCATTTATTTTACGCTAAAGCGCTATTATATTCACACTACTTTGTATATCTACTAAAGTAAAAAATAAAGTAAGAAGAAATAAAATAATTGCATCATACTGGTCTTTCCCATGTATAGATGTGTAGCTGGCATCCCTCTGTATCGGTAATGGGGATCATGTAGACACAGTGGTCAATATTTAAATTACAATTTAGGTGTGAGGAACTGACTCTGCTGGGTTTCGAACCCTGGTTTACATGGTGCTAAACCTTTTCCTTACCAGTACACCAGCCTGCCTTTTGCAAATTTACCTGAGATCTTATACCATTGCTTGTAGAGTCAAGGTTATCAGTGACAACTCTCTTCAGCTGTGTCTGGTCAGGTGTCTGGTTCTTGGCCTATAAAAGCCACTTCCTGTCTCTGTACCTTTGCCAGATTATTGTGGTTCCTGTACTCTCTAATCAAGCGTGTTCCTGTTTCTCCTTCCTGTTGCTGAATTTGGACTGTTTTGACTTTGCTGCTTCTCCTTCCCACTGACCTCGGCTTGCCTCACTACGATTATCATCTTTCTGTTCCAGTCTCCCATCTCTGCTTAAGACCAGAAGGCCACTCAAGGCTCAGGGGCTCAACCACCTGGGTAACGAGTGGCTACCTCTGGCAGAAAACATTGCTGATCTGGCTACTGGACTCCAAAACTTTGTAACATCAATATCATTACAGAATAATCTGGCCCATTCATGGAGACCGTCGGATCAGATTCTGCATTGGCCCAGCAGGTTGCTTTTAATGCAAGAACTATGCAGACCCAGGCACAGACCATTCAAGTGCTGCAGGATCAGGTAGCTGAACTGCAAAATGAAGTTCGATCAATGCATAGTGAGCTTACCAGCTACAGGGCACATGATGTTGCGGCTGCTGCTACTACTACTGTTACACCTGCACAAGATGCCCGCTTGCCTCTACCAGAAAAATTTGGAGGAGACCGCAAAAAATTCAGGGGTTTCCTAAATCAATGCCGTTTGCATTTCATGATGTTACCTAACCGTTTTCCATCTGAAAGAGAGAAGGTGGGATTTATTTTTTCCCTCTTCAAAGATGAAGCCCTGGCCTGGGGCTCCCCTTTTCTGGAACAGGACAGTCCAATCTTGGGAAATTTAAAAGACTTTCTTGAGGCCATGTGCCTAGTTTTTGATGATCCCAATCGCTGTGCTACAGCAGAAGCCACTCTCCTTCATTTACATCAAGGGAGGCGCTCTGTGGCTGAATATGCTGCTGAATTCAGACAGTGGGTTACTGATACTACTTGGAACCAATCAGCCCAGAGGTTCCACTTCAGAAGGGGTCTCTCAGAAGCTATAAAAGATGAGCTAGCTCGTGTTGATCTTCCTGTTGAGTTTGATGCATTTGTGCGGTTGGCTATCCGTATTGATCGGAGACTTTCAGAAAGAAGATTGGAAAGACAGGGCTCTTTTAAACCAAGTGCTACTCCTACTTTCTATTCAAGAATTTCTACTCCGACCCCACAAACACCTACAGACTCTGAACCTGAGGCTATGCAGGTAGATCTAATAAGAGGGCCATTATCCAATGAAGAAAAACAGTGGCGACGCACTCACAACTTATGCCTGTATTGTGGTAGTGCAGGGCATTATGCCATCAATTGCCCTAACAAGTCTAAAAGAACAATAACTATGACTGCTGAGGGTGCACAGATTCAACACCAATCCAAGTTTTCAGACCAACTGAATTCTGTCACACAACCCTTGTTTTCTCTGGCTCAGGGTGAAGAAGGTATGATGACTCAACATCCTCATTTGGTGGTGCCTATCACTTTGCAATATGGTGATAATAAAATTTCATCTACAGCTATGATAGATTCCGGAGCAGGCGGAAACTTTATGGACATTAAATTTGCAGCAGGAAATAAAATTCAGTCTATCCCTAAATCTTCACCTGTGTTAATGGAAACAGTAGACGGTTCTCCACTTACGTCAGGCCCGGTTACACATGAGACTGTGCCCTTAAAATTGATTCTGGAAGTGAATCACCATGAGTCTATATCTTTCCACCTAATTTCCTCAACACAGTTTCCAGTGATTTTGGGTATACCCTGGCTTGCTCTGCATAACCCACAGATTGATTGGAAGACTAGAACTTTGTCCTTTCCTTCAGAACACTGCTTAATGAATTGTCAACCCTCTAAGGCGACACCTGTTACCACAACAATTAATGAAATGGTTGCTACAAACTTAACTAAGCTTCCGCTACAATATCAGGATTTTGCAGATGTCTGTGATAAGAAGAATGCTGATCAGCTTCCACCTCACAGGCCTTATGATTGCCCCATAGAGCTGCTACCTGGAGCTGCTATCCCATTTGGCCGTATATACTCCCTTTCTGAGCCTGAATTGAAAGCCCTTCGTGAATACATACAAGAAAATCTTGCTAAAGGCTTTATTCGACCATCCACTTCTCCAGCAGGAGCTCCTATATTCTTTGTAGAAAAGAAAGATGGCAGTCTACGACCATGTGTTGATTACAGGGACATTAATAAAATCACTGTTAAAAACCGTTATCCCTTGCCTCTCATTCCTGAACTTCTGGAGAGACTTCGTTCAGCTAAAATATTTACGAAGCTTGATCTACGGGGGGCATATAATCTGGTTCGCATAAGACCAAATGATGAATGGAAAACAGCTTTCAGAACCAGGTACGGACATTACGAATATCTAGTAATGCCATTTGGGCTTTGTAATGCCCCTGCAACTTTTCAGCATCTAATCAATGATGTACTACGGGATCTCCTGGATCAGTTTGTTGTGGCATATTTGGATGATATCCTGATATTTTCTGATAATCTTGAAAATCACAGAAAACAGGTCTGCATTGTTCTTGAGCGCCTTCGTACCCACCACCTATACATTAAACTGGAAAAATGTGAGTTTGAACAAACAGAAATTCAGTTCCTGGGGTATGTAATAACTCCTAAAGGTTTAAGTATGGACGCAAGTAAAATTAAAGCTGTGCTGGACTGGCCCATCCCCAAGAATGAAAAAGATATACAGAGATTTGTGGGGTTTGCCAATTTTTACAGGCGTTTCATTAAGAATTTCTCTGCCGTTATTACACCGATCACTGAACTTACACGTAAAGGGACTCCTTTTCAGTGGTCCAATAAGGCTGACACTGCATTTTCCAAATTAAAGACTCTGTTTACATCTGCCCCTATCTTGGTACATCCTCAGCCAGAATTGCCATTTACTGTAGAGGTAGATGCTTCTGATTCAGCTGTTGGGGCTATACTGTCTCAAAGGACTGGACCTAAGATGTTGTTACATCCATGTGCCTTCTATTCCCGCCAGATGTTACCAGCAGAAAGAAATTATGACATAGGGAATAAAGAACTTTTGGCTATAAAAGCTGCCTTCACCGAATGGAGACATCTCTTGGAGGGAGCCACCCATCCAATTACTGTCCTCACAGATCACAAAAATCTGGAATGTATCCAATCCGCTAAGAGACTGTCAGCCAGACAAGCACGCTGGTCCCTATTTTTCTCAAGGTTTAATTTTTTTATTTCATACCGCCCTGGTTCCAGAAATGGCAAGGCGGATGCCTTGTCTAGGATAGCTGACCCCCTCCATACTACAGTAACCAAGGCCACCATCTTGCCGGAGAGCAGATTTTTAGGAGTTACCTTTCCTTCTGATCTAATGTCTCGCATTAAAAAGGGCTACTCTAAAGATCCAGTTTTTCGTGATCCTCCTCGTGATCTTCATATGACCATGCTTAATGGGTTTTGGATTTTTCAACAACGTCTGTTTGTTCCAGAATCAGTGCGACTGGACGTTTTACGCCTCTACCATGACTCTAAACCAGCAGGTCATCCAGGAATCCGAAAGACACAAGAACTACTTACCCGATCCTTTTGGTGGCCTAAATATTATGAGGATGTTAAGAAGTATGTGTCCTCTTGTGATGTATGTGCCAGACATAAGACTCCTCGCTCATCCCCTGTTGGCTTGCTTCAGCCTCTTCCGATTCCTCATCGTCCCTGGGGATCTATATCCATGGACTTTATTGTGGAACTACCTCCCTCTAAGGAACACACTACTATTCTTGTTGTTGTGGACCGGTTAACCAAGATGAGTCATTTCATACCAGCTCGTGGTCTCCCTTCAGCTAAACAGACTGCTGACCTTGTTATTCGGGAAATATTTCGCTTGCATGGAGTGCCTGATGAAGTAATTTCTGACAGGGGAGTGCAGTTTACATCTCATTTTTGGAAATATTTTTGTTCTATTCTAGGTATTAATGTAAATCTGTCTTCAGCTTTTCATCCACAAAGTAATGGACAGACTGAGCGAACCAACCAGACTTTAGAACAATATTTGCGGTGCTATATTAGTTACCTGCAGGATGACTGGCTGGATTTTCTACCCACGGCGGAGTTTGCCTATAACAATGCCCAACACTGCTCCACTTCTCTGAGCCCATTTTTTGCCAATTATGGTTACCATCCAACCTTTCTAGTGAGTCTCCCAATTACTACTCCCATTCCTGCAGTCACTGACCGGCTAACCGCCTTACGAGATTCCCAAGAACTGTTGAAGGAGACTCTTTCGGAGGCTCAGGAATGTTACAAAAGAGCTGCTGATAGGCACAGAAAGGAGGCCCCAGTTTATCATGTTGGTGACAAGGTTTGGCTGTCAACAAAGAATCTTAAGCTTAGGATTCCTTCTCATAAATTGGGTCAAAAGTTCATGGGACCTTTTAAGATAATCGCTCAGATCAATGCAGTCACCTTCCGTCTGCAACTTCCGGATTCCATGAAAATACATCCGGTGTTTCACGTGGCACTGCTTAAACCTTTTTATGAAAATACTTTCCCTGGTCGAGCCTTGCCTGCCCCACCACCAGTCCTCGTGGATGGTGAAGATGAATACGAGGTGGAAAAAATTCTTGACTCCAGGATCTTCCGCAACAAGCTTCAATACTTGGTTCATTGGAAAGGCTATGGTGAGGAGGATAGATCGTGGGAACCAGTGGACAATATTCATGCTCCTGATCTTCTTCAGTCTTTCCATGCACAGTACTCTGCTAAACCAGGAAATAGGGCATCCAGAGGCTGCGCCTGTAGAGGTGGAGGTAATGTGAGGAACTGACTCTGCTGGGTTTCGAACCCTGGTTTACATGGTGCTAAACCTTTTCCTTACCAGTACACCAGCCTGCCTTTTGCAAATTTACCTGAGATCTTATACCATTGCTTGTAGAGTCAAGGTTATCAGTGACAACTCTCTTCAGCTGTGTCTGGTCAGGTGTCTGGTTCTTGGCCTATAAAAGCCACTTCCTGTCTCTGTACCTTTGCCAGATTATTGTGGTTCCTGTACTCTTTAATCAAGCGTGTTCCTGTTTCTCCTTCCTATTGCTGAATTTGGACTGTTTTGACTTTGCTGCTTCTCCTTCCCACTGACCTCGGCTTGCCTCACTACGATTATCATCTTTCTGTTCCAGTCTCCCATCTCTGCTTAAGACCAGAAGGCCACTCAAGGCTCAGGGGCTCAACCACCTGGGTAACGAGTGGCTACCTCTGGCAGAAAACATTGCTGATCTGGCTACTGGACTCCAAAACTTTGTAACATCAATATCATTACATTAGGTTAGTATTGTGTACTGATCAATATAGGACTGAACATGCCAAAGGGCCCACATTTTTCTAAATTAACATATCATGCGTGATATTCTGTGTGACATCTCCTCAAACATAGGAGCACATTATTCCAGTAGTGTGTCTCCTTGGATCTAGCACATTATTCCAGTAGAGTGTCTCCTTGGATTTCCATTTGCAGTTTATCTCCCAGTGCTGTATTGTGTGAGGCACTGATGCAAAAAACAATATGTGTGCACAAACCACAGTGCAATAAGTGCTCAACAGATAAATAGGAGAAAAAAACCTCCCTGAACCAGGTAGGATTTCCCCGAAGACTTCCTCCTGTCTTCAACAGAACATGTATATCAAAAAAGGGGACAATCTGCTAAACAAATGACAAGAACAGTGCATAGCGCATAACTGTGTGTATGAATAAACCAAATGTATAGTTTTCAAATGGCCACTCACACTTTCGTTGAAATAAGAATGCCTTGAAAATAAATTGCTCTTTTCAGCAAAATAAATTGCTCTTTTCAGCATAAATGCCCTTCCAGGAATGATTCTTCCACCACTTTTAAACTCTCATGGAACAGTTAAAAGGTGTGTGCTCAAAGAAAAAAACAGAAATTGTAGTACATATTTAAAAATGTAGAAAAAATAATTTAATCACTTACATCTAAATATGCACTTCCTGCATTTGGGTGAGGGTCGTTCCCCATTGTTCAGATGTAAAGCCTTCCCCAAGTTCCTGTTCCAATTTTATTATGGAGGACAGTTTCAATACCCAGTCAGCAGTCAATGTTCCTATACTAGACATTTAATGGTGAAATTACTTCCTATATATATAAGGATATAATAAAGTCAATAATGCTTGCAAAAAGGCAATAAAAGTGGTTAAACTGGAAAATGAGAAACTGCCAAAGAAAGCAAAACCAACACCCAAATTTTTGTTCAAGTACATCAATTATAAAAAAAACAAAAAATGATAGTTTAGGTAAACTGAAAACAGAGCTGGGTCTGTTAGTTAAGGAAGACCAGGAAAAGGCAGAAATTTTGAATAACTATTTTTTTTCTGTATATATTAATGAGGATCCTCATTAGAGGCAAGAGATAAGCAAATGATTGCTGCAAGAAAAAAAACTTGCAAATAACTTGTGATTGGATGACTCAAGACAAGGTGCTACAGCAGTTAAAGAAAATGAATGTTAAAATAAAGCTCCGGGGCCTGACGATATTCACCCAAGAGTACTTAAGGAGCTAAGTGGGGAAATAAGTGAACCTCTTTTGTTTCAGGACTTGTACCGGAGGATTGGAGGAAGGCAGATCCTTGCCTGTAAATTATAGATCTGTGAGCTTAACTTCTGTGACTGGGAAAGTATTTGAAGTGCTATTAATGGATAATATTCAGGAATTCATTGGTAAGAACTGTTATTAGGAATAATAAGCATGGTTTTATGAAACATAGGTCATGTCAAACCTAATTTCATTCTACAAAGAAGTAGAAGTATAGATCACAGTGTTGCAGTGGATTGGATCTACTTGGATTTTGCCAAGGCATTTGATACGGTTCCTCACAATAGGTTAGTGTCAAACTAAAAGAAATTGGTAGAAATTAATATTCTTGTTCTTGGGTAGAACATTGGCTTAAGGATCGAGTACAACGAGTTGTCATTAATGGTGCATTTTCAAGCTGGACAAAAGTGGTAAGTGGTGTCACTCAGGGTTCTGTTTTGGGACCGCTTCTATTTAAGATATTTAGAAATGATCTTGAAATAGGCATTGAAAGCCATGTTTTAGAGTTTGCAGATGACACAAAGCTTTGAAAAGTAATACAATGTGAATAGGATATTGCTTTGCTGCAGAGGGATTTAGATTGGGGTATTGGGCACTAAAATGGCAGACTAGATTTAATGTAGAAAAATGCAAAGTTATGCACTTCGAGGTAAAGAATGCACAAGCAACTTACACCCTATATGGTAGTAAATGAGGGGATAACAACACAAAAGAAGGATTTGGGAATTGTTATAGACAACAAATTAGACTGCAATATGCAATGTCAATCAGTAGTGGCTAAGGCCAGTAAGATTTTGTCATGTATAAATAGGGGCATACATTCTTGGGATGAAAATATAATTTTGCCGCTTTATAAATCGTTGGTAAAACCACACCTTATATGTGCTGTGCAATTTTGGGCACCTGTTCTAAAGAAGGATATCATGGCACTAGAATAAGTGCAGATAATAGCTACAAAATTGATCAAATGAATAGAACATTTTAGTTATGAAGAAAGGTTAAAAATCTAAATCTCTTTAGTTCGGAAAAACGGCGCCTCAGAGGGGATATGATAACATTATACAAATATATTCGGGGCCAGAACAAACCAGGTAAAGATGTAGTTGTAGTTGTCGTATTCTAGCTAACAACATAAATCTTTAATATGGAAAAAGTTAATGCAGACAATGATGTCCTAGATAGCTAATGCAGGCAGGCCCCTGGTATTGGGAAGCCTATGTGCCTGGACCAGCAGAAGTTCTCTCTTGTCTTCGAAGGATGGTACGAAATAAAGGTTTTGAGGTAGCCAATGTGGAATATTGAGCAGGAGGGCCAGTGTTTTACATTAAGCTTATAATAAGATATTTCTCCAAATTCTTTCTTTTAAAACATAGTTGAGTTTTCCAAGTGACCATTAGGGGTTTTGATAGATAGAATAATATAATCTACAAACAAAATTTTGTGAGTTATATCCCCAATATCAATACTTCTAATTTCAGGTGTTATTCTGATCAATTCAGCCAGTGGTTGCATGGCTGAAACAAATAGCAATGGAGACAACATACACCCGTGTTTGGTACCATTTGTAAGGGGAATGGTATCTGATATAAAACAAGTAGCTGATATGTGCTGTTGGGTGACTATAAAGAGCTATAACAGACTCTAAATAACCCATGTGGGCCCTATCGAATGCCTTCTCTGTGTCCAAAGATAAGATCAGAGAAGGCACCATAATAGTATTGACATGATGGATTTTGTTAATAAATCTCCTGGTTCCATCTGAGGCCTGCCGCCCTAACACAAAACATTAATAAGATGAGGCATAATTTTTGCCAATCTGTTCACAAGAACATTTGCATGTAGTTTGGAATCATGGTTGATCAATTAAAGGAGCAGGAAATTAGAACATTTGCCGGGGCTACTACCTGGCTTTGGTATGGTGATGCAAACCTATCATCATTAAACAATCTGACCAAATGTGGTAACAAAATGTCAGAATTTTTTTTACAATACGACATAGTAAATCCATCTGGTCCTCAAGCTTTACCAGACAATGTAATTTTACAATTTAAAATATGAATTTATCTTTTTTTTTCAATATAATCTTTATTAAATATTTTTTTTCATTTCTAAAACATACAAGACAAAAAGTTAATGCCAGGATTACAAGTTGATCCAGCACGCAGAACTGTGTCACACCGAGGACTAAGGATAACGTATAACCGGACCTTAGACTTAACGTATCCAAGAATAGTCAAAATACTTGCCGAGGTCAGGAACACAGAATCTGACACAACGATGAAGGAAAGCCAAAAGTCAAGGATACCAGAATTCAGGGAAGTCAAAACGAAGCCAAAGTCAAATACCAGATGCGATGAAGTGCCTTTCGCCACTTGGGCTTGGAGAGGACTAATGGCTAGCCTTTTGCCTTGTGACCATGGCCCCTGGTAGGTATTGAGAGTTAAAAACACTATGTGGGCTTATTGGCTTTAAAAAGACTGTTTCTGGCCCTTTAATTTGTACTGTTACAGTTCTGCACTTTTGAACTGGCACTTCAGATACAGTCGAAGTGCCGAAGTAGTCAAAGTGGCTGCCTTTCTGGATATGAACACATGGTGGCGGCCATTTTAATTCAGTCGAACCCGTTCAGCGGTGTTTGATCATAATCGGATATGCGATGGTACGAACACCGCTGAACTTCTACCTTCTCTGGAATTTCAACACTTAGAATGGAGTCGAACAGCGTTCGACAATACGAACACCACATTAACATTGCTATTTCAACAGTATTTGAACTAAGGTGAATGGACCAGCCGCACAGCCCAAATCTCTGGAACTGTTTTGGGCATGAAAATGTGCCTGCGGTCGGTCAAAATGGGACTTCCAGCTATCTCCCGAACCACTGGACCAATTTGCATGATTTTTGGATATGTTGGTTCCCTAATTATGCTGGTTCAGAAAATGTCACTTCATTGGAATGTGATAATTTTGAAGTTATAGAAAATGTGTAAAAAGTATATTTTTCGCTTGGAGATAATTGAGTTGATACAGCAATTAACTAAATTATATCCCAAGCAGAGGGGAGGAAGTTACTGTAATGAATGGGAGTGTTTATCTGTGTAACTGTAAACTATTGGTTGTTGAGTTTGTGTTTACACGTTCAAATGGGGCTTTGTTATTTTTTTGTGTAAAATAGACCTCCACTTAACTAACGAACATCGCTTTAACTTAACTACGTTTTCACTGCTGCCGCCTTCGAATGGGACTTTGTTATTTTTCAGGGCAGAAATAGACCGACGGCACAGCCTGGATCTGTGGAACTGATGTGCGGTCGGTCCAAAGAAACTTTTTACTATTTCTGGAACCCCTGAACGGATTTGCATGAATTTTGAATATGTTTGTCCCCACGTTGTGTTGTTCAGAAAAATATAAGTCTTATTCCTGTATGATGAAAAATTGGAAAGTTATAAAAATGCATAAAAAGTATAATATTTAGCTTGGAGATAATTGAGTATAACCAGTAAGAAACTCAATTATCTCCCAAGCAAAGGGGAGGAAATCTATGGGTTGTAACCATTGTCTGATTGGTCAATGTCTAATTGTCTGTGGGTGTCTCCCTTGCATGGGAGTACGGCATAAAAGGAGAGTACCTGTCATTAAAACTTCAGTTCTACTGTACCCTTCAAAACGTAGCTTTGTCTTTTTATTGAAAGGGAACCTGCTCAGCTAATCACTAGCTTTTGTAAGAGCTCTACCTCTCCCTCTCTACTTGGATCCAGCTGATGGAAAGTAGGCTACTCCATTACTACACAGCATCTTGCTGGGAAGAAGGATGTCCCCAACGGCTGATACCCCCCTCTCCACTGGGGTAGCCGTTACAGTTACCTTTATTCAAACAGAGATTGCAGGCTTTTAAAACTGAACTAACTCCCTAAGTTTCTTACTTCCTGTGACAAGACCAATCTCGCCACATTGCATTGGAGAAGCCTGGTTGCTCGCCTGCTGCCCTTGGACTATGGCCCCATGTTAAAAGACATCTTTTTTACCTGCCGAAAAGACTCATTCGTGCTTTCCTGCCTGGTGTTCGGTAGATTCAATCTACCGAACAACCGTACGAATGACTGGACCACCTGGGAGCTGGAGTGTGCCGGCAATTAGCAATTGAACTGTATTCGTGTGGTCTGAGTGCCATTTGCTTAATAATGTGCGCTCAGACCTGAGCTATCTGGGGATATGTTAAATGTATGCTTTTAATGTTATGTGTCTCACATAGTGCATTTTAATAGTAATTCGTGTTATAGTATCCCCACGTGCTAATGGCGATTTGCCTTTGTCTTGGAAGATAATTGAATTACTTCTCAATTAACTCCAAGGCAGAGGGGAGGAAGCCAGTATGCATTGTGGGAATATAATGTGACTGTGCGTCCTATTTGTCTACTTGTCTGTCCTTTGTTACAGTCTCTCATTTGGTCCCCTAGGGGAGTGTCCACCAAAGGGGAGACCTGCATAAATACTGGGCAGGTAGCCCTCATTAAACAGACCACTGCTTGACCCTCAACACGGAGCCTTGTCTTGTCTTTGGGGGGATTTACTGAACGCTGATAGAGACTGATTGCTAGGAGTGTAAGCCGCTTGGATGCTTTTCCTATTCGTCTGTTAACAGTGATTGGCATGGTTCCAGTTAGTGTGTTTGGAGTGCTATATTGGATGCCATTCGGGAGTTTGGAGCATTCACTTATTGGCGGTTCGTGAGTTTGGTGTTCTACAATAGCTGTGCCTGCATCTCTGGAAAGGGGGAAGATTGTCTAAACGGTTTTACCCCTTGTGTGCAAAACGGTCCGTTACACTTCCCATGTCCAGGGATTTAAATTTCAAGATATTGTAAAAATTGCTCCTATTGCCTTCTAAAATTGTTTTTTTTTTCTTTTTCCTTTTACTCCTTTCCCTTCTTTCTTTTTCTCTTTTCTCCTTCCCTTATTTTCTTCCTTCTCTTTTTTTCTGTTTGCCTTTTTCTTCTTTTTCCTTTTCCTTTCTTAGGAGATTCTGTTAAATATCCTCATAGCTAAATGTGATTAAACTGTTGTTTATCTTTCACCAGCATGCATCCCATATTTTTTTTTTCCTATTTACATTTTGTTTGTTAAACATTTATTCCATTTTGATCTGAAATTTAAATTGATGACCAGGATATATTATTTTCATTTTTCCAATGTATAGAAATAACAATTTTAGTTGTCAAAAATAGGTGGGTTATGATCAATTTATTCACAAGATAGGTGGCCAATTAAAATGAAGTAAAGCCACTTCTGGAGCTTTCTTTTTTTTAAAGTTTAACGTTGTCAAAATAAACTGATATGTGTTTTCCCATAAGTTTTTTATTTTAGCACAGTCCCACCAAACATGAAGATATGTACTTGTATTTGTTCTACATCTCCATCAAAGATGATCTTCGTTAGGAAACATTTTACTCATTCTCTCTGGGACTAAGTACTATTGAGTACTTTGAAATAAGATGCTATTAGATTTAAAGAGTGGGTGATTTTAGTCATGCTTATCAAAGAAGAACCCTAGTCTCTCATATCTATATTGATGATTAATTATTTTTCCCATACACCTAGGGTTGTAGGTTTTTTCTTTCATCAGAAATCTTCTTAGAGACAAAGCTTTTTGTGACGAGAGCAATCTCGCCACATTGCATTGGAGAAGCCTGGTTGCTCACCTGTTGCCTTTGGATTATGGCCCCATGTTAAAAGGCTTGATTTAACCCTGCAAAGATAAGAAAGCCAGGTCATTTGGTGCTTGCCCTGTTTGAGCAGTGATACCCCAGATAGCTATGCCATGGAGCCCATTCGTATAATGAAAGACTATGGGAAAGACTTTGGCTCCATGGCAGTTGAACTGTATGTGTGTGCTCTGAGCGCCATTCAGTAATAATGTGCGCTCAGACCTAAGCTATCTGGGCATATGTTGAATGTCTGTATTTTATGTCATAAATGTAACCTTGTGTATTTTATTGTATTTTACTGTCTTTTTGCTGCCATGTGTTCAATGGAGTTTTGCCTCTGTCCTTGGAGATAATTGGATTACTTCTAATTATCTCCAGGATAGAAGAATCTGTGGAACTGGTTTTGGGCAGAAAAGCCATGCTTCCTGTGGTCACAAAGGACTACGATCTATCTTTTGAACCACTTGACCAATTTGTATGATTTTGACGTATGTTTGTATTTGGAGTATGCTGATTCTGAAAATGTAATTTATGTGAATGTGATGCATACTTTTCAAGTTATGAATAATGTGAAAAATTTTATTTCTCTGCTTGTGCTAATTAAATTACCTATTGTGTAAGTTAATTGTATCACAGGCAGAAGGGAGGATTTTGTGTGGGAGTGTCTGAATGTATGGTATGTGTTTACTGGTTGTGTTCCAAAACCCTGTGGGTGGTACTAATGTGTAAGAATGTGTACATAAGAACAATAAACCCACAGCTCTGTCTGTTCACTGCTTGACCCTCAACACAGAGCTTTGTCTCGTTCTTGGGGGGATTTATTGTATGCTGTTGCAGTTCGATTGCTAGGAGTGTAAACCTATTCGTATGGTTTTTCGTATTCGGCTGTTTACAACATTCGTATGGTTTCCTGTTCGGCGGATTGGTGTTCTGCAGTAGCTGTGCCTGCATTTCTGGAAGGGGAAGACCTTCTAAATGGCGGTTTAACCCTTTTATGCTGAGGGTGCCGTAACACTTTTCAAAAAGGTTTCTATACAAGATTAAAATTAAATAGTGTCTTTTTTTATGTCCACTATTAACAAATTGGATCTTATTAGATGATGTGACAGACCCATCCGTATGAACCAAGATTGCTGTGTTCGTCTGTTTTGCCGTTTGCATGAATTTAGCCGTTTGTATGCCTTGTTTAAGTGAATGTACTTTTCTGCCGAACGGAAATGTCAAACGCACGGCCACCCAGAAGAGAAGTGTGCTGCTGGTTAACCTATTGATCCCAATTAGAACGTTGCGGTTAACCACAGACACTATTCAATTAAATCCGAATACAGGGTGGTCGTCGTTCGTATGTCGACTACGAGGAGGCGGCCATTTTAACCATGCGAAAGACCAGCGGTGTTCGACGGTTATTTAATGGAACTAAAAACGGACACTTTTTCAACCGAACACCGCTGAAGCCGTCGACCTCCCTTCTCAATCGACAGAAGTGTGCGAACACCGGCCGTTCGGGAGATGTAAAGGCACGAATAGACTTACCCCAGATAGCCTTCCCATGGAGTCAATCGCATATCGAAGAACTGTAATAGACTTTGACTCCATGGCGATTGAACTGTGCGTATGGGATCTGAGCGCTATTCGCCAATAATATGCCCTCAAATCCAGGCTATCTGGGGATGTGTTACACGAATGTAATATGTTCGGCAGTTATAAAGTTATATATTTTTATGTGTTTTGTGACTTGTATTTAAAATGGCGATTTGCCTCTGCTCTGGGAGATAATTGAATTACTTCTCAATTATCTCCCGGGCAGAGGGGAGGAAACTGTGATGTATGCTGGGAATATTGTGTGATTGTATGTCTGAAATGTCCCTATGTCCATCTGCTATTCCAGTCTCCCATTTGGTCCCCTAGGGGAGTGTCCACCAAGTGGGAGACCTGCATAAATACGGGCAGGTAGCCCACATTAAACTCAGTTCGTGTTTTACCCTCAATGCGGAGCTTGGTCTCGTTATTGGGGGGATTTTATTACCGGCGACTAGAGACTGCTATTTGGAACTATTTGCCGCTTGGAAGATATTGACGTTCGGCTGATATTGGCAGTTTGTGAACTTGTGGCTCGTGAAGGGAGGGAGCCGTACGGATACCGTTCAGGAGTTTGGAGTGTTCCCTGGCTGGCGGTTCGCATGGTTGTATTGCATATGCTTACAGACAACATTATTGCGAACGGGGAGCATTGACTAAACGGCGGTTTGTACATTTATTATTGAAGGTACCGTAACAGATGAGATGTTGTATTCTCAGTTTGTCTCCAGTGTGTTTCTTGTAGAAAACATAAATAAATCTGTTCTTTAATTAAATAGTTATATTTTTTGTTGGTGAGTTCATGCCCTGGACATTCAGCGTAAACATTTCCTTGTTTGGAACTCTTCCCTCTCCCTGTTGGCACAAATCTGTACAAATCTTTTATTATTATTGCATATTATTTATTTATTTATAAAATATTTTACCAGCAAAGATACATTGAGATTTCTCTTGTTTTCAAGTATGTCCTGGATGTTTTCAAGTATGTCCTGGGTATATACGTACAAACATATAAACATAAAGTCTAAAATCAGATTGGGGTTTTAACTGAAATTTGTACAAAGGTTGTCCCATCATACTACTGAGGGATCGACCTTAAGCTGTGTCTTTTACAGACACTAAGTGGGTGCCCGGCAAGACGTTCATTTATCTTTCTGTTAAACCTGTTGGTATTAATCAGTTAAATCTTTGAAACTCACTATTCCTTATCTTATCATAGTGATGTTATATGGTAGACTTCTTTTAATTTATAAACTCATTACAATGATGGAGTGAAAAAAAGATATCACCCTACTCATACATAAATTAGCACATTTGAGTTATAATCTACGTATAAAGATCACTGCTGATTGACATTGCACATTGTTGCTTAGTTTGTTGTCTACAACTATTCGCAATTCCTTCGTTTCCATTAAGGGTATAAATTGCTTGTGCATTCTTTATGCTGAAGTGCATAACTTTGCATTTTTCTACATTAAATCTCATAATTTGAGTGCCCAGTCTATCTAAATCCCTGTGCAACAAGTAATAGCTTGCTCACATTGCATTACTTTACAGAGTTTTGTGTCATCTGCAAACACTGAAACATGACTTCAAAATGCTTTTTTCAAGATCATTGTGACAGTTCTCTGTACCTCATTTTAAACTTTTAAACTCGTGTTCATCTAAACCATTCGTCTGTAACAGATTCACATTTATTGTACTAATGGCCAGCCTTTTGTCTTGTGATTATGGTCCCTGTGACTTGTTTGGCTCTAAGGCACTGTTTCTAGCTCTTTAAATACTGTTGGAACAGATCTACACTTTCGAAGTGGCACTTCGGATACAGCTGAAGTGTCAAAGTAGTCGAAGTGGCTGCTATTAGACATTCGACCACATGGCGGGGGCCATTTAATTCAGTCGAACAAGGTCAGCTGTGTTTTGTCGTCGAGTTCATGGAACTCAAATCGGACACGCAACAGCTTGAACACCGCTGAAACTTTACCTTCTCTGGATTTTGACTCTTTGACTGGAGTCAAACACCGTTCGACTATTCAAACGGCACTTCAACATGGAACCCCATTCGTGCATTCGAAGGGAACTTAGACACTGAAAATAGACCAGCCACACAGCCTAATTCTCTGGAACTGTTTTGGGCATGAAAATGTGCATGCAGTCAGTCAAAAGAGACTTCCAGGAATTTCCTGAACCCCTGCTCTGATCTGGGTGATTTTTGGATATGTTGTTCACCCAGATCAGGGCTATCAGGGGATATATTTATGGAGATAGGTTATGTTTTGGAGTGTTTTCTGTATTGTAAAAAAACTTTTTCGTTTGGAGATAATTGAGTTGATACAATAATTAACTCAATTATCTCCCAAACAGACGGGAGGGTTTGTGTACAGTGACTGGGAGTGTTCAAGTGTAAAACTCTGTTTTTATTGGATTGTGAATTTCATGTCCTGGGCGGTAACCTTGTGGGGAAAAACTGCTTAAAAGAGCAGCTGTACCATTAAACCTTAAGTTCTTACTTTACCCTCAATCTAGAGTCTTGTCTCTTATTGGGGAAACTGCTATAAAGCTATCACACTAGCTCTCTACTAAGAGCTTCTCTACTTGGATGCCTGCTGGAATGCTGTGAATACCCCTCACACTCGGGAGAAGGACACCCTCTAGCGGTGGGACCCCCTCTACTCATCGGGGTAACCGCTACAATAATTTATAAACATGTTAAATAGAAGGGGTCCCAGAACAGAACCCTGAGGGACATCACTTGCCACCTCTGTCCAGCTTGAAAACTTACCATTAATGGCAACTCTCTGTACTCTATTTTTAATCTCAAGAACAAGAATTTTCATCTAGACCGATTTCTTTCAGTTTGAATACTAATCTGTTGTGTGGAACTGTATCAAATGCCTTGGCAAAATCCAAGTAGATCACATCCACTGTTGATCTATACGTCTACTTAATTATTTGTAGAATGAAATCAAGTTAGTTTGACATGACCTGTGCTTCATAAAACCATGCTGTTTTTGCTGATAACCACATTCTTCTCAAGGAATTCTTGAATATTATTATTATTTTATTATTTATATAGTGCCAGCTAATTCCGTAGCGCTGTACAATGGGTGGACACGTAATTGCAACCAGACAAATGGATGCACAGGAACAGAGGGGTTGAGGGCCCTGCTCAATGAGCTTACATGCTAGAGGGAGTTGGGTATAGTGACACAAAAGGTATAAGTACGGGTAATGAAATAGGTTGCTAGAAAAGTAATCACTAAGAAGTAGGTGTAATGAAATAGGTTACTAGAAAAGTAATCACTAAGAACGTAGTAGGTTATTTTTTACAGTTTCAGGAGAGGAGTCATGGGGGAGGGGGAGGGGATGAAAACCCACTAACAGTTTAGATGATATGCTTTCCTGAAGAAGTGTATTTTCCAAGATTTTTTGAAGGAGTGGAAACTGGGTGAAAGTCTAATGGAGAAGGGAAGGGAGTTCCACAGAAAAGGTGCAGCCCCTGGAAAAGTCTTGGAGGCAAGCATCAGATGTGGGAGTATGTACAGAGGATAGGCGTAGGTCTTTGGCAGAGCACAGGGGCCTCGATGGGACATATTTGTGTATTAGGGAGGATAGGTTGTTTGGAGCAGCATTATGTAGGGACTTGTAAACAAGCACCAGAATCTTAATTTGAGCCCTATATCTAACTGGAAGCCAATGTAGGGACTGACAGTGGGAGGTGCGGGCCGTCAGGAAAATGAGCCTCACCGTGCATTCATTATAGATTGCAGCGGTGCTATCTTACCAGACCACTGAGAAGGGGATAGCAGTAGTCAAGGCGAGAAAGAACAACAGCATGGACCAGCACCTTAGCTGCGTCTGGTGTTAAATAAGGGTGGATGAGAGCTATGTTTTTGAGATGGAAGCGGACGAATTTGGCGATTGACTGGACATGAGGGCTGAAGGAGAGGTCGAAGTGAAAGAGAACACCTAGGCAGCGAGCCTGTGAGGTAGAGGTGATGATGGCGCCATTGACATGGAGGGAGACAGACATGGGAGTAACAACACTTGAGGGAGAAAGGACCAGAAGTTCTGTTTTGGACAGGTTGAGTTTAAGGAAGTGAGAAGCCATCCAGATAGAAATCGCGGAGAGGCAGTCAAAAACACAAGTCAAGATGGGTGGAGATAGATCAGGAGAGGACAGGTAGATTTGTGTATCATCTGCATATAAATAATAATGGAAGCCAAAGGAGCTGATGAGTTTACCAAGGGAGGCAGTATAGATAGAGAACAGTAGGGGACCAAGGGCAGAACCTTGTGGAATGCCAACAGGTTGGGAAGAAGAGGCTGAGCCAGAGGAAGAAACACTGAAAAAGTGTTGGGAGAGGTAGGAGGAGCACCAGGAGAGAGCAGTATCCTGTAGACCGAGATTATGGTGAATGAGAAGAAGCTGTTGATGATCAATAGTGTCAAAGGCAGCAGAAAGATCAAGGAGAGTTAGGATAGAGTAATGGCCGCGAGATTTAGCAATGATTAAATCGTTGGATACTTTGGTCACAGCTGTTTCAACAGAGTGACGAGAGCGGAATCCAGACTGAAAGAGGGTCAAGCAGAGAGTTGGATTTGAGGAAGTCTGTCAATCTTGCATACACAACTCTCTCAAGGATCTTGGAGGCAAATGGCAGTAGCGATATAGGGCAGTAGTTGGATGGGGACCACATGGCGGGGGCCATTTAATTCAGTCGAACAAGGTCAAGGTTGGGCTTTTCCAGTGTCGGTGTTATGGTTGCATGCTTGAAGGGTGAGGGAAATGTGCTGGAGGAATGGGAGAGATTGAAAATTTTTGTGAGAGGACTAGCAAGAGAGGGAGACAAAGTGAAGATGAGATATGAGGGAGTAGGATTGAGGGAACAGGTGGTGGGGTGGGAGGACCAGAGCAGAGCCCTTTTCCATTGTAGTAAGTGCGAATGAGCATAGAACAGTGGAGGGAGTGGAGTTGGGTGAGGTATTGGAAGGGGAGGGAGAGAGATTAGAGATCTCTTCCCTCTTTGTAGTGAAGTGAAATGAGTTGCAAAGTTTGAGGTGGACAGGGTGGTAGAGGAGGGGGAGCAACAGGGCAAAGGAGAATATTAAAAGTGTGAAATAGTCGTTTGGGTTCACGGGAGAGTGTGGTTATCAGGTTATTGAAGTAATTTACTTTTGCAGAGGAAAGAGCCAGAGTGTAGGAACGCATAAATTTATAGTGGAGGAAGTCAGGTGCAGAGTGAGACTTTGTACAACAGTGTTCAGCAGTTCTTGAACATTTTTGGAGATATCGGGTCTGCCTATTGTGCCAGGGTTGTAATTGGAAGCACTTGCTGCATTTAAATGTAGGAAGAGAGAGTGGAGAGAGTGGAGTTGTAGAGTGAGGTTGCAGAGTTAGGGCAAGTGAGATTTGAGATGGGTAAAAGGGGTGCGGGGTGAGAGTCTCCCCAGTGAAGAGCAGCGGTTGCAGAAGCAAGTGGCCCTGCGGATGCCCTTCCTGGGAGAGCAGCCCCTGGAGGAATGGGTGAAGAAACAGGAGCACCGGGTACGGCAGTAGCTATGGCTGGAGGATGCCTACCAGGCGCTCTGGTGGTATATGGCACAGTATATACCTTGGACAGCTGAGCATGACAAGCCAGAGGGAGAGGAGTTTGATGGTCCTGGCTTGTTATGGGAGTCCTTTGCAGAGCCTGACTTCGGGAGCCCTGCGCAGACCAGACTTCAGGACATTTACTACGAGAGGGAGGCTAGGCATGACTGGGATGACCCCCATGAGGTAGAGCATGACCTGGTTCACCTAGCAACCCTGGAGTGGGAAGTGGAGCAGGACTACCGAGATCTCTTCCTCTCCATTGGGAAGGCTGAGCAGGACAGCAAGGTGACAGACCCACATCCAGACCCATTCAGCTGGGTAGATATTGTGGAGATTTACTGGGAAGGACCCCAGGTGGTCGGTGGAGATGGGACCGAGGTCTCTCCACCGGTCCTGCAGGGAATTGGGAGCCCAGTCTCCATTCCCCAGCAGCAGGCTGAGTTACAGGGGGCAGAGACAGTCAGTTCTGTCCCCCAGCAGCAGAGTGATATGCAGGGAATTGGGAGCCCAGTCTCCATTCCCCAGCGGCAGATCGATGTACAGGGAATTGGGAGCCCAGTCTCCATTCCCTGTGGTAGACTGAGAAGAGATGGTCGGTCCTGCTCCCAAACAGCAGTGTGTGTTACAGGGAATATAGAGCCCAGTCTCCTTTCCCCAGCAGCAGGACTCAGTCGGTCTTCCTCCCCCGCGGCTGGAAGTATGTATGGGAGAGGAGCTCGATACCCCCTCTCCCCAGCGGCAGATTAACGCACCAGGGGGAGACAGTAAGCTCCACAACCATGCAGATGGGACCATGGTCTCTGCACTTACAGCACAGGGGGTAGGGACAGTTGGTCCTGTCCCCCAGCAACAGGGCTGTTTAGACAAAGGGGAGACAGTCGGTCTCCCCCCCACAGCAGCATGATGCTTTGTCCAAATGGGAGACGATCGGTCTCCCCCTCCAGCAGCACAGCTATGTATCCAAAGAGGAGACAGTCGGTCTCCCCCTTCAGCAACCAGGCTCCCACCAGGCTACTTCTGTGGTAGTGCTGGCAGCAGGGCAGACTACCGCTGGTCTCTGCCCACTCAGCATCCCACCAAGGAAGCCTGCCAGTCCCCCACACAGCCATGGTGAGGCACCTGGACATGGACAAGTTTCTCCCTTACTCAGGTGTAGTAACTATTTATTGTGGGTGGGCTGTACTGCTGTTTTTGTTTTGTGGGTGGGCTGCTGGACTAACCAGGGCACTGACGGGCAGGAGGTCAGATACCCTGTTAGTCTGTTTGGAAAAGGGGAGAGATGTGACAAGACCAATCTCGCCACTGTGCATTGGAGGAGCCTGGTTGCCTGCCTGCTGCCTTTTGACTATGGACCGGCATTTAAATACTTTATTTTCCTATGCAGAAAGGTCTATTCATGTATTTCTGCCCTGGCGTTCGGTAGATTCTCGGATTTACTGAATGAACTCATTTAACCCAGATAGCTATGCCATGGAGCCTATTTGTGTAATAAAAGACTTTGGCTCCATGGCAATTGAACTGTATGTGTGTGATCTGAGCGCCATTCAGTAATAATGTGCTCTCAGACCTAAGCTATCTGGGGATATGTTACATGTCTGTATTTTATGTAATAAATGTAACCTTGTGTATTTTATTGTATTTTACTGTCTTTTTACTGCCATGTGCTTAATGGAGTTTTACCTCTGTCCTTGGAGATAATTGGATTACTTCCCAATTATCTTCAGGATAGAAGACTCTGTGGAACTGGTTTTGGGCAGTAAAGCCATGCTTCCTTTGCTCACAAAGGACTTCGATCTATGTTTTGAACCAATGGACCAATATGGATGATTTTGACATATGTTTGTATTTGGAGTATGCTGATTCTGAAAATGTTTTATGTGAATGTGATGCATACTTTTAAAATTATGAATAATGTGGAAAAACTGTATTTCTCTGCCTGTGATAATTACATTACCCATTGTGTAAGGTAATTGTGTCACAGGCAGAGGGGAGGATTTTGTGTGGGAGTGTCTGAGTGTATTGTACGTGTTTATTGGTTGTTATCCAAAACCCTGTGGGTGGTACTAATGTGTAAGAATGTGTATAAGAACAATAATCCCAGCTCTGTCTGTTCCTGCTTGACCCTCAAAACAGAGCCTTGTCTCTTTCTTGGGGGTGATTTATTGTATGCTGTTCCAGTTCGACTGCTAGGAGTGTAAACCTATTCGTATGTTTTTTCCTATTCTGCTGTTTACAGCATTCGGATGTTTGAGAGCATTCGTATGCATCTCCGGTTCGGTGGATTGGTGTATACAGTAGCTGCCTGTATATCTGGAAGGGAATATCTCCTAAACGGCTGTTAACCCCTTTTATGCCTGGGGGTGCCGTTTCAGTTTCTTTGTGTCCCAGACACAGAAAGCCTGCCAAAATGGCCAGTGCCCCAAAAGTTTCCCCACCAACCTTATGAACCCCTACACTGTACATTTCCCCGACTGGTCTCCGTTCGCGCACCATCCAGAAGAGCACTCATTAATTACTTCCCTTGTGCTTTCGCAACGTTCTAATTGATTGAGTGTAAACATGGGGTACCCCATGGGGTTCTAATGGGGTACCGGGGTGGTCCCTGTTCGGGAGACGAATGGGTTCTGTTCATATGGGTGCTCTCGAACAGGTGAACAGGCACAGCACACGAAATACAGGGGAAAACACACAATACAAGGGGGAAACGTATGAATAGGCAGTGGTTCTGCCACACAGCTCCCCCTTAACCACAAGTCAGCATACATAGTCTGATCCCAACAAATTGGCTTGGAGATGTCCATGGGAGTACTCATAGATCACTTCTCCAGTTCGGTCTGTCTTGATAACCCATCGGTTACTGGACCAATAATGCATAGTAAAGTGATAAGGTTGCAGGGCCAGGCTTCAGCGTAACAGCCTGGCATTGTCTCCAGTGACCCGGTTAAGCTACACCAATGGGTTGTGATCTGTGAGTAATGTGAATTATTGCGGCTGAGGTAAGCTACGGGATGTTCTCTGCCATCATCCCGGACCTGGCTTAGCATCGCTCCCAATCTAAACATAGAAGCATCTGTGTGGATGAGAAAACGTTTACTCGGATTAGGAGCAGCCAGGACAGGGGCATGTATCAGGGCGTTCTTAAGTGCTTGGAACGCCTGCTCTCACTCTGGGGTCCAGTCTACCTCCCTGGGCAGGTTATTATTGGTCTTGTCGGTGAGGGGCTTAGTTGGGGATGAACTTCTGGTAGTAGCCAGCAGTCCCTAGGAAAGCCATCACTTGGGTCTAAGTACGGGGACGGGACCAGTGAGCTACTGCCTCAACCTTGCCTGGTTCGGGCTTCTGCTGCCCACACCCTACCCGGTGTCCCAGGTACTGCACTTCAGCCATATGGCACTTACTAGGTTTTATTGTGAACCCTGCCTCCCTGATCCTGTCTAGTACCGATCCCATGTGTACCAGGTGTTCCTCCCAAGTGTCGCTGTATATGGCTATGTCATCCAGGTATGCACACACATAATCATGGAGGCCATCCAACCATCAGTCCACAATCTTTTGGAAAGTGGCCGGAGCATTCTTCGTTCAAAATGGCATTACCTTGAAGTGGTACAGGCCAAATGGAGTGACGAATGCCAACTTGCCAACTTGCACCGATGAGCAAGGTGAGAAAGTTCTAATTGAACGTTCTAACCCACATTCTAAATGGGATATGGAGGTGGTCCCTGTTCGGGAGACAAATTATTTTCTTTCGTGGGAGCTCTCCTGAATGGGTAGTGGGGCACAGTATACAGAAATTACAGGGGAACACACACGATAAGTAAGGAACACCATGAATAGGTAGTGGTTCTGCCACACAGCTCCTCCCTAACCACAGTTGTAAGGACACAGTATGATCCCCACGGATTGGCTTTGGGATAACCAGGTGAATATTCACAGATCACTTCTCCAGCTTCATCTGTCTTGACAACCCATTGGCGTTTCCATTTTGCTTACTGGGTCTGTAGTGAATGGTGAAATCATATGGTTGTAGGGCCAGGCTCCAACGCAACAGCTTGGCATTGTCCTCAGCGGCCCAGTTAAGCCACACTACCTGGTTGTGATCTGTGTGTAGTGTGAATTGCTGTCCATAGATGTAGGGCTGCAGCTTCTTGAGTGCCCACACCACCGCTAAGCACTCCTTTTCGATGGCGGTATAGCTCACTTTCCAGGGTAGTACTTTTCTAGTGAGGTAAGCTACAGGGTGTTCTCTGTCATCATCCCTAACCTGGCTCAGCACTGCCCCCAATCCAAACATGGAGGCATCTGTGTGAATAAGAAAATGTTTATTGGTTTAGGAGCAGCCAGGACAGGGGCATTTATCAGAGCATTCTTAAGTGCTTGGAACACCTGATCACACTCTGAGGTCCAGTCTACCTCCCTGGGCAGGTTCTTTTTGGTCTTGTCGGTGAGGGGCTTAGCTAGGGCACTAGTGAATGGTAGGGCTTGGAATGCTTGCTCACACTCTGTGGTCCAGCATACTTGTTGGGGCAAATTCGGTGCCAGGTCGGTGAGGGTCTTAGCTAGGGCACTGTAGTTCAGGACAAGCTTTCTATAATAGCCAGCCATCCCTAGGAAGGCCATCACCAAGATTTCTGTGCGGGGACAGGGCCAGTTTGCCACTGACTTTATCTTGTCTGGCTCCGGCTTCTGTTTCTCACACCCCACCAGGTGTCCCAGGTACTGCACTTCAGCCATCCCCAGATGGCACTTGCTGGCTTTCAAGGTTAGCCCTGCCTCTCTAACCCTATCCAGTACCGCTCCTACATGGGCCAGGTGCTCTTCCTAAATGATATAGATGGCTATATCATCCAAGTATGTGCACGCATAACCTTGGAGGCCATCCAGCAGCCAGTCCACCATCCTCTGGAAAGTGGCCAGGGCATTCTTCATCCCAAATGGCATGACCTTAAATTGGTACAGGTCAAATAGGGTGATGAAGGCTGACTTGGGAACAGCATCTGCCGCAATGGTGAGGTACTGGCCCAGAAACGTCTTATCCAATAGCTCGTCGATACGAGACATGGGTGTTACGATTGCCTCCGGTCTAGCAGCAGGTTGGATTGCTTGGATGTCCTGGTTCCCGAAGTTGGAGAGTCGAACACGGCTTCAAACGGTAGAAACCTGTAAGTGTAGAATATCCCACTAGCTATAGTAAAGCTAGGATTCCCGGTTCCCTACAACACGAGTTGAGACTGCAAGTTGAGGCTTTAATGACACACAGGCATCACTATTTATGCAAAACCTGGGCCTGGGTCCAGGGACAACCCCCTCTGGACCTGATGGGATACAGTGACAATACAAGCAGTTGACCAATAGTAATACAATGTATCCTTTGAAATTGTTACCGCCCAGCTTGGAGATAATGAGTCCAACGGTTGGGACAATGTAATTATCTCCAAGCGCCCAAAATCCCACATTTTATTACAACACATAAAACTGTATAAAATTAAATAACTTTTATACTTTAACAGACATATTTCCCATTCTACCGTTCATTATGTAGCCCAGTTCTGAGCGCAGCAGATGGATGAATAGCGCTCAGAACTCACGAATGATAGGGCTAGGTTCCTTTATATAAAGTCCATTTGTGTCTTTTGTCCCGAACACAAGATGGCGGCCATGTTTTTAGGTTGATATATGGCCAGCGGGACATGGACCTAAAACCCCTGGAACGAGTAATGGCTGAACAATTACGCGAATCTCGCTCACAGGCTGGTTGTCTTACCGAACGGAGACTGCCATGAAAGGGGGTACTTAACTTGCGGTTAACCGCAGCTTCAACGTTCTAATTGGGAACACACGCCAGGATGCGTGTGGGCCTCATTCGGGAGTCTTTCGTGAGTTCAGTTCGGTGAATTATTACACGAACGAGGCCACCCGGAGATAGTCAATTATGCTTGCGGTTAACCGCAGACCACAGCTTCCCGGCAGTCAATTAGTGGCACGCTCCGCTCGTGGGGGGTGATCGACTGTTCGGTACTTTCAAAGGTGACCGGGGTTAAGTGGCAGCACACGCCAAGGGCTAGGTGGTCCGTCTTTCGTATACACGAATAAATAGTTATAACTGGTCGGGGAATGTATTTGCACAGTCTGAATACCAAACAGGGTATTGGGAAACAAAAAGAAGTACTTTTGCAAGTTTGTAGGGTTCTTGTAACAGTGCTCCCTCCATGTGGAACACTCTGGCAGACACTGTCTGACCCCTTTTCGGGGCAGACTAAGGCTGTCCAGACCGAGGCGTTAGGCTGGACTGAGATTTGTTTGTCAAGATAACTGTAACGGACCGTTTTGCACAAAAGGGGTAAAAACCGTTTAGGCGATCGGCCCCCTTTCCAGAGATGCAGGCACAGCTACTGCAGAACACCAAACTCCCAAACTGGATACAAAATAGCACCCCAACTCCCGAACTGGAACCTCCCAAATAGCTACTAGCAGACGAACAGGAAAAGCAGACAATCCGCTTACACTCCTGGCAATCAGTTTCTAACAGCATACAGTGAATCCCCCCAAGAACGAGACAAGGCTCTGTGTTGAGGGTCAAGCAGTGGTCTGAGGTGCTGGCACACCCAGCCTGGTTTTTATTACAGTCTTGCAAATACAGGACCGCCCACAGGGAGGTATAAAACAACCAATCACATCACAGTTACATCCCACATATTCCCTCCCCTTATCCTGAGAGGAAACTCAATTATACATACAGTTAAAACATACTTTCTACCCAACTTTCATAACTCTAAAACCATACATCACATTCACATAAAATTACATATGCACAATCAATCCATTCAGGGGAACAACATATTCAAAAATGGCACAAATCAGACAAGGGGTTCAAAAGTTAGTAAAAAGTCCTTTGTGACTAAATGAAGCATGGCTTTCTGGCCCAAACCAGTTTCAGAGTCTTCTATCCTGGAGATAAGTAATTCAATTATCTCCCAGGACAGACACAAGACTCCATTAAGCACATGGTTGCAAAAAGACACAAAACACTTTAAAATACATAAAGTCACATTTATTACATAAAACACAGACATGTAACATATCCCCAGATAGCTCAGGTCTGAGCGCACATTATTAAGTGAATGGCGCTCAGACCACACGAATACAGTTTAATCGCCATGGAGCCAAAGTCTTTACAGTCAGTTTCATACAAATGGGCTCCATGGGATTCCTATCTGGGGTATAACACATTCAAACAAATCTACTGAACCCCAGGCAGAAAAGCACGAATACAGCTTTTCTGCAGGCAAAAATAAAGTCTTTTAAAAGGGGGCCATAGTCCAAAGGCAGCAGGCGAGCAACCAGGCTTCTCCAATGCAATGTGGCGAGATTGGTCTCGTCACAATAACCCATCAGCGTTGCCATTCTGCTTCCCGGGTCGGTAGGTGATAGTAAAATTAAACAGTTGTAAGGATAAGCTCCATCGTGAAAGGCCATTGTCCCCAGCGACCCGGTTGAGCCATACCAACGGGTTATGGTCTGTAACCAGAGTGAACTCTTGTCCATACAAGTAGGGAGTCAATTTCTTTAGTGCCCACACCAGGGCCAAGCACTCCTTTTCCACTGCGGCATAGCTGACCTCGTGTGGTAGGAGTTTTCGGCTGATGACGACCAAGACAGGAGCATTAATTAGAGCACTTTTTAGGGTCTGGAAGGCTGTTTCACAGTGGGGAGACCACAGGATTTGTCGGCGAAGATTTTTCTTCGTCAAGTTGGTCAGGGGTCTGGCGATAGTCAAGGCTAGTACTTGGGTCTTGGTGTGAGGTGTGGGCCAATTTGCAACCACCTCTATCTTGGTTGGCTCAGGTCGCTGCTTTCCGCCCCCCACTTGGTGACCCAGGTACTGTACCTCAGCCATCCCAAAATTGCATTTTTCCTGCTTCAGCTTCAGGCCCGCGGCCCGAATCTGATCCAAGACCATTCCTACATGAGCTAGGTGTTCCTTCCAGGACTCATTGTGGATCGCTATGTCATCCAGGTAGGCACAGGTGAAATCCTGGAAGCCATCAAGGAGTCTATCCACCAAGCGCTGGAATGTGGCTGGGGCATTCTTCATCCCGAATTGCATGACCTTAAAGTGGTACAAGCCGAACGGGGTGACGAATGCCGACTTGGGGATAGCTTCCCTGGCCAGCGGAATTTGCCAGTAACCTTTACAGAGGTCAATGGTTGTTAAGTAATTTCCCCTGGCTATGCAATCTAGTAGCTCATCTCCCCTGGGCATTGGGTAGGCATCCGTCATGGTTTTTAGTCCACACAGAATCTGGTAGTGCCATATTTCTTGGGTACTAGCACCACCGGGGACACCCAGGGACTATCGGAGGATTCAATGACCCCTAGTCTGAGCATCTCGTCTATCTCTTTCTTCATCTCTGCCCTTACTGCTTCGGGGATCCAGTAGGGGGCCTGCCTTAAGGGTTGCTGCCCTGGGGTATCTACTTGGTGAGTGGCTAAGTCCGTGTACCCAGGTTCCTGAAAAAAGATAGAGTGTTTTTCCTGTAGCATTTTGTGTAGCTGCTCCCTCTCTACTGGGTTAAGCCTGTCCCCTATCTGCACCTGGTTCACTAACTCATACTGAAGGTCCTGGTCTAACAGGTCGGGTATGGGAACGCTATCAAGGTCTTCGCAAGCGGGGCTGCATATGGCTGCCACATCTTCCTGTCTTTCTAGGTATTCCTTAAGCATATTTACATGGAATACTTTCTGCAGACTTTCATTGTGGCAGCTAGCAATCACTTATGTAGTGTCCCCGCGTTTCTCTACTACTTGGTAAGGTTCTGCCAGGCGGCTTGTAATTTGTCTGTTTTAAAAGGTTTGAGAACCATAACCTTCTGTCCTATATAAACCTCCTCCTCCGTGCCCCCCTGTCATACCAGACTGTTGCTTCTGGGCCGCCTGGAGGTTAGCCTGGACTGACCTGGCTAATTGCTCCATACGGTCCCTAAGTTCCAGTGCGTAAGGTACGATGGGGACTCCAGTATCCTCAGTCTCCCCCTCCTAGTGCTCACGGATAAGGTTCAGGGGTACCTTGCGTCCATATAGCAGCTCAAAGGGAGAGAACCCTGTCGTTTCCTGGGGCACCTCCCGGGAAGCGAACAGGAGATGCGGCAGGAAGCATTCCCAGTCCCTATATTCCTGGGTAAAAGTTTTTAGCATTTGTTTGAGGGTTCCATTGAACCTCTCACAGAGCCCATTCGTCTGCGGGTGGTAAGGGGAGCTGAGTAGGGATTTTATTTTGTAGACATGCCATAGCTGTTGCGTTAGTTCGGCAGTGAACTGGGTGCCCCGGTCGGATAGGATTTCCCTGGGAAATCCTACCCGAGAGAATACCTGAACCAACACATTAGCTACGGTTTCTGCTTGGATGTTGGATAGGGCCACTGCCTTTGGGTAGCGAGTAGCATAGTACACCGCGTTAAGAATATATCTCTTCCCGGATGGACTGGGGGTGGCGAGTGGCCCTACTAAATCAATGGCTTCCCGGCTAAATGGCTCCTCTATAATGGGCATGTTGACGAGGTGTGCCTTGAGGTGGTCTCCTCTCTTCCCCACCCTTTGGCAGACCTTGCAAGTATTACAGTACGTCCTCACATCTGCATGTACCCCTGGCCAGAAAAAGGCGTGGAGGCGTGGGTTACGGCTAAGTGCCCGGCTAATGGGATGTTGTGACCTACTTGGAGGATTTCCCGTCTATACTTGTGGGGGATTACTAACTGCCTCCTACGGTGGCCCTTTTTCTCAGTATGTCTGTACAATCTGCATGCTCCCACGCAAATGTCTCGTGGTCTAACCCCCCAGCCCCAGTGTTAGCCCTTTCCCTATACTTCTGGAGGGTCGGGTCGGTTTTAGTCTCCACCTCAAAGGCTGCAGGCGTATCCCAGGGTAACGGGGAAGGGGTCGGGTCGGTTTTAGTCTCCACCTCAAAGGCTGCAGGCGTCTCCCAGGGTAACGGGGAAGGGGAATTGACCACAGTTGGGGATAGTCTTACCTGAGTCTCCCGCACTGGTGAAGGGTCTTGTTGTCTCCCTGCTTGCGACCGGGTAGTTATGGGATGCATCTCTGTGTTGTATTAAGGGGCATATGCTGAAGTTATGGGGCCCAGGTCATTGCCCAGTAGGACCTCAGCGGGCAAGTTGTCCATAATCCCCACCCTCACAAGTCCCTTACCCACACCCCAATCCAAAACAGTAATACGTTCGGAGCGCTTATGTTCTGGAACCAGGCAGCCTTGTACCAGGGTGATAGTGGCCTGGTGTCTCTTAATCCCTGAGTAGGGTGGCCATCCAGCAATACCTCTTGTCTGTGGTGTTGCCGGTTGTCGTTTGCTTAAAAAAATGGGATCTGCTTAATTTTTTTTCGTGCTACGGAACTGCCTGCGATAGGTATCGGGGGTCACCGCGTACCGTCTCAGCAGGGTGTCCTTTACTAGAGAGTATTGTGCCACCACTTCAGTGCTGAGGGTCCTAAAGGCTTCCATCGCTCTCCCTGCTAGCTTCCCCGCCAAGATACGAGGCCATTCCTTGATGGGGATTTGATGAAGAGCACATTGCCTCTCGAAGTCGGCTAAAAATTTGTCAATTCCCATCTCGCTTTCCACGAACTGCTTGAATGCTGCAAACGGAATCTTCCGTTGCCCTGCAAACTCCATGGGGTTGCTGGATACAGTTGTGGTTGGACCCAGGTACTCTTCCATGTGGGTCTCCTTATCAACACAAAGAGCTCGGGCTGGTCGGATATATCCGGACGAAGATGAGTTATAGTTCCGGGAAGTTGGCTAAGATGCCCAGGCTGTTTACATTTGAAGCAGGTAGGATGTGGGCGTTCTTGGGGGTAATTGTTGGGTAGTCCGGTGTATCGGGTAGGTCCTGCTGACACAAACGTACGAAACTCAGTTCGTGGGCTAATTCGGTGATTGTCTCTCGGTTCGGTGCGTATCATCGTTCGGGAGTTAGTGAACTCCTGTATCTGAGAGTCTCTGTGTTCTTCAGCCAATTTCGCGGCTTCGTTGAGGTCGCTAGGTCGTCGGTCTTTTAACCATTCTCTGTCTTTCTGATCTAGTCCATCATAGAAGTGTTCTAACAAAAATAGTTCCAAAATCTCAGCTGCAGTGACTGCTCGACATCCCTTAATCCAATGAGTAGCAGCCCTCCGTATTTGGTGCGCCCATTCGGCATGTGTGTCATTCGGCTTCTTTTTCGTGCTACGGAACTGCCTGCGATAGGTATCGGGGGTCACCACGTACCGTCTCAGCAGGGTGTCCTTTACTAGAGAGTATTGTGCCACCACTTCAGTGCTGAGGGTCCTAAAGGCTTCCATCGCTCTCCCTGCTAGCTTCCCCGCCAAGATACGAGGCCATTCCTTGATGGGGATTTGATGAAGAGCACATTGCCTCTCGAAGTCGGCTAAAAATTCGTCAATTCCCATCTCGCTTTCCACGAACTGCTTGAATGCTGCAAACGGAATCTTCCGTTGCCCTGCAAACTCCGTGGGGTTGCTGGATACAGTTGTGGTTGGACCATACTGGGCGGTCAGTATGCGGAGCTCGTGAGCTCTAGCTCTTTGTATGTCCGCCTCTGCCATCAGTTGCTGCACTAGTTCGATCAAAGGGTTCGGCCCATATAGTGGGAGCCTTTCCCTAACAATCCTCGTTTACTCGTCGCTGGGCATTACCGTGGTCTCTGCCATGGTGAAGCTCTGATCTAGCTCAGTTAGATCAGCAATCAGCTCTCTCCTTGGACGGTTGCTCGTGTTCCCTCCTTGGCTTTCAAGTAAATCTTTTAAGGTGGTGCGCTTTAGAGTATCGTAGGCATTCTCCATCTATTCTGTACCTCTCCTAGGGATTCCAGGATGATCCCGCCCCTGCCACCAATTGTTACGATTACCTCTGGTCTAGCAGGAGGTTGGATCGCTTGGATGTCCTGGTTCCCGAAGTTGGAGAGTCGAACACGGCTTCAAACCGTAGAAACCTGTAAGTGTAGAATATCCCACTAGCTATAGTAAAGCTAGGATTCCCGGTTCCCTAAAACACGAGTCGAGTTGAGAGTAAAACGAACTGGCTTTAATGGCACACAGGCATCAAAGGCAACCCCCTCTGGACCTGATGGGTTACAGTGACAATATGAGCAGTTGACCAATAGTAATACAATGTATCCTTTGAAATTGTTACCACCCAGCTTGGAGATAATGAGTCCAACGGTTGGGACAATGTAATTATCACCAAGCGCCCGAAATCCCACGTTTTATTACAACACATAAAACTGTATAAAATTAAATAGCTTTAATACTTTAACAGACATATTTCCCATTCTACCGTTCATTATGTAGCCCAGTTCTGAGCGCAGCAGATGGATGAATAGTGCTCAGAACTCACAAATGATATGGCTAGGTTCCTTGATATAAAGTACATTCATGTCTTTTGTCCCGAACATGAGATGGCAGCCATGTTTAGGTTTAGGTTGATATATGGCCAGCAGGACATGGACCCAAAACCCCTGGAACGAGTAACGGCTGAACAATTATGCGAATCTCGCTCACAGGCTGGTTGTCTTACCGAACGGAGACCGCCATGAAAGGGGGTACTTAACTTGCGGTTAAACACAGCTTCAGCGTTCTAATTGGGAACACACGCCAGGATGCGTGTGGGCCTCGTTCGGGAGTCTTTCATGAGTTCAGTTTGGTGAATTATTACACGAACGAGGCCACCTGGAGATAGTCAATTATGCTTGCGGTTAACCGTAGACTGCAGCTTCTCGGCGGTCAATTAGCGGCACGCTCCACTCGTGGGGGGTGATCGGCTGTTCGGTACTTTGAAAGTTGACCGGGGTTAAGTGGCAGCACACGTCAAGGGCTGGGTGGTCCGTCGTTCGTATACACGAATAAATAGTTATAACTGGTCGGGGAATGTATTTGCACGGTCTGAATACTGAATAGGGTATTGGGAAACAAAAAGAAGTACTTCTGCAGCAGTTTGTAGGGTTCTTGTAACAATGGGGTAAGCATCTGAGACTGTCTTATCATTGAGCCTCCGGTAGCCTACACAGAACAGGGGGGTTCCGTCCCGCTTGGGGTCCAGCACTTCTTGGGAAGCCCACGGACTCTTGGACGGTTCAATTACCCCTAGTCGGAGCATCTCTTGGATCTCCTGCCTTATATTTTCCCAAACCACCTCTGGGATCCGGTATGGGGTTTGCCACAGAGGTTCTTGGTCGGGGGTCTCTACTCTGTGGGTGGCCAGTGGGGTACCCACAGAGTAGAGTAGGGCAAGTTAGAGAAGATCTTCCTCTTGGCTGACAGCATCTGTTGCACTTGCCAGCATTCCCGCTCAGTGAGTCGGTCCCCTAATTGGACCTCCTCTATGAACTCCGTCTTCCAGGAAGTCAGGCAGGGGAAGATTGTCAAAATCTTTCACAGCTGGAGCACATATAGCGGCTAAAACCTCTGTCTGCTCATAGTATGGATTGAGCATGTTAACATGCAACTGGCGTTTAACCCTGTCACCCGAGCAAGGACTGATAATGTAGGTAGTGTCACACATCCGTTCCATTACCCTGTATTGGCCCTGCCAAGCAGCCTGTAGCCTGTCATGTCGGACCTGTTTCAGAACCAGGACCTTTTGACCAACCTGAAAGCTACAGCTCCTGGCTCCCCGATCGTACCAAGTGGTCTTGCGCCTCTCGGCCACCTGGAGGTTCCCACGCACCAGGTGTGTGAGTTCCTCCAATCAGTCCAGTACGTATGGGACGATGGGAGTCCCTTCCTGCTTCCCCTCCCCTTCCCAGTGCTCTCGGACCAGGTCTAGGGGCCCCCTAAGCCTCCGTCCGAATATCAATTCAAACGGAGAGAAACTAGTAGATTCCTGGGGCACTTCCCGGTAAGCAAACAGATGCAGCAGGAATCTTTCCCAATCCTTGTGAGTCTCTGCAAAGGTACGGAGCATCTGCTTCAACGTGCCAATGAAGCGTTCACACAGGCCATTAGTCTGTGGGTGATATGGGGATCTCAAGATTGGTTTAATGCCGCATAACCTCCACAGTTGGTGAGTCATCTCAGTAGTAAACTGGGTGCCCTGATCGGAGACAGTTTCCGGGGGAAAACCGATCCGGGAGAACACTCGCATCAGGGCTTCGGCTACAGTCTATGCCTGAATATTGTTCAGGGCAATGGCCTTGGGGTACCGAATCGCGAAATCTATGATGGTCAGAATATATTTCTTCCCAGAGGGACTAGGCGGGAGTGTTTGTGTAGATTTGTCAATTTTTTTAGATTTTATTATCAAATAATCAAGTTGCAGGTTGCACTTGGTGTTTTTCTCCTGTATTTGCACTCAGGAGCTTAGAGATCACTGCAGTTTAATTTGTTGTATTGGCTGTGTGTAGTTTTATAGTAAATCCCAGTTTATCTTCCAGGAATATAATTGAATACCTGTTTGTGACCTATGTCCTGAGCCCTACAAGTCATTTTTAGCTGTCTGGGCTACTCTTTAAATTACATGATTTTCTACAATAATTGTACTCTATGGTTGACCAAATGTTACTATTATGCTCACTTCCCATACATTCCTGGTCAATGCATTTGGGATATATTTTCATCCATCACAATAGGTATACCTGTAGCATTCTGTTTAGATTTATACTTTTTATTCTGTGCAGTATGCCTCTTCTTTGCAATCTAGGTCCAATACTTGCAATAAATGTCTAAATTATCAGTCATGGTTTACACCTACTGAGTGCGGCTACACACTCCCAAACAGGGGAATAGGCTATTTTAGTCGTACAGCATAACATCAACTACTGACAGCACAAAAGTCCTACAGCTAGACATTTTGTTCGCAGACACACGAAATACAGCATTTCATCAAAATACATACACTATACTGACCCCTATCGGTCACTGATCATACATCTTGTTCACAACTTATTACAGGTATTTTACTGTTACACGATTTGTATTTTTGAATTACCTGCATATTTGATTTGATTTCTGCCGATCACCTTTACCATTTTTGTGTCTCCGGGGGATGGTTAGTATTTTCATTTCTGATATAATTCATATGGTATTCCCTGCTTTTAGTATAAAAAGTCTCCCTACAAGAAAGGGGGGGAATTTTTAAACATACAAGTGATTGTTTGACAGAACGCTTTGCTCTTTAACTTGTACTTTACACATAGTATGATAAGAATGGTATATGTTTATATTCATTACTTCATACGTTGTTTTATCCGTTCAGGTTACAGGTACTACTAAAGCCTAAACTGATTAAATCATAGACCATACTCGACAGGTACATACACCTGCTCATGTTCGTATATATATATATATATATATATATATCTTGCTTGCCCCAGGTTTTGTGTACTAGTGTACTGGCAATTAGGGACTCTAGTGTCCAATAGGTATTTCCCTTTTTCTTAGCTTCACGCCTTCAGTTAGTGGTCCTGTGAAGCCAACACCCTGCCTCAAACTTGGAGGTATACACCCATTGGGCCACTTGTTAGCTAGCCGCCACGCATAGTAACATAGAGAGGTCCTCACCAGTCACTCCCTTTCCTATTTTCTGCTTACCGTCACCGAGAGGCCGACATCCCGCCATTTTGTTCAGTGGCCACAAAAAATCCCCTTGCGTCAACGCATAGATAGAGCCTCTCAAGCCACTTGGCAACTAGCAGGGCCTCACCAGTCACCAGAACTAAGAACAATTGTTTCGCCAAGCGGCTTTAGCGAGCAAGCCAGTAAAAGACCCCTGTTGTTCAAGTAATAATGGCAATCTTCATGTTATATAGTATGTCTCAAGAAGGTGGCGATGAATTCTCTCTACCTAGGACTGCGGCTAGATCCGGCACACCTTCACGTAGAGGGGATGTTGCTAGTCCTGCTGCGATCAGATCTTGGACAATCCCACGCATTACTACCGAGCTAAGGAGGCGACAAATCCCCTACCCAGCTACCGCAAGGAAAGTGAACTATTTAAGCTACTCCGCACATCAACAGATAATCTAGAGGCGGGGGAAGGCACCAGCAACACCAATTCGGGTGACATTCATGCCATGTTATCATCACTTATCAGTTCCATGAGTGGAGTGAACGACAGGCTGGAGAATCTCCAGTCCATCACCACAGCCCTTACTAAGGCTGGGCTTCCCACTGCATTTCAACCTGCATCAACTGAAGCTCAATTAGTTTGTTCAGTCACCTCTTCCGATGCTCAGGACATTAACCCTGCCCACATGATTCCAGCTCAAATTAAGAAAGATATCATGGAAGGTAACGATGTCAACTTAGCATCACTGCTAATTGCCTCCCAGGATATTGTTGAGAATAAGACGTATGCTTATGACAATGTATCTGTGGTGGTCAGATCCAGGGATTTAAGGTTAAACAGGAAACTGACCATCCCTGAGTTTGTTTTAGCTTTTGGCATTTAGAGAGATGTGATTTGTGCTGTTTACCCAAACAGAAGGGAAGAATTTGACCTATACATGCACAAGCTGGTAGACCTAGGCAACAAATAGGGTGGTACAACATTTTATGACTACCATAGGTCTTTTTCAGCCAAATTGTCTGGTGCTCTCTCCCAATTCGGAAACAGAACCAATTGGAGCAAACTTTATACAGAGATATTCCGCAGACACTTTGCAGGTCTAAAGACACCAGCTTGTGCATCCTGCTCTTCCACTACCCACACGACCAACCTTTGTCCCAGCACAGCAGATGATCACTCTTATGCTCCAGTCCCTAGTACCTCTTGTAGAACAGAGAAAACTACCAGGGACAAATTTGGTCATCCTATTATCTTTTTTGGTAAATCACAGATTTGTAACAATTTTAATGTTGGTACATGTAGTTTCAGTACATGCAGACTGTTGCATATTTGTTCAAAATGTTTCCAGGCACATGCTAAAACGATGTTTCCCAATAAAATGTACCCAAAACCGTATTTAACGTCTGTAAACATAAATTCATTATCGTCATTACTGACTAATCACCCTTCCAGACTTCTAGTTGATTTCCTAATCTCTGGTTTTTCTGAGGGCTTCTATACGGCTATCATACACATACCTTCAATGAATCTAGAATGCCCAAACTTGCAGTCAGCACAACAGAACCCTACGGCTGTAAACACACTCATAGCCCAAAAAATTGCAGAGGGGTTTCTACTTGGTCCTTTCCAATCCTCACCATTTGCAGCATGGAGAACAAACCCCACGGAGAACAAATCCTCCCTCAAACAAAGACTGATCATAGACTTATTAGCATCCCACACCTCTACTACCCCAAGTCTAAATTCCCTCATACCCTCTGAGGAGTTTTCCTTACAGTACGCCACCATTGATCATGCCACCACAGCTATAATACAAGCAGGGGTTGGAGCTTGGTTAAGTAAGACCGATATCATCAACGCAGTCAGACTACTACTAATCCACAGCACACTTTGGCACTTATATGGCATTAAATGGGAAGGCAGTTACTATTTCTTTTCCCGCTTAACCTTTGGGTCAAAGAGTAGCCCAAATTTTTTTGATATATTTGCAGAAACTCTTTGCTGGTTGTTATTAAACATATCCAGATGCCCCACAGTCATCCACTATCTAGATGACTTCTTGTTGGTTGAAGAAAACACCTTTCCCCCTAGTAGCCTCAAGAAAGCCATTAGTCTTTTTGACCACTTGGGTATCCCAGTATCCCCTACAAAAACTGAAGGCCTGGATTAGTATCCATTCCTTGGCATCCAAGTTCACTCTGCTTTCATGCAAGCAAGTTTACCACAAGAAAAAATAGGAAACATTCTCAACAACATCAATCACTACCTTCTGCTTGGTTCTTCCAACCGCAAGGAGTTACAATCCCTACTAGGTTCCTTAAATTTTGCCATGCGCATCATACCACAACACCGCGCTTTTATCTCTAGACTACTATGCCTTTTTCCACACTCCCTATCTATGGATCATAGACTGTCCATAGATACCCAAGCCACAGCAGACCTGCTCATGTGGAAGAATTTCTTAACCACATGGAATGGTAAAAGCATGTTCCTCCCAGGATTGTCTGAGACTTCACCAACTATATGGTCAGACGCGGTGTCTACCACAGGTTTTGCAACAATCTATGGGAACTAATGGCTTTGGGGTAGTTGGCCTGTGGAAGGTTTTTCCACTACCTCAGCTCTTTTTTAGATATACCCCATTGTAGCGGCTGCTGTGGCATGGGGTCATTTATGGTCTGGGTCATCGGTTCGTTGTTACTCAGACAACCAAGCCACATGCCATATCCTCAACAAGGGCCGCTCATCATCTTTAACGATCATGAGGTTTCTAAGGAAACCGGCATGGCGACATGTCACAATTTCTTTTTAGTTTGTTTCCATGTACCTGGTGTTTGTAATATCGCTGCTGACAATTTGTCTCAATTTAAATTCCAGGCATTTCATCAAGCGCTCCCTATAGCCACTCAAGCAGCCACAGCCACCCCATCTGTAGCGGAACGCCAATAATAAATCCACGAATTCCGCTGGTTCAGAAACGAATCCACAGTCAAGCGCTGAAACAACAAGGCAATATCCCCAACCTCCCAATAACCGGACGAGACACAGTTCTGGGAGTCAACTGACAACCTTTTAATCAGCAGGACAATTTATACAAGTCCCCATGCAAGGGGTTTCCTGAGTCCCTCCCCAGGGGCACTCCCAGAGGGGACTACATGGGGGACTTACATTACAGCATATTTCTCCCATCAGGCACTGCTGCACGAGAGGGATCATCTTCCCAGAATGCACCGTTAAGTGGATTATCCCCTCGTGCAGCAGAACCGACAATTCACATAAAAATCCATAACTCGGTGAATATACAGTGGATTTACACGAATGGACGTTCGGTAGATAGCTGGGGTCTGAGGGTATCATTCGTGAGATTACCGCTCAGATCCCAGCTAAAATAACCGAACGCCGCACGAACAACACAATTCGTATAAAATATATAAAAAGAACCGATTGCTTTTAGGGAACAAAATACCGAATGTCCCGAAACTCCCGAACGCCCTGGAGGTTCAGCGGGGCTCATGCCGTCGAGTAGCCGTTTTTAGTACCAGGCGCTCGACGACATAACCCCGCTGAGGGAACAAAGGATCCAAGATGGCCGACCGCCGCATGGTCGGTAGTCGAACGACGGCCACCCAGGAGAGCCTCTAATTACCGATTGCAACATTGTTGCAATCGGTTAACTAGCGCCACACGCCTCTAAGTGTGTGGGCTATTAGGGGGTATCGCGTTCGGTTCACGAACGGCCCTCCAAAGTGCCGTTCGTGAAACGAACGGGAATCCCCATACAAACCGCCATTTGCATTCGGCGAAACAGATAGTTACAGTCACTGCAGAAAATACATTAAGCACATACATAACAATAAAGCGCATATCTCCCCAGACCTGTAGGCAACCCTTAAAGGCACAGTCTCTAGTTATAGTTCAAGTGGCTAGGTTTGCCACAATGCTCCCCCAGAACCAAGCCGGCATACACAGTCTGATCCCAACGGATCGGCTTGGGGATGTCCGGGGAAGTGCTCACAGATCACTTTTCAAGGTCTGTTTGTCTGGACAACCCGTCGGCGTTACCGTTTTGTTTCCCTGGGCGATAGTGTATCGTAAAGTCAAAGGGCTGCAGCGCCAAACTCCAGCGCAGCAGCCTGGCATTGTCTCCAGCCACACGGTTTAGCCACACCAACGGGTTGTGATCTGTGAGCAAAGAAAAGGGTTGCCCATAGAGATATGGCTGTAACTTTTTCAGGGCCCACACCACGGCCAGGCATTCTTTTTCTATGGCGGCGTAGCTCACCTCTCGGGGTAACAATTTCCGACTCAAGTATGCTACGGGGTGTTCTCCGCCATCGGCTCCGACCTGGCTCAGTACTGCTCCCAATCCAAACATTGAGGCGTCTGTGTGAACAAGAAAACGTTTAGTTGGATCAGGAGCAGCCAGTACAGGGGCATTGGTCAGAGCCGTCTTCAGCTGGTTGAATGCCTGTTCACACTCTGGGGCCCAGACGACCTGCCTGGGCAGGTTTTTCTTCATCAAATCAGTCAGGGGTTTGGCCAGGGCACTGTAGTTGGGCACAAATTTTCTGTAATACCCTGCGGTACCCAGGAAAGCAAGAACTTGGGTTTTGGTCCTAGGGGTGGGCCACTGGGCTACAGCGTCAATCTTTGCGGGCTCGGGCTTCTGTTGCCCGCTACCAACCCGGTGCCCTAAGTACTGGACCTCGGCCATCCCTATATGGCATTTACTGGGTTTCAAGGTAAGCCCTGCCTCCCGGATCCGATCTATTACAGCTCCTATATGTTGTAAGTGATCCGACCAGGTCTGACTGTAGATGGCAATATCATCCAGGTATGCACACACATAATCCTGGAACCCATCCAGTAGCCGATCCACCATCCGCTGAAAGGTCGCGGGGGCGTTTTTCATCCCGAATGGCATGACTCGAAATTGGTACAAGCCAAACGGGGTGACAAACGCCGACTTGGGAATGGCGTCCTCGGCTAGTGGAATTTGCCAGTACCCCTTACAAAGATCTATTGTAGTGAGATACTGACCCCGGGCCATCCTATCTAGCAGCTCGTCGATCCGAGGCATCGGGTAGGCGTCCGACACTGTTTTGTCGTTCAACCTCCGGTAGTCCACGCAGAACCGAGTGGTACCGTCTTTCTTGGGAACCAGGACTACCGGCGATGCCCAGGGGCTATCTGAGTGTTCAATAACCCCTAACTGCAACATCTCTTCAATTTCTTTCCTCATATGTTCCCGCACGGATTCAGGAATCCGATAGGGGGTCTGTCGCATGGGAAGCTGTCCCGGGGTTTCTACTCGGTGGGTGGCTAGTGGAGTGTACCCAGGTAGGTTAGAAAAGGTGGCGCCCTTGGTTGCTATCAGTTCTTGTACCTGGATACGCTCTTGAGGACTTAGCCGCTCCTCCTGCTCTAACAGATCCGGAAGGGGCAGGTTCTCCTGATCTTCGGAGGCGGGCGTGCAAATAGCTGCCACGTCCTCCGTTCGCTCGTGGTAGGGTTTGAGCATGTTCACATGGAGCATGCGTCTCTTCCCTACTCCGGAGCATGGGCCGATCACATAGGTGGTGTCGCATCTCTGCTCTACCACCTGGTATGGGCCCTGCCAGACGGCCTGCAGTTTATCGGTGCGGACAGGTTTGAGGATTAGCACCTTCTGTCCCACTTGAAAACTACGGTCTCTGGCCCCTCTGTCATACCAACGACGCTGCCGTTGTTGGGCGGCCTGGAGGTTGGTGCGCACTGCCTGGGTCAATTCCTCCAGGCGATCCCGGAACGCCAGCACGTATGGTACAATAGGGGTCCCATCTGCGCTACTCTCTCCCTCCCAATGCTCTCTAATGAGATCCAATGGTCCCCGGACCCTTCTCCCAAACAATAGTTCAAATGGGGAGAAACCCGTAGACTCTTGGGGCACCTCTCTGTACGCAAACAACAGATGGGGAAGGAATCGTTCCCAGTCCTTATGGGTCTCTCCGAATGTCCGGAGCATCTGTTTTAGGGTACCGTTGAATCTCTCACATAATCCATTGGATTGCGGGTGGTACGCGGAGTTAATGATCGGCTTTATGCCACATATCCTCCATAACTGCTGAGTAACCTCAGCCGTGAATTGGGTCCCCCTATCTGAGACCATTTCCTGTGGGAACCCTACTCGGGAGAATATCTTCATCAAGGCTTCGGCTACGGTCTCAGCGTGTATATTAGTTAGGGCAATCGCCTCGGGGTACCGGGTGGCGTAATCCACCACGGTCAGGATATACCGTTTCCCAGAGGGGCTGGGTTTTGGTAGGGGCCCTACTATATCTACTGCTACACGGCTGAACGGTTCCTCAATTATGGGTAGGGGACATAGTTTTGCCTTATGGCGATCCCCCCTTTTGCCTACCCTCTGGCACACATCACAGGAGGTACAATATTGCCTCACGTCTTTAGAAATCCCGGGCCAAAAGAAAGCGTGCGTTAAGCGATACCGGGTCCGGGTCATCCCTAAATGGCCGGACAGAGGAATATCATGGGCTATTCTCAGTAACTCCTGCCTATACTTCTGGGGCACTACTAGCTGCTTGGTTTGGAGCGTCACAGAGTTGCCTATTGCCCTTTCCGCCACCCGGTACAGTAACTTCTTTTCCCATACGTACCGTTCTCCCTCCCGCCCCACCTGGTCCGTGTCTACCCTATCTCGGTACACCTGCAGTGTGGGGTCTGTCTGAACCTCAGCTTCAAAAGTGGTCGGGGTGTCCCAAGTCATGTCGGTCAAGGGGGGGTCATGGTTTCTTACCTGAGCCTCAGAGTGTGCGGGGAATGCCGTGGTGCGAGCCTGTTGCCGGGTGGTTACCGGATGCGCCTCTTGTGAAGGAGCCTGGGGAAGAAAAGCAGAAGTCATCTGGCCCAAGTCATTCCCCAAAACAACATCGGCCGGTAATTTCTTCATTATGGCCACTTCCACAACCCCCTCCCCAGCACCCCAGTTCAAATGCACCTTGGCCGTGGGTAACCGGTACATGGCTCCCCCTGCTACCCGGACCGCCACTGACCCGCCCGTGTGGGCCGCATCTGGAATTAAATGGGGGGCCACTAGGGTCAAGGTGGCTCCCGAGTCCCGTAGTCCCTGCACTTCTTTCCCTCCCACAAACACAACCTGGCGGTGATGCTGCCGGTTGTCCATGGCTTGCACAGACATCACCTCATACAGAACCCCCAATGGTTCCTCAGTAGGTAGACTTGTCAGCTCCGAGTGGTCAGGTTCTGTGTGGTAGAAATGGGCCGCCGCCCTTGGAGCGGAGTTTTGCCGTACCTGGTTCCACGCCTGCCTGCTCCGATTCTGGGTGCACTCCCGGGACATATGCCCCCACTGCCGGCAGGTATGGCATTGTATGTTGGCCCTGCCATTGTAGCGTGATGGCGGTGGGGGGTTTCCTGGTGGTGGCCGGAATGGAGTAGCGTTGGCGGGTGTGGAGATGGCTGGGTGGTGTGGTACAGCTGGTCTCAGGGGAGCCCTGTTGAGAAGCCCATGATGCCTCCTGGCGTCAAAATGCTGATCCGCCAACCGGGCGGCTTCGGTTAAGGTGAGGGGTTTTCTGTCTCTTACCCATTCCTGTGCCTCGGGTGACAGTCCGTTAAAAAATTGCTCCAGCAGGATGAGTTGGCGCAGTCCCTCCATGGTGGTAGCTTGGCTCGCCTGAATCCATCCTTGCGACGCTTGGTCGAGCTTATGTGCCCACTCAGCGTGGGAATCTTTCTCTGCTTCCTCAATCCCCGAAATTTACGCCGGTACGCCTCCGGGGTTATGGCATACCTCTCCAGAATTGCCCTCTTAACTTTAAAATAGTCCTTGCTATCCTCTCTGGGCACAGCGCGATACGCCTCTGCTGCTCGTCCTGCCAACTTGCCTGCCAGTAGGGGTACCCACATAGCCTGTTCCAGATCGTGTAGGTCGCACAACCGCTCAAAATCCTGCAGGTATCCGTCAATCTCATCCTTCTCCTTGCAGAATGCTTTAAATGCCTGGTAAGGTATTTTCTGCTTCACTGGAGCGCAGAATGAGTTGGCGATGGATTCTGCCCTGGATGGTGACCTCTGGTGCTGCTGTGCCATAATGTAATCCTGGACGTCCGCCATCAGCACGGTTAAGATGTCCAGGGTTACTGGCTGTGGTACAAATTCCAGTTCCCTCTGGTATGGTGTTTCCTCTCTGGCAGGTGGGGGTGGACTGTTGTGTGCTTGGTCGCCCTCCATCAGCTCTGCAATCAGTACTGCTTTCGATTTGTTGCTAGCGCTTTTCCCTCTAGCCTCCAGCAGCTCCTTTAGCGTCTGTCTCTTTAACGCCGTATAATCAGTACCCATTCACTGATCGCTTTCGTCTGCTTGTTTCATACGAATTGCCTTTCCGTTCGGTTGTTCCTTTCATTCGAATGCGCTGTATTCGGCTGTAGAGTTGGATCCCGTCGCTTGCCACCAATTGTAGCGGAACGCCAATAATAAATCCACGAATTCCGCTGGTTCAGAAACGAATCCACAGTCAAGCGCTGAAACAACAAGGCAATATCCCCAACCTCCCAATAACCGGACGAGACACAGTTCTGGGAGTCAACTGACAACCTTTTAATCAGCAGGACAATTTATACAAGTCCCCATGCAAGGGGTTTCCTGAGTCCCTCCCCAGGGGCACTCCCAGAGGGGACTACATGGGGGACTTACATTACAGCATATTTCTCCCATCAGGCACCGCTGCACGAGAGGGATCATCTTCCCAGAATGCACCGTTAAGTGGATTATCCCCTCGTGCAGCAGAACCGACAATTCACATAAAAATCCATAACTCGGTGAATATACAGTGGATTTACACGAATGGACGTTCGGTAGATAGCTGGGGTCTGAGGGTATCATTCGTGAGATTACCGCTCAGATCCCAGCTAAAATAACCGAACGCCGCACGAACAACACAATTCGTATAAAATATATAAAAAGAACCGATTGCTTTTAGGGAACAAAATACCGAATGTCCCGAAACTCCCAAACGCCCTGGAGGTTCAGCGGGGCTCATGCCGTCGAGTAGCCGTTTTTAGTACCAGGCGCTCGACGACATAACCCCGCTGAGGGAACAAAGGATCCAAGATGGCCGACCGCCGCATGGTCGGTAGTCGAACGACGGCCACCCAGGAGAGCCTCTAATTACCGATTGCAACATTGTTGCAATCGGTTAACTAGCGCCACACGCCTCTAAGTGTGTGGGCTATTAGGGGGTATCGCGTTCGGTTCACGAACGGCCCTCCAAAGTGCCGTTCGTGAAACGAACGGGAATCCCCATACAAACCGCCATTTGCATTCGGCGAAACAGATAGTTACAGTCACTGCAGAAAATACATTAAGCACATACATAACAATAAAGCGCATATCTCCCCAGACCTGTAGGCAACCCTTAAAGGCACAGTCTCTAGTTATAGTTCAAGTGGCTAGGTTTGCCACACCATCTTTCCAGAATCTAATCATGGATTAGACTTACTCATGCAGCATAGCAGGGAATTATCCCAATAATCACTCTCGTCCAATACTCGCAGAACATCCAGAGCCTTCACTTTGTTTAAAAGATTCCTGTTGGAACACAACATACCTCAACCTTTTATCATGCCAACTCTACTAGGTTTTGCTTCTTTTTGCCATCTAAAACTTAAACTATCACAAAAAAAATAAATCTGAGAGGCATTCAACACCACATGCTACCACAAACCACAAATAGCTTCATGTCAGTTAATGGATGCTTCCCAGCTGACACCAAGGACTATAAGCACCGCACCGGACACCACAACCACTGCAGCCTCCACAACCACCGTGGCTTAACTGGAATCTCGCCATCTTCCTTCCACCCTGGATCAACCTCTGACATCCAGGACCGTGTGGGAGAGACCTCTCCTCCAGTAGAGCGTAACAGGAACAGCTCTTAAAAGAGCTAAGTGATTAGAACCCAGGGGAGTATACAAAGTATAGCAATCCCCAGTGTGATTATAGCAGTTCCCCTCCAATCACAAGACAAGACTACGTGTTGAGGGTCAAACAGGAACAGAACGTTTAATGGTGTAAAACTTTTATACAAGTTTTACAGCAAAGATGATGCCCAGGTGGACCTAGTTGAGCACCGAATACAAAACATACAAGCCAATAAAAACAGAGGTTTACACATAGACACTCCCATACAATGTACACAATCCCTCCCCTCTACCTGTGATACAATTAACAAAGACAATGGACTAACTCAATTAACTCTAAGCAGAAAAAAACATAAGTTTTTACAAAGTCTGGAAAACACCCCAAACCACCACCATAAATCCCCTGATAGCCCTGATATGGGTGAACAACATATCCAAAAATCACCCAGATCAGAGCAGGGGTTCAGAAAATTCCTTGAAGTCTCTTTTGACCAACCGCAAGCATGCCCAAAACAATTCCAGAAAATTAGGCTGTGTGGCCAGTCTTTTTCCAATAGTTCAAATACCATTCGAATTACCAAATGAACTGGTGAATGGTCATAGTCTATGTGTGTCCCTGGTTCATGGGCTCCAATGTACCGAACACCACTGCGTTCGTATGAAAATTAAACGAATGGCTGGAAGTCTGGAAGTCCCAGCAGTGTTCATGTGGTAATGTGGCCGAAATCAGTTCCATATGTTCGACAATAAAACAATGCTGGTTGTTCGACAGTTTAAGATAGCTGCCACGTGTTCGTGCATACGAATGCCAACCACCCAGCCATTCATCAATTAAGCTGTGGCTAACCACAGCTTCTGGGAGGTTAACGAGCAGCACACTCCACTTGCAGGTTTTTCGGTTGTTTGTCAGTTTGTTCGGTAAACGAACACCATTATCACAATCCATTCGGCAAGACCCATTCACTGAACCATTGCAGGGAAAAGGCACGAACAACAGCCTTTCCATAGTCCTGAACCAAAGTCTAATACAGGGGCCGAAATTGCAAGACAACAGGCTGGCCATTAGTCTTCTCCAAAAACCAGTGGCGAAGTTGCTTTCGTCACAGCCATGTACATAGCTTTCTACGGTTTTCTCAGGCCAAAAGAGTTTACCACTATTACCACAATTCAGACAAATCATTGTCTTTAACTATCCTACCTACAAAGTCTTCTCCAAAAACCAGTGGCGAAGTTGCTTTCGTCACAGCCATGTACATAGCTTTCTACGGTTTTCTCAGGCCAAAAGAGTTTACCACTATTACCACAATTCAGACAAATCATTGTCTTTAACTATCCTACCTACAAAAACACATGACCTGCTGGCTCTACCACATTCAAAGAAACGCACCACCAGTAGAGATAGCACTCACAATAAATGGTGCCTGGTTGCGGTTCTAGACGCCTACCTTCAAAACCCCAACTCACAAACTTCACAGCCATTATTTGTATTACAAAGCTCAGTGCTTACTATCCCTACCTTCATGAAACATGTTAGGTCTTTGTTAACCCATCTAAACCGCAACCCTTCTAACTACTCAGGTCACTCCTTCCGTATAGGGGTGGCCTCCACAGCCTTCAGTGCCAACATACCGGTGCACATTATTAAATCACTAGGGTGGTGGAAATCCTCTGCTTATACACGGTACATACCCAAACCAGTACAAGAGATATGCAATGCTATTAAGGAAATGTCTGGTTAATTTACATGTGTTGTTGATCGTATTAAATCTTTGATTGTTCCTTTTTGCCCTCTCTATTTACAGGCTTACCGCATCGTTGGTTCCGTCTCTTTTATACTATCCTACGCTTATACTTGGCTATGTGCGCCTAACACAACTATTAAGGCCGTTTGGTCTGTATTATTTAGGCTTATTATTTTACTTAGCTATTTAAGGAACATCCCTTATCTGGCTCCATACCGTACAAGGTCAGCGTTTGAATAACTCTCCCATCATTCCACATTCTCAACACTTTTCCTTCCTTTCTTTTTCACTTTCCCTTTTCATTTTCTTACTCCTTGGTGGGCCCTCTTTATTTACCGGGCTACCGCGTCGAATTGCTCTTTTATACTATCCTACTATCCTATATATATATATTTGTGCTCTGAATTTCTAATACGTAAATGGAATGTAGAGGAGAAGCAAAGTTGGTCGAGGTGTGCCTAAACCAACGGACGAGTGGGCCTGTAAAAAAGAGGGCCCACAAAGTGAAATGTATAAAGGAGGATGTAGGTGGGTGGGGACAAAACAGCTTGAACAGCAAAGGTAAGAAGGGGGGTCGGGTTTATATAGGGTCATGACTCCTCCCACAAATTCAGGCCAATTGGCCTTCCAACTTGTGCTTGGAGTTTCTAATACGTAAATGGAATGTAGAGGAGAAGCAAAGTTGGTTGAGGTGTGCCAAAACCAACATACGAGTAGGCCTGTAAAAAAGAGGGCCAAAAGGAATTCAAAGTAAACACATTTTATTGCAAGTTTAAACAGCGAGATTTGTGAAGGCTTGTCTAAGCTCCCTTTCTGGTCGAGCCATGTAGGTGTTGTATATTGAGGATTTCCAGCGTCCCAGTCTCTTAATGATGTGTACCAGGGTGATAGTGCTTGAAGCTGATGATGCTGCACCAATGCAAAATGAGTGACCAGAGAAGGAAGTTGGGTTGTAGCCCAACCTTGATAGTAGGGTTCTGATGTGCGAAATGAATTTAGCTGTGGTGAGTGGAGTAGTAGTAGTGGAATGTCTGGTGAGTGCATGTGGTGAGATAACAGGAGTAAATCGAGAATATGTACTGGGCACCACAGATTATCAATAGGGAAGAGGGGAATGATAGTAGGATAGGCAGAGTGATTGGTTTTAGTAGAAAGTAAGGAGAGTATGTAGTGGTTGTCTACTTTCTTTAAGTGAGAAAGTTTTAGACATTGGACGGTGTCTCCTTGACGTATTACGGTGAACTCTCTAGGTCTGAGGAAACCGTAGAAAGCCAAAAAGATGGCAGATTTAATGATTGGATTAGTATTATGGTCAAACGGAGATTTGTCCAATAGATCGCTAAGGAGCCTGAATATTGGACCATCTATTGTAATCTAGTAGTGCCAGGAGGAACTGTGACCTTATAAATACCTTTGAGAATTTTCTTGATGGGTTAGGAAGATAGAAAAGGTGCATGGTTAGGGAAGGAATGTGGTGTTGTACCCCAGTAAGGTACAGTTTTAGGTGCAGATGGCAGAAGGAGGAAGCCACCATAGTTTTAATGAAAAGGTCACCTTGTAAGCAAAACTCAGCGGTAAATTTGTTAAAAATAGTCAGTGGTGTTGGGAGACGGTGCGTGAGTGCTTGTGCGTGGAATAATAGCTCACTTAAACCAGGATTAGATGGAGGAACGGTGGTGTCCTGGATGGTTGGAGGTGGGCCGGAGGGAGAGCCTGGCTGGAGACCTGAAATTAAAAGCGTGAACGAGCGTCAGCAGCTGAGTAGTGGGTACCAGTGATGTGAAACATTGGATGTTTCTATAAAGACTGTCAGGGCATCCAACTCGGAGGGCCAATGGGCCCTAACCAGTAATTGCGAAAAAGGGGGTTATGAACCCTGAGCGTCCTATTGAGTCTATTTGAGAATTGTGCCACATAATCCCTGTACCTATGGTCAGGGAGTCTACTAATGAGTGAGTAGGCCTGTGCTGTCAGGGTCGACAAATAGTTGGACAAGGGCTGGATATCCCGTGGAGCGAAAAGAAGTAGCCTTAGAACAAACAGCCGCACCCCCCAGGGGTGGCGGGGCCCCCCTGCCCTGCTCGTACCACCCCCGGTCAGCTTTACTGAGGTAAGCTAGCTAGTTCGTGTGGCTATGGCAAGAAACGAGCTTAGTATACGAACGAGTGTTTGCTTGGTAACGGAGGGACCAAGTGTGAAGGGATATTAATTGAGGTGTATGATATACCTGTCTTGCTTAACTATGTCTTCCTACCCACTGATTGTGTGGCAGCCAATTTGGCATATTACAATGAGAACTACTTGTCGGGTATGAGAGAATTAATGCTGGATCTGGAGGAGAAAAAGGAAGAGATACGAAAAGGTCAATAATAAATGTTTATTTAATTGAAGTGCAAGTAAATAGCTTCCCACGATGGGGTAGGTACACTTAGGATGATTCATAGCTGAACGTGGTGCCAGTGTATGCTTGTGGACAAAAGGTGGTCCACCGTACGTATGCCTTAAATGCGGATAATCACCAGAGGTTTAGGTCATGTGATTGTATATGAGGGGAGGTCGTGAGTCCCGTGTGAGAACCTTTGAAAAAAGGGGGCCCGACACTGGAAAACTCCCTGTCGCCTAGCTGGGTGGATAGAAACCAACTTATTTGTTGGGTGACAGACGGGCCGGGCACATAGTCTTGGTGTGGGCTCTAAAGCAAAAGGAGCAGATGTGCAACAACCTGCATGCGCTGCAGCTTAATACATTAGAACCAAAAGGATTTAATGTTGATATACCCAACTTAATACATTAGAACCAAAAGGATTAAATGTTGATATAGACATTTTGGATACACCAACTTAATACATTAGAAACAAAAGGACTAAATGTTGATATAGATATTATTTGTTTTTTGTAATGCATTGGGAAACATGTGCCAATACTTATTACTCACTTATTTATTTATTTTCATATATTTTTTATATATATATATATTTTTATATATATAGTCTTTATACTTATATAATATCATAAATTGGACAGTTTTTTTCCCTTTGCAAAGAATTATAAATTTGTTTTAATTTGGGTATGAGAATGAGTGTCCAGTTTCATCTCCAAATGGAGTTTGGATATACATATAGTTTTTTTATATTGGGTCTATTTTTCCATAGGTGGAGGATAAACTGGACACAATTCTTAAGCTATCATTATATAGACATGGTTAATTAATTATATTTACTTAAATGAAATATATTAATGACATATAAATTATTGCTTGCTAGCTCATTCGATTTTTTTAGATAGATATTAATAGTACATCGAAGGTGGAACGCAGAACAGCCGCATGGAACGCACACGTCATCATAGTGCGCCAAGGAAAGATGGCGCACCGGAAATGACGCCGAAAATCCGGAAGTGAATGCTGATCATATCGGGCAATTTGAATTTCATTAAGGAAGATTAAGAACAACTGAGTGACTTGTGGAAACACCTGAAACTACAATGATCAAGAGCCATTTATAAAGAGAGACTTGGTGGGGAGGTTATATTCTGCTTCATAGAAATTTATTATTCTGTTAAATTATTTTATTGCTTTTCATTTTATGTTGCTATACACTTTGGGAGATTCCCTGAGGAAGCCCTATTTTGGGTGAAACATGTAGGATAACTCCTTAGCAACTTTTGTATTTTTAAAGCTTTTTTTAGCTTCATTTTATACTTTGGATTAATAAAGCAGTTTTTTTCCTGCATCCTGAGTCCAGCTCTTCATATTTACAGCAGTGGTCCCAAAGACTAACGCGTTATTATGTTATAACAGTATAACGCTATGTTTTGCCTTTTGTTATACTTGTAGATCTACAACCACTTTCTCCTATACGTTTGCAGTTGTCTTGTATCATGCGCTGCAGCTGCATGCTCCCATATTAAAATTATTGCACACCTGCGCCTTGCCCAAGAATGTGATGGGTCTGCCCAGCTTGTCTCTTTGGCTGCCTTCCTGTCTTGTGAGTGGGGTGAAGGAGTGGTGGGACGTGGAAGTGGAAGTGGAAGGGTCTGAATCACCGGCAAAATGACGGCAAAACAGTTCGGAATCCATCTGGCACCAGTCGATTCTAATGTTGACCTGCACCAGATGAGTAGCTGCCTTGGCCGAAACTGATTTGTGGTAGTCATAAAATGAGGACCCTCCGTACGTGATGCCCAAATTAACCACCTTGTGCATGTACAAATCAAGCTCTTCTCTCCTATGTGGGTACACTGTGCAAATAACGTCACGATAAGTGCCAAATTCGATAACACACTGGGGAATGGTGAGTTTTTTGTTTAGCCATGGATCTCTGGCTCGTAAGACTACTGAAATGTCCCCATAGTTATACGCTCTATTTTCTAGGATATCTTGGGAGGCTATGAGGAGAGACATTAGGTTAACGTCCAGATATTCTTGATGGAAGTTGGGACGGAGTGGGCTGGTGAGACGTATAGGGTAGTGGGAGTGATAGTTACATAGCTGAAAAGAGACTTGCGTCCATCAAGTTCAGCCTTCCTCACATTTGTTTTTTGCTGTTGATCCAAAAGAAGGCAAAAAACCCAGTTTGAAGCACAATTTTGCAACAAGCTAGGAAAAAAATTCCTTCTTGCTGTTTGGACATCTGTATGGACTCTGATAAAACCACTTCTTCAGGCAGAGAATTCCACATCCTGATTGTTCTTACAGTAAAAAAACCTTTCCTTTGCCTTAGACGAAATCTTCTTTCTTCCAGTCTAAACGCATGGCCTTGTGTCCTATGTAAAGTCCGGTTTGTGAATAGATTTCCACACAATGGTTTGTATTGGCCCCTGAATATATTTGTATAATTGTTACGGCTCCCCCGGTAGGAGAGGGGTTACTGCCATATAGGACGTTCCCTTACCGAATGCAGAGGTAGCCACTGAGCGCTCCAAACTGCCGAACAGTAGTCATACGGATCAATTAGTTTCCCAAACAGCCGAACAGCAATCATACGAATCAAGTATTCTCCCAAACAGCCGAACAAGCGTACTCCATACGAATATTCCCCCCAATGATGAGACAAAGCTCTGTATTGAGGGCCACAGGGATCTGGTTTAATGAGGGCTACATGCCCGGCTTTTAAGCAGGTCTCCCATCTGGTGGACACTCCCCTAGGCCACCAAATGGGAGACTATGACAAGGACACACCTCTGCTCTGCTCGGGGAGATAATTGTGAAGTAATTCAATTATCTCCCAGGACAGAGCCTAAACGCCATTTAAGATGACAATAACAAAAAAGACATAAAAATACATAACTGATACATATTACAACATACTACAGGCATTCAACAGGTCCCCAGATAGCTAGGATCTGAGCGCACCAAAGTACAGAATAGCGCTCAGATCCTATGCCTATCTGGGGGTATGGTGTATTCGCGTACAAACTACCGAATATAGGGCCGTTCATGAACTTTCTACCGAACAAGAAGGGAGGTCGGCGGCTTCAGTGGTGTTTGTGCCAAAAAGCATCCGTTTTGAGTTCCATGAGTTGGGCGTCGAACACCGCTGTGCATTTGCGTGTTTAAAATGGCCGCGACCTCGTGTTCGGTATACAAATGGCGGCCACCCAACTACTGTATCAATTAAGAGGTGTCTGCGGTTAACCTCAACGTTCTAATGGGGCCAGGAGGTTAACCAGCAGCACACTTCTCTACTGGGTGGCCGGCCGTTCGGTAGTTTTATTCGGTACATACAAAAGGGAACGGCATAGAGTCCACAGGAACTGGGAAACAAGAATCAAACAAATGAATGGAGAATATGGTTCTTTAAGTTCAGGACAGAGATATCTGTCACAATAATGTTATCATATCCCCTCTCAGGCGACATTTTTCTAAACTAAATAGGTTTAAATTTGTTAACCTTTCTTCATAGCTGATATGTTCCATTCCTTTTATTAATTTGGTAGCCCACCTATGCACTTTTTTTTCTGGTGCCATAATATCCTTGTTTAGAACAGGTGCCCAAAATTGCACAGCATATTCAATATGTGGTCTTACCAGTATAAGGAGGCAAAATTATATTCTCATCCCGAGAATGAATGCCCTTTTTCATGCATGACAATACCTTACTGGCCTTGGCCACTGCTGATTGACATTGCACATTGTTGCATAGTTTGTTGTCTATAACAATTCCCAAGTCCTTTTCGTGTGTTGTTATGTTATCCCTAATTCGCTTGTGTATTCTTTACGCCAAAGTGCATAACTTTGCATTTTTTCAACATTAAATTTCATCTGCCTTTTGAGTGCCCAGTTCCCCAGTCTATCTAAATCCCTCTGCAGCAAAGTAATATCTTGCTCACATTGTATTATTTTACAAAGTTTTGTGTCATCTGCAAACACTGAAACATGACTTAATGCGGTCTTCAAGATCATTTATAAACATGTTAAATAGAAGGGGCACCAGAACAGACGCCGGAGGGACACCACTTGCCACCTCTGTCCAGCTTGAAAATTTACCATTAATGACAACTCTTTGTACTCTGTTTTTAAGCCAATGTTCTACCCAAGAACAAGCTTTTTCATCTAGACCAATTTCCTTGAGTTTGAACACTAATCTATTGTGTGGAACTGTATCAAATGCCTTGGCAAAATCCAAATAGATCACATCCACTGCAACACCCTGATCTATACTTCTACTTACTTCTTCATAGAATGCAATCAAGTTAGTTTGACATGACCTGTGCTTCATAAAACCATGCTGATTTTTGCTGATAACCATGTTCTTCTCAAGGAATTCTTGAATATTATCCCTTAATAACCTTTCAAATATTTTACCAGCCACAGAAGTTAAGCTCACAGGTCTATAATTTCCAGGCAAGAATTTTGAACCATTTTTGAATATAGGAACCACATCTGCCTTCCTCCAATCCTCCGTAACACTTCCTGAAAGAAAAGAATCTTGAAAGATTAAAAACAGAGGTTCACTTATTTCTACACTTAGTTCCTTAAGTACAAGTGGATGGATACCGTCAGGCCCTGGAGCTTTGTTTATATTAACTTTCTTTAGTTGCTGCAGCATCTTGTCTTGAGTTCACCAATTACAATTATTCTGCAAGTTTTTAGTAGCAATCATTTGCACATGGGTTCTTCCTTAATATATAGGGAGGAGAAATAGTTATTTAAAATTCCTGCCTTTTCCTGGTCTTCATTAACTAATACCCCCGTTTCAGTTTTTAGTGCACCTACACTTTCATTTTTGGGTTTTTTAGAATTTATGTACTTAAAAAATGCTTTGGTTTTGCTCTCTTTAGCTATAATTTTTTCATTTTGAAGTTTAGCAAGTCTAATTGCCTTTTTGCACGCATTATTTGCTTCCTTATATCTTTTATAAGATGCATCTGATTTGTCCGATTTAAATGCTTTAAATGCCCTTTTCTTATTTTTAATCTCTTGTTTTACTTCTCTACTAAGCCACATTGGTTTTAATTTGTTTATTTTATATTTATTTCCCAATGGTACATGCTGTGAAATGTACCTTTCTAATATTTGTTTGAAGATGATCCATTTATCCTCAGTGTTCTTTTCACTAAAGAGTTTATGCCAGTCAATATATTGTAAAGCTTCTCTTAACTTATTGAAATTGGCCTTTTTAAAATTATATGTTTTAGTATATCCCATGTGCTTTTGTTTTTTTGAGTTTATTTCACTATATTGTGATCACTATTTCCCAAGTGCTCACCTACTTGAATGTTGGTCAAAAGATCAACGTTGTTTGTTAAAACTAGGTCCAGACAAGCGTCCATTCTAGCTGGTTTCTTGTACAAGTTGTGACATGAAGGTGTCATTTAACAAGTTTAAAAACCTAATTCCCCTTGCTAGTCCCTCTGTCCCAATTTATGTCCGGGTAATTAAAATCTCCACTAATTAAAGTGTTACCCAGATTTGCAGCTTTCTCAATTTGCTCAAACAGCTGTTGTTCCTCGTCAATATTAACATTAAGTGTTTTATAACATATCCCAACCAATAGTTGGTTTCCCTTCTTTTCCCCCAAGCAGATATTTACCCATAAAGCTTCCACATTTTCCTCATTGCATTCCATTTGCTTAAGATTTGGCTTTAAATCATGGTTGACATACCCTTCTTGTTTTTCCTATCCTTCCTAAATAACATGTACCCATTTAAGTTAACTGCCCAGTCATGTGTCTCATCCCACCATGTTTCAGTTATGCCTATATTGTTTAGTGTATGCTGATGCCCCATTTTGTTATTTAGGCTTCTTGCATTAGTAAGCATACATTTAATATCATGTGTCACTTGTATATTTTGTGAATTATCAACATTACATAGCTTCTCTGTTCTGAGCTTCCCTTCTCTGTTCTGAGGAGGCCCCGTCTCCACCCCCCTTATACTGTGCTAAAGCCCATCTCCTTTCAGTCCTATCTCCATTTTGAAGATTGCTATGACCCTCCCGCCCTACTACTAGTTTAAAATCTCCTCCAACCTTCTAGCCATCCTATCCCCCAGCACTGCAGACCCTCTCCCGTTTAGGTGCAATCCATCACTACTATAAAGGTTGTACCCAATCGCAAAGTCGGCCCAGTGCTCTAAAAACCCCAAACCCTCCTTCCTGCACCAAGACTTAAGCCACGCATTGACCTTTCAAAATCTCCCACTGCCTTTCCACTGTAGCGCGTGGCACAGGTAATATCTCAAAGAATACCACCTTGGAGGTCCTTTTCTTAAGTTTGCTACCTAATTCCCTGAAATCATTCTTTAGGACCTTCCATCTTCCTCTTACTTTGTCATTGGTACCAACATGGACCATGACCGCTGGGTCATCCCCAGCCCCTCCCAATAATCCATCTACTCTGTCAGCAACATGCCGGACCCGAGCACCCGGGAGACAGCAAACTGTCCGGTTGAGCCGATCAGAGCGGCAGATTGCCCTATCTGCTCTCCTAATGATAGAGTCCCCTACCACCACAACCTGTCTTGCCTTCCTTACATTTTGATCCCCACCCGTACTAGGGGGGCTGTTAGCTCGGCTGTTAGAAGTAACAGCTTCCTCTAATACAGCTACTCCTGAGCTGATGCTCCCAACATCTTCCCTCAAACGGGCAAATCTGCTAGGTTGCACCAAATCAGGACTAGCTAGCCCTTTCCTCTCCCCCCCCCGCTTCCTCACCCCACTGTCACCCAGCTACATGCCTCTTCCCCATCTTTCTTATCTCCTCCCTCTCCACTACCTGTCTCCACTAAACTCTGCTCAGACTCCTCTCAAGATTGTTAATCTCCCTCAAAGTTGCGATTTGCTTCTCGAGATCTCCAATCTGAGCTTCCAGAGAAGCCACTCACACACAACCATCACAGAGGTATGGACCCTGGACGGGTACATCCAGGCATCCATACATGCAACAAGATGTGCATTGAGTCAAACCAGCAATCTTGCTAACACTCATTTCCCCAGATACAGAACAATAAAACAATTACCTTGATAGTATAAACCTCTTGTTCGTTTCAACTCCTGGTTTTCTAACTCCTACTTGAAAGAGTCTACTTAATAGAGTCTGCTTTCGTGAGCAAGCTCAGTGAGTTAGGGGTGTGACTTTATGGGGATACAAATCCCACACAGGTGCAATTAATGAACACTCCCCCAATCAAGCAGCAGCACAAAAGAGGGGGAAAAACCAGAACATTTAAAAAAAAAAAAACTTTTTTTTTTTTAATCTTTACCAATTTTACAGATTAAACAAAAATAAAATACAAACCACTCTCCACAGTATACAAACCACTCTCCACAGTATACAAACCACTCCAAGCAACTCCTGTTTTTTTAACTTGAAAGAGTCTACTTATTAGAGTCTGCTTTCAAGTAATGTGAGCTGTAGTGGCTGGTGAGGGAGGGGGAATGAGCGGTATGTCAATCTGAGCGATCAAGATTACCGGTGTAGGGCCTGCTGGGGCTGTTGAATCACCTGGTGCTGCCGATTCCACCTTAAGCAACCTGCTGTTTATGGTTTGGAGGTTGACCAGTGTAGCAGCCAGCGTTTCCTGAGTAGAATCAGTGTAGCCAGCTGGAGGCCCTTGTGAACTCGTGCCTGGCCTAGGTTCTTTGGCCTGAGCCGTCAGGAGTTTGTATAGTTTGGCATTTCTAGCGGTGGTTGGAAAGGGGATCCCCCTGAGCCTGAGCTCAGCCGATATTTTAGGGATAGTTCAATATCTCAGGGATCTGGGGGTTGAAGGAGTGAGCGATTCTTCTGGAGACCCAGGCCTGACTGGCGTGCTGGTTATATCGTCTGATGGCAGATCGGTGGTCGGTTCTTGAGACATTCTAAAAAAGGAGTAATGATTTGGATAAGTAGGGTGTAGTGGAGGTGGGATAAGACCTCCGGAGAACTGCCCTGCTAGCTAGTGTCAAGGCGAAGAGTTTACCTAGAACCAAGTGACAGGTGAGGCCCTGCTAGTGCCAAGTGGCGGAGAGAGGCTCAACCTATGATTTGGGCCGAGGGGATTTTGTGGCCACTTGTACATGGTGGCAGGATGTTGGCCTCTCGGTGACCATAAGGAGATTCAAGACGTGTGGCCGTGACTTGGGAAGCCCTAGCTGTAGTCCTAAAGAAGGGCGAGCGAGGTGGCTAGTTATGATTTGGTCGGGGGGCTGAACCTCCGTGTATGAGGTGGGTGTAGACCTCGCGGGACCATAGAATTAACTTGGTAAAGTTAAGGCCACAGCCTGACCCTAGAAGCTAGTTCTCTAACCTGAGGGGGCGGGGGGTTGTGTCTCTTGGAACAATGTACTCTTGGAACGTATGTAGATACTAACCTTGAGTGTTTGTCCTGTTTGCATGAACTATGCACAGGACAACTGCAATATATATAAATATATAAACTGCAAGGAATGGGTCCAGTCCAGGAACCTAAGGGTAAGATAGATGCTAGTAGGCCTGAGGTGTGTAAAAGTGTCGAAAAGTATGGATAGGTGTGTATCAGAGAAACTGTAACATAAGAACTTGTGTAAGCTGAGGGACCTGAACGTTGGTCCATAAATTAGAGACAAGCCCCTGGGTTCCCACAGATGAAAAAAACATTTTTTTTATGCATGATACGAAGGCGAAGTGAGGCCTTACAGAGAACGTAATCATAGTGAGTAAGATTAATAATACCTGATACTGAAATGCTAGGGACCAGGTAGCCTGTTGGTTTGTTGATGTCATAGCGAAACTGCAGAAATGGCGCAGGTCTAACTAATGATATGTAGAAATGATAAACAAGAAATGATATCTTAATATGATAGTAACACGTGGTGTAGGTTTTTTATGAGATTGTTGTTGACGTCTTAATGTGACGTCTTAGACCTGGTGTGTTTGAAGTTTAGAACCCATTTTGGGAGGTCGGGGGGGGGGGCTGAATAAGGCCATGGAGGCTGAATGAGGCCTCAAGGAAAACGTAAAATGGTAAACCTTTTTACCTGATACCGTGAATCCAGGAGATTTGTTTGAAGAAGAGTAGTAGAACCTAAAACATATGCAATCTAAGTATAAGGAACCAGAGTAAAAGGTTTTATTTAAGAAAAAGAGATGCAATATGAGCTAATGATCTGAACTGAGCCTGGGAGGAAGAGAGAGAGAAAAAAAAACACAAGAGTAGGGAGGGGCGGGTGGACTGGACTAAGTTACAGCCGGGTTAAAATTTAGAGGCTTGATAGGGGAAGCCTACCGATAAAAAGTGTATAGAAGCCAACTGTTGCTTTAAAAATATTCCCCTGGGAATTTGTGCCTGTAACGGACCATTTTGCACAAAAGGGGTAAAAAACGTTTAGGCGATCGGCCCCCTTTCCAGAGATGCAGGCACAGCTACTGCAGAACACCAAACACACAAACTGCCAGTAAGTGAATGCTCCAAACTCCCGAACGGCATCCAATATAGCACTCCAAACACACGAACAGGAACCATACGAATTGCTGATAGCAGACGAATAGGAAAAGCATCCAAGCGGCTTACACTCCTAGCAATCAGTCTCTATCAGCATTCAGTAAATCCCCCCAAAGACGAGACAAGGCTCCGTGTTGAGGGTCAAGCAGTGGTCTGTATAATGAGGGCTACCTGCCCAGTATTTATGCAGGACTCCCACCTGGTGGACACTCCCCTAGGGGACCAAATGGGAGACTGTGACAAGGGACAGAGAAGCAGACGAATAGGACACACAGTCACAGTATATTCCCACAATGCATCCTGGCTTCCTCCCCTCTGCCCTGGGAGATAAGTGAGAAGTAATTCAATTATCTCCCAAGACAAAGGCAAATCGCCATTATGCACGTGGGGATACTAAAACATGAATTACTATTAAACTACACCATGTAAGACACATTGCATTAAAACTATACATTTAACATATCCCCAGATAGCTCAGGTCTGAGCGCACATTATTAAGCGAATGGCACTCAGACCACACGAATACAGTTCAATTGCCATGGAGCCAAAGTCTTTACACAGTGAGTTTCATGCGAATGGGCTCCATGGGATTCCTATCTGGGGTATAACATAGACCATTAAAACTACCAAAACTGTGTCCGATTTTAGTTCCATGAATAAAGCGTCGAACACCGCTATGCATTCGTATGTTTAAAATGGCCGCGACCTCGTGTTCGGGATATGAATGGCGGCCACCCAGCATTTGTCAATTAAGCTGCGATTAACCACAGCTTCAGGGAGGTTAATTGCCGGCACACTCCAGCTCCCAGGTCGTCTATTCATTCGTGTGGTTGTTCGGTAGATTGATTCTACCGAACAACCAGCAGAAAAGCACGAATAAAGCTTTTCTGCAGGTGAAACAAAGTCTTTTAACATGGGGCCATAGTCCAAAGGCAGCAGGCGGGCAACCAGGCTTCTCTAATGCAATGTGGCGAGATTGGTCTCGTCACAGTGCCCATAATTTTGTGACGGTGGGCCGTGAATTAGTGCCACACAAGTTAAATACGTAATGGCGAACCATATGGTACTCATGATAAAAGGAAAATAAAAGGAAAAAAGGAGTGGTGCTTCTGTTAGAGTAACATGCCATAATGAGGTACATACACAACCTATATTGCAAATACATGCCAGAGGAACAGAAAATACCACCCGCAGTCAGTTTTAATTGGAAACAAATTAAAAACTGCACGAAACAGCCATTTATATGTGTTCGGCTGTACAAAAGTACAAAAGAACAGACGAACGTAGGTTAGTATGAGCGGTCGGTAACTTAATTTAACGAAAGCGTGTGTACTCTGTGGTCGGCTGTTAGCCGCACGAACGCAGAAGTACACGAACAGCGTAATTGTACGAACCGGTAAGTAATGAAGGGAGCCTTTGCCCTCTTTTTTAGGCCCGAATGTAGGAAATAGCCGAATGCTATTTTCCCACGTTTATGCTTACGTGTATATGCCAGTCTCGTGACCAGAAGCCAGATAACCAGGTAGCGGGTAGTAAAGTCGGCACGAAGCCGGTGGATGGACCCGGAGGTCGGCGGTAGGAGCTGCTGGTAACTGACTGTTGCTGCTTGAGACAGGACTTGGTAGGAACGACGAACCGGAAGTGCAGGTAACTATGGGAACAAAACAGCTTGAACGGCAAAGGTAAGTGGGGGGTAGGGTTTATATAGGGTCATAACTCCTCCCACAAATGCAGGGGAAATGGCCTTCCAACACATATATATAGATATATATATATTATTTATTTATTTATTTATTTATTTATTTATTTATTTATTTTTAATCCAGCCCTTCTGGAAGACTGCTGGTTTTTTGTTTTTTGTTTTACCTTTATCTTTTTTAATTATAATCAGGGTTGTGGTTTGTAGTGGGGAAGGGGGTAGTTAATATACAAGTTTACGTCCATTACCTTCCATTATCTCTGTCATTGTATCTACCCATACCATTTATTCACCTTTTTGAATATCTCTAATATTTATAATATCTCTAATTTTCAATATATATGTCTGATTTTGAGTCTAAATTCTAAGCGTTATTCTTCCGATTCCCATAGACTGCTGCTATTTAATTACTAAATTTTAGCCTTCCACTTGGAATAACATTTTATTACTAAACAGCTGTCTTTCTTGATACTATATTTCTACTTGGGTTAATCAAGAATTAGTATATTTTCTCGCGCTTGCTGTGATAGATATATAAGCCAGATAGGTAGACCCCCTAGGTTTCTCCTTTTTAATATTACACTTTCACAACTCACTTTTGTGTTTTTCACATTGTCAGGGTATTTATATCGGCAGACATTTTGTGCTATGATAGAAATTAAAAGTGTATATTCTGAGTCACTTTGAACAGACCAGACTCCATTTTGTTATTTTCAAGTTAACGAAAAGACACAAGATTTCTATCTGTAAACTAACCACTTTCCCAGAGCTAAAGGAATGCATAGTATAAACAAGTGATAAGCAGAAACGGGGGCTGGATAGACTGTCTAAAATGCTAATGGAATATAATCAAATCTAAACCCAGACAATTGTGACAGAGAAGATTAAATAATAAAATTTAACTGTCTATATATGTAAGGTCCCATTGTAAGTTACGGGTCAAAACTCAGAATTTGCCAGACACATAGTCTGGACAAAACTTTAAGAAACTGTTTTTATCTGACAGCAATCTAAGTTATAGCAAAGATAGACATAGGCCAAAATGACGTCAAAATAGCCACCAGGAAAAGTTAACTCTTTCCTGGATAGGTATGTTTAGTGGGACAAGACTGCCCTCTATAGACCAAATACCTAATTTGCGATCTGGAAGATAACCACACCTCTAGTGCTTCTATTGGGTTATCAACTGATGACGTACAGAGAGTCTGGCCCTTTAAAAGTTAAGACAAAGGGAAGATAGAGATATGCAGGACATATGCAAAGGAGAGGAGAGAGGAATTGGAAGTTTGGGGATTCCAACTCGGACAACATCTGAGACTAACGCTCTACTCCTAAAACTCTAACACTTAGAATTGACTGACTTTCTAACCAACACCTCCATGCAGAGAGACATCCAAATAAGTTCCTGAGACTATCTACCAATCGGATGAAATATCTACTCAACTGGTAATTATACTGGTTTCATTTAATTAATTAAATTAATTAAAATGTATTAATAGCATTATATATGACTGGATAAAGCACGGTCAGATTTCCATATTAAGAAATCTTAGTTAACTAAAGAATATATAGTTATAAACATTCCATTCTGCAGGTGGAATTAAGAATAATTATATATTAAGGTGATATTATCACGTGTTAGCATACCGCTGTTTTTATCCAGGTGTATTGATTTGCTCTAATTAAGATAGATATCTTTTAGACAAATTAAACTCTGCTTATATAATATGGTAGATTCTCTTATTGGATGGTTCCAGGAAATGACTAATGAACTGGTTTAAATTTATTTTATTTAAAAATTACATAAGAATAGATCTTAATTACCTAGGAGATCTAGCCAGCATTGAAAGGGTTATTCTAACTGTCGGCTAAACTTTACGACCTTACGCTGCACTCTGAGGAATTCTGTTCTTCTGTGAAAAGTTTCACTTTCAGTCTGTGTTAAAGATAGTCATAAATAAAGTCTTGACAGGAAATGCTGTTTTAGCCATTGAAACGTAATACCCATTTCTTTGTATTGCATACCATTTTATACTGAATATTCATTGATTATTGTCACGCATGTTACATATTATTATTATTAATTTGTTATTATAAATAAAATCTATTTTTATAATAAAATATGTGAATATTATTTATATGAAATACTTCACACTTAACACGATAAACGTTCTTTGGGATCTGAGAATTGAATTAGTGGGCAATTCTCACTGTTACTATTATTATGCCATAAATATCCCCACAACATTGTCTTGTTTTTTCACTATTATGTAGATATGCCCTTACAATACTAATAGAGTTTATATTTAAATTTTTTTGTTTCTTACCAATTATATTCTGTTATACATGTTATATTTGGGTAATTTAACCTTTTTTGAGAATTATTACCCATAGTCTTTTGACTTGGGACCCCCTTTTTTAAAGAAAGATTTGTTATTCTTTTTTCAATTTTGTCTTTTCTGGGTTAAGCCCACATTACCCATTTAGTCTATTCTTGACTCTTGGGTCAGGTTTTTCCTGCCCCTCTAGTCATGTAATTTTTTCCTTTTTGAATATAGGAACCATATCTGCCTTCCTCCAATCCTCCGGTACACTTCCTGAAAGAAAAGAATCTTCTAAGATAAATTTAAATTATGTTATAATTACTTTTCCTTCATTTATTATATTGTGTTTGTGCATGAATATCTTTTTTGTAAATCATATTTTATTGAGTTTTTTTTTTATTTCAAGAGAAAGAATAGAAGGTAAGAGGAGCATGCAGGCTCTGGTAAGGTTTATCAGCATTTCAGCATTGTACATACATTTACATAAAGGATCTGCTGTTTCTTTTAAAGCGTAAATTACCAACACAATCAATAACATATTTGAAATTGCCTCAGGTTGTGTAAGAATCAGCTGTGGGCTGTGACATTTTTATGGTGGAGATTCACCTATACTTTAATTTGCCCTCACTTAATGTAGGATCAGTGGGTTTGATGTTTACAACGCTACTAATTACCCAACCCTCTATAGTGGGTGTTGAAGGCTGAGGATACCAGAGTATAATTTCCTAGCTTTTGGGTCAGAATGCACCATTGTTGTAGCCACGTCTCCCTCTGCTCACATGCATGTGATCTAGGGTTGTCTATGTCTTCTTATATTTCTATGGTATGGTGTCATCCCTATCTCTGAGTGGTATTGATGGTGTTTGTACATTCAATTATGTGCTTGGATAACATTCAGTGTGTTTGTCATACTTTATCTGTGTCTTTTACTTGTGTTTCCTCTAAATTATCTTTGTGATTTCAATATGTTGTATGTCTACTGCCCTCAATATTTATTTACATCTCCCTTTATCACAATTTAATATTTATCTAAGTGCCTAATTGTAACGAGAATATACCCCAACACGCAGGATTCAGCTAAACAGAAGACAACACAGAGGAGAGATACGTCTACCGGACCTTAGAATGGCCGGACTCGACGTATATGAGAGGAGACAGAGTCAGGAATGATCCGAAATCAAGGGCACAGAGAGACAGCGTAAACTAGGACAAGCCGGGGTCTGGTACACAGTAAACAACAAGCCGACAACCAGAACAGATAAGGATAAAGAGAAAACGTAGTCAGAAACAAAGCCAAGGTCAATACGGAGAAACATAACTGAACACAACAAGCGCTAAAGGGAACTGATACAGAAACCACGATAGGGCAGGGAGTAAAGGGAGAGGTAAGTTTAAATAGCTTCAAAACTAATGTGATTGGCTCCTGTCATATCCACACCCCCAAAAGGTAAGTGTATGGGGAGTGTGGCATGACAGGGGCCAATGGGAGCCTTTTGATAATTTAGGCTCCCACTGTCTCTTTAAGAGCGCGCCCGAGACTCGCGGCGCGCTCTTAGATTCAGGCGGGACACGTGACCGCTTCTCGCGGTCACTGCCCGCCTTGCTAGTGGAGCCGTCGGATGAGCCGCGCGCGGCTCGTGCAGCAGCAGGACCGCGCGCGGCTTGAAGAGAGGACCGCGGCCGGCCCCTGGAGAAGGTGAGTAACGCTACAGTACCCCTCCCTGAGGACACGCCCTCCGGGCGGGTAGGGCCAGGCCTGGCCGGAAAACGAGAATGGTAAGAACGCACAAGGCGGGGAGCGTGAACAGCATCAGCTGAAATCCAACTGCGCTCCTCAGGCCCATAACCCTTCCAATGCACCAAGTACTGAAGTCGACCCCTAAGGTAACGAGAATCAAGAACGGCAGAGACTTCGAATTCCTCATGACCCTCCACGGAGACAGGAGGGGGAGGCGGAGAATGCCGGGTATAGCGGTTGCGTACGTAAGGTTTTAACAACGAAGTGTGAAACACATTAGGAATACGCAGATTCCTAGGAAGACCCAAGGCGTATGAAACAGGATTAACCTTATGCAGTATACGATAAGGACCTATGAAGCGGGGAGCCAATTTCATAGAAGGCACCCGCAGGCGAATATTCCGCGTGGAAAGCAAAACCCTGTCCCCCACAACATAAGTGGAGCCGCCCTGCGATGCTTGTCAGCCTGAGCCTTCTGGCGAGCAGCGGAATCCACCAAAGAACGCTGAACCTGCTCCCAAGTATTACGCAAACCAGCCAAATGCTCATCCAGAACTGGCATGCCCTGTGAGGAGAATGCAGCCGGAAGAACAACGGGATGCTGGCCATAGACAACGTAAAAAGGGCTTTTGCCGGAAGAATCATGAGTGGCATTATTTCGAGCAAACTCAGCCCAAGGAAGTAGGTCAGACCAATTGTCCTGATGGTGAGACACAAAACAACGAAGGTACTGCTCCAGAGACTGGTTGGCACGTTCAGCAGCTCCATTAGATTGGGGATGGTAAGCGGAAGAAAATGAGAGAGAAATACCCATTTCTGAGCAAAAGGCTTTCCAGAACCTGGAAATAAATTGACTACCCCTATCGGACACGATAGATACAGGAATACCATGTAACCGAAATACTTCTCTAGCGAAGATAAGAGCCAGTTCCTTGGATGTGGGCAACTTGCGAAGAGACACAAAGTGAGCCATCTTGGAAAACCGATCTACTATCATCAGGATGACTGTGTTACCATTTGAAGGGGGTAATTCAACAATAAAATCCATGGATAGGTTAGACCAAGGTCTCTCGGGAACTGGTAAGGGATGCAGAAGCCCACAAGGAACTCTACGAGACGTTTTCATACATGCACAAGTAGTACAAGCACATATAGTCAGTGACATCCTTACGTAAGGAACCCCACCAAAAATATCGAGAAATGGCTGACATCGTTTTGGTAATACCAGGATGTCCAGCAGTCTTAGTATCATGATATAATGACAGAATCTCCCGTCTCTCGGGAACATCAACAAACAATTTATCAATAGGCCTCTCGCTAGGTGCCATACTTTGTTTCGCCTGTATGGTCTGCAAGAGGGATGAAGAAATAGACAACATAGTAGTGGCTATTATCCTGTCTGGGGGAATGACAGGAGTAACATCAACCTCCTGTTTGTCAGTAGTTTCGAACTGTCTGGACAGAGCATCTGCTTTAATGTTGCGATCACCTGGCCTATAGGTAATAATATAATTGAAACAGGACAAAAATAGTGACCATCTGGCCTGTCTAGAAGATAATCTTTTAGCTTCACCAAGGTAGGATAGATTCTTGTGATCTGTAAAAATTAGAATAGGATCCTTAGTTCCTTCTAACAGATGTCTCCATTCTTTAAGGGCTAAGATAATAGCAAGGAGTTCACGATTACCCACATCATAATTCCTTTCAGCTTTGGACATTTGTCTAGAAAAGAAGCCACAAGGATGCAATGGCTTTTCAGGCGATTCTCTTTGGGACAAAACAGCACCTACCCCGATTTCAGAATTATCAACTTCAAGAATATAAGGCAGTGAGGGGATAGGGTGCTGTAAAATAGGTGCCGAGGCGAATGTAGTTTTAAGAAAGTCGAAAGCCTGAAGTGCCTCGGGAGACCAGACACGAGTATTACCACCCTTTTTTGTCATACGGGTAATAGGTGCTACAATAGAAGAAAAACCCTTAATAAAGCGTCTATAATAGTTAGAGAAACCAAGAAAACGTTGAATTGCTTTCAAACCCTGTGGTAGAGGCCACTCTATAACCGCAGAAAGCTTCTGGGGATCCATACGAAACCCTTTGGCGGAAATCAAATACCCCAAGAACTGGACTTCGGATTGGTCAAATAAACATTTTTCTAGTTTACAGTAAAGACCATTATTAAGAAGGGTCTTCAATACCGTTGTGACATGCCTGTGATGAGTGTGTAAATCTGTAGAATATATCAATATGTCGTCCAAGTATACAATTACAAATGTGTGAATAAAGTCTCTTAGGACGTCATTAATAAATTCCTGAAATACTGCTGGGGCATTGCAAAGACCAAATGGCATAACAGTATATTCGTAATGACCGGATCTAGTGTTGAATGCAGTCTTCCATTCGTGACCTTCCTTTATGCGTATTAAATTGTAAGCACCTCTAAGGTCCAATTTGGTGAACACAGTAGCATGTTTCAGCCTGTCAAATAACTCTGTAATTAAAGGTATAGGGTATGCATTTTTGTTTTTTGTTTAGACCTCTATAATCGATGCACGGTCTTAAATCACCCTCTTTCTTAGATACGAAGAAAAACCCTGCTCCAGTCGGAGAAGAGGATCTCCTAATGAACCCCTTTTCTAGTGATTCTTTAACATACTCCTCCATGATACGGTTCTCTTGAATAGATAAGGGGTACACCCTGTCCTTAGGAGGTATAGTGCCAGGCAATAAATCGATAGCACAATCATAGGATCTTTGAGGCGGTAATTTATCAGCTTCCCTTTTATCGAATACAGTCTTGAGAAACAAGTATTGAGGAGGTATAACAGTAGACAAAGGAGGCGTGGTAGGAACATTAATGGTATTTAAAGGGGTGACTTTAATCATACAAGAGTCGTGGCAGGTTTTACCCCATGATTTTAATTGTCCCAATTCCCAGTCAAAAATGGGATTGTGAGAACACAACCATGGGTACCCTAACACGATATGAGAGGAGGGAGAGGTGATAACCTGAAACCGAATGGTCTCAAAGTGTAAAACCCCTGTGTACATGAATAATGGTACAGTTTCATGGGTAACGACTGGAGTATTTAAAGGTCTACCATCTATGGCCTCAATGGCCAAGGGTATCTCCCTTTCTCTGACGGGAATGTTATTTTTCGTAACAAATGAAGTTCTCAGCAGCCCCAGAATCAACCAAGGCTAGTATGCATTCTGCTATACAACTCACCCCCGTATGAAGGGAAACAGGGAGAAGCAAACGATTAGGAGGCAATTTAGGAGACTTAGAGATCACACCCAAGGCCAGTCCCCTATAAGGTCTTAGGTGTGAGAGTTTTCCGGACACAAAGGACATTCCCTTACCATATGGTCTCGCCTACCACAGTATAGGCAGAGTCCATTCCTTCTTCTAAGTAGTTTTTCAGTATCCGAGAGTTTGGCAACCCCTAATTGCATGGGTTCCTCCTCGGATACTTTAACACTCTCAGGTTTATCAACTCTGGGGTTAATAGATGTGACCAGACGTCTATTCTTGTTTTTGGTATAGAGCCTGTCGCGAATTCTATTATCTATATCAATGAGGTAGTCAATAAGATCCTCTAATGGAATAGGAAGCTCCCTTGCCGCTACCTCATCTAATATAGTGTCAGATAAACCTTCCATGAACGCAGTAGTTAACCCATTATTGGTCCAATCTACCTGTGAAGCAAGGGTACGAAACTGAATAGCATAATCCGCCACAGACCTAGACCCCTGTTTAATCCTCATTAATGCTCTTGCAGCATTCTTTGACCTCTTTGTTGTGTCAAAAGTTCTACGAAAAGCCGTAAGAAAACTATTGAAATCATGAACCATAGGTCCATTGGCCTCCCAAATCGGATTTGCCCACTCAAGTGCTTTGTCGGTAAGTTGATGCATCAAAAACCCCACTTTAGACCTATCAGTGGGAAAGGAATGAGGATACATCTCAAGGTGGAATTCTATTTGATTAATAAAACCTCTGCATGTCTTGGCTTCCCCTCCATACCTAGGAGGAGGTGTTAAATGGGGCAAAGAATTGGGTGAATTGGATACTTCGGGAGAATGAGGTGTAGGAGGGTTAGGTGCGGTTGCAGGAATGATTCTAGACAAGAGCGTCTGGAGAGCCTGTGCTATCTGATCCATACGGTGATCCTGCTCTACAAACCTTGCCTCATGAGAAGCCATTTGCTGAGCCAAATCTGCGGGGTCCATGTCCCTATCGTAATGTAATGAGAATATACCCCAACATGCAGGATTCAGCTAAACAGAAGACAACACAGAGGAGAGATACGTCTACCGGACCTTAGAATGGCCGGACTCGACGTATATGAGAGGAGACAGAGTCAGGAACGATCCGAAATCAAGGGCACAGAGAGACAGCGTAAACTAGGACAAGCCGGGGTCTGGTACACAGTAAACAACAAGCCGACAACCAGAACAGATAAGGATAAAGAGAAAACGTAGTCAGAAACAAAGCCAAGGTCAATACGGAGAAACACAACTGAACACAACAAGCGCTAAAGGGAACTGATACAGAAACCACGATAGGGCAGGGAGTAAAGGGAGAGGTAAGTTTAAATAGCTTCAAAACTAATGTGATTGGCTCCTGTCATATCCACACCCCCAAAAGGTAAGTGTATGGGGAGTGTGGCATGACAGGGGCCAATGGGAGCCTTTTGATAATTTCGGCTCCCACTGTCTCTTTAAGAGCGCGCCCGAGACTCGCGGTCACTGCCCGCCTTGCTAGTGGAGCCGTCGGATGAGCCGCGTGCGGCTCGTGCAGCAGCAGGACCGCGCGCGGCTTGAAGAGAGGACCGCGGCCGGCCCCTGGAGATGGTGAGTAACGCTACACTAATAACATTATGAAGAGAGAAAAAAAAAGAAAAGAGAAGAGAATTAAGATTCTTCAGCCAAAGTTTGTTTATCTTATTAACCAGTTGGTCTTTAGTGTCTAAAACATAAAACCTCATTTTACTTAATAGTAGTCTTTGAATTGTCACAAAAAAACAACTTCATTGTTGACTCTTATTCCTTATTCCTCTTTATGTTATGAAGATCTTGCTTTTCTGTTTTCTTCAGACTTTAAGTAGGAAAGTTTGTCACGGTTGAACAAATCTCATCCATGTTGTAGCTAGGAAAACTCATGCCCCCCATATATCTGTTTCTCTATAAGATTTTTTTTTTTTAATTCTTGGTTCTTATTTGACCAAATATATTTTTCAACTGGTTTTTGAAATAGTTTAGCAAAATTAGTTGGACGTTGAAGTAGAATTGATCTTAGACAATGTAGCCAGTTAGGTAGGATATAGGATTGAGTAGTGTTCATTTTCCCCTTCCATGATAACGGTAGATTTTTCCATGCTGAAAAAGCATGTGACCGGGTCAGTTGGCCGTCTATATATGGGGCTTTAAAAAGACTAGAGGTAGGTGAAAACTTTTTTTATGTTGGATTAAAGCCATCTATAATTTACCAACGGCTGGAGTCAGAGTTAATGGAATAATTTCGGACAAGGCAAGGGTGCTCACTGTCACCATTGCTTTTTATTCTGACCTTAGAACCATTTTTGAATGCAATAAGAAAGAATAATAAGGTACAGGGTATCAGGTTCCAAACGTTGAAACAGTTGAACAGTTGAAATTAGCAGTAGAGTAAATTTGAGTAAATTACACGGGGAATAGTCGGGGGAAAAGTTTACTTTATCACATCTAGATGGAGTAGATGTTGAAAAAAACTGTTCTATAGCATGTAAATATCAAGACGCAAAATTTTCTCCAGATGGTATAAAACTCCTGCTGATATAAATAAGTATTTTCCAGTAATTCAAAAAAAAAAAATGCTGGCGGTTCTTAAATTCTGTAGATGACATGCTACATTTATGGTGGCTATGCCTGAAAATTCAATCTCTTTGGAAAAAGGTGGAAAATATATTAAAGATTGTAGTGGACCTCTTGTTTCAGTTAAGGCAGAAGTTGGTCTTGTTGTAGCATATAAATGAAGACGTCCATGGTGCTAGGATATCTGTGGGAATTCCATTAATAAATGTAGCCAAATAACTTATTCTGGGGTGTGGTCTGGTAGCGAACTTAAATGGCAGCATAATTTAAGAGCTCCCGAGCATCAACTCGCAATCACACACCTGTAAACAGCATCACAACTCACAACCCCTGTAACTACACATCTGGATATCCTGCCTAGGATCTGGGGCCAAACCACGCCAAAAAAAGCGAGGAGAGAGACAAGATTCTTCCCTCCCAGTGACCGACATGTTGCCGGCCTCACGCTCCTCAAGTCTGCACAAGATGGCCGCCGAGTGGGCTCACTTGGCTTTCAGTCTCCAATGCAGACAGTGAGCCGGCAGACTCACAGCCAGACAACACTACACAAATCCTGGCAAAACTGTCCGAGGTCTGCTCATTTCTGGCAGGAGAAATTGCTTGCAACATGCAGGAGATTAAAGCCGATATCCATGCTCAGGGAGCGCGTACTCAAACCAGTGGCATACAACTCAGTGGTACAGCACTCCACCTTGATGGATCAACAGCTTTATAGCCTAGAGATGCTAGTGGAAGACCTCTCCAATCGCTCCAGACGTAATAACCTGCTCATAAGGAGCCTACCTGAGACACCTAACGAGGGTCTCCTGGTGCAGATAATGTAGGATTACTTCCAGCACCTTCTGCTTGACATCCCGAAAGAGAGATGGGCAATTGATAGAGAACATAGACCACTACGAGTCCGAAGAGCAGAGGGGCATAATAATCCACTTCCATTACTATGCCAGGAAGGAAGACATCTTAAAATACAACAGAAACCATGAGCTCACCTATCGAGGCACTATTCTTTCCCCACTCCAGGCACGCTACAAAGACGATGCGACTGGAAACCTCTGGCTCTTCTGCATTGACAACAAGAGATCAGATTCACCTGGCGACAGCCCTTCAAGGTGGTGGCCAGGCAACTATCCAGCAAATTTACCAGGCAACGATCGAGCAAATTTCCTCCATGATTACCGCTTCCCCTGATAGTGGTTCGTATACTACAGTATATGCGAACGGAGTTACTGATATTGCGAAAGGGGAAGGTTAACTAAACCGGTGTCTTAACACCCGATCTGTCCTAGAGGGGAATGCTGACCACTTCCGGGACCAAGGTGACACACTAACTTGATTATGGAATGGGGGGGGACCTGGCGATGGTGTATATGCTTGTGACATCAGTATTCGCTTCCAACTGCAAAATAACTCCCAAGGCCCTAATCCACCTAGGTCCTGCCCACTCAATGGAGGGGGAGGCTCTCAACTGCACGAGTATCCCTGTTAGGGATGTGCATTGACAAATAATTTGGTTAGGCACTGACGAAATTCTGGTCATTCGGGACTTCGGCAATTCGCCACTTCAGTTCGGTTCGGCACTTTCGAAATTCGGCAGTTCGGCACTTACGAAATTCGGACATTCAGAAGCATCCGAATGTCCGAATTGCTGAAATTCATCCAAATGTACATTCGGAATGAAACAAATTGGACATCTCTAATCCCTGTATGTCTGGGCACCCCTCTCTTCATCCCCCAGTCTTAAGACCGATTCACCCAGCGGCACACCTCAGACCCTATCCAAGTGCCTATCTAAAATGGTTTAAAGGTTCAGAGTAACACTTCAAACAAACAAAGCAAAAAAACAAAACAAAGTTATTAAGAAAATAAGATTCAAATAATAAATAAATCACTAAATACAGGGCATTATATGTACTACCCCTTACTAATAGATGGATATAAGGTGTTCCACAGAGCTTCCCCACAGGCTACTCGAGCCACATTGCCAACCAGGCAACATAAGCCTCAACAATGGCAATTAGCTTCAAGGGGACTGCTCCATCCGCTTCTCAAGGGCAACCAATCCTAATAGGTTCCACCACAAGAACGCAATAAGGGGTACCTCACATCCAGTAAGTGACAAAATTTACACACAACCTGAACTATCTAGGGGGGATAGGAGATAGGTAGACCGAGGAATATGAAATAATGACTGGACTGTTAATAACTGTCAACTCATGTATTGTTCATATGTTTAGGTGAATGTTGCGCAATGCAGAACAGTGGTAATGTGCGGTGAGTCGCCAACCCTGGAGGTGTAACCACAGCTGGTTCCATTATTTACCACTATAATGTCTTAAAGCAAAGAACTTAGCAGAGCTAACCATATCTTTAGCTATAATTCCCTGACTTAGGACAAGATGGCATCTTAAAGTCTGAACATCTTTATCTATTTAGGGTTACAGCAGTATAGCCTTGGAGCTTGTTTATGCATTATTGTTATTGTATTTCGTCTGGGACAAAATGGCGTAAACATATTATGCACTGAAAGTAGGTAAAAGGTTATGGCTTAAAAACCATGTATGAAAAACAATATGTTTCATTTCTAAAAGCTTGTCAGTTTGCAATATCTCTTAAAGACAAAGTACACAGTTTGAGAAATACAATATATGCATTTGCCCATAACACCCTCTCCATTAAACTGTGGGCATTGTCACCTTTAAAAAAGCATGGGAAAAAGACATATGACTCACAATGGGCAGAGATCCTGCAAGCCCATAAACCATTGACAAAATCCATGCAAAATCCTCTACCGCTGGTACCTAGTCCCCACATGCCTCAACCGGTCCTTCCCCCACATGCAGGACATATTCTGGAGGTGCCAAACAGATAAGGGAACCATGATACATATCTGGTGGGAGTGTCCCTCCATAAACAAATTCTGGGGAAACGTGGCACACTTAGTAAAACATGCACGGGGGTTGACCTCCCTCTCCTGCCCGAAACATTCCTACTGATGTTGTTCCCGAAAAATAAACCAAGGTGGAAAATCTACCTCCTGTACCACATAACTATTGCAGCATTGACAGCACTCAGCAGACTATGGAAAAGAACCTCTCCACTGACAATAGACCAATATATAACATTGGTGGAAACCAATAAACACTACGAAAGAATGGCACAGAGCACACAAGCTCTAACCAAATACTGGAGAGTAGTGTGGGAAAAGTGGGAAGCCCTGACACACGCCACAACAACCCACCTGCACCTGGGTCCTCCTGACCTCCCTCCCCCCCCCCCTTCTTACATGACAAAAAATGGCAACACGCAAAATACACAGGCGACAGACAACCTAGGCCCAAGGTCAAGTACATCACCGCAAACACCGATCTACAGGTCACGGAGCACGCTACCTCTGACTTACCTCACCCTGCACTAGTATCACGGGACAAGGTACCCTACTCCAAGCCCCCTAAGGACGTTCCGAGACACAAGGCAACATAACTAGGTGTACACCTATGTGGAGAAGCAAATGGTATGACAAGCAACACGACAATATGAACAATGATGTGCAACTGAAGTGGACCCCTGTTGTTCTCTTGTCACCTGGTACCCTTAAGTACGCAACTCATGCATGAGGAGAGAAATAATGACACGTATAGTTCAGTTGTAAAGTTTCTTCTGTTTACTGACAGGTCGGGCGTGGCTTTTATAGCCAAAATTACGTCATAAAGCAATACATATATATATTTATATAACATGTTTTGCAAGCATTTTATTGGGTGAGCTTTGTTGCTATGCTTCTTGTTTTTCTTCCCTCAGGATGTACACATTCTTTAGCATAAGGGTGTTGTCTCCGAGGGAGGCGCTGCCATTTTGTTATGCTTAGCAGGTTTCTGTAGCCGTCGGTTATCTTAAAGCACAGAGAGAGAAATGATTAGTTTAAACACGACAAGCGGACAAGTATAGTTTCATAACAGCTAATAGATAAGAAAAGGGGCTTTTCAGACCCTACACACTCTTCCATCACACAACACTACTATAAACACAATTCTGTGACAGGGTAACACGATAGCATGGCGTGACAGAACAAGGTGACATACCACTGCTAAATGACAATGTGACAAGACGCTGAGGTATAACAACACGAAAACTCTGTCATGGTGATTGGGCGCTAAAACCAATGTTATTGAGATGGCTGTTATGTGAACATGTCAAGCCTGTTACTGCAACTAACAATGTCATTATAACTTTACCTTAGTACCCCCATCCCCTTCTTTCTTCTGTACCCCAGCAAAACAATAAAAATTGTCAAATTGAAAAAAAATTCAAACTTTGGGCATTGTAGAGCATTTCTTCCTTAAATTAGTAAAGCAAAGTTCTCCAACGGTCTTTAGGTTTTTATGCTCCCAGTGTCTTTGATCGTTGTTGTAACAGTAAAACATCTGTAGTGTGATCCTTGCATGTAAAGATGGTTGATTAAAATGATCAAAGCTTTTGTCTGGGAAAGAATTAAAAAGAACATCAGGTTCTAGAGTAAGATATTCTTGGATGGGTCCTGATAGGAATTGTAATCCAAAGTTCAAAGTAGTAATTGTATTTGTAATCCAAAGTCGTTAAAGGCCCGTAGAAGTTTACATTCCCTAGATACATTGCTGGAGGTTGTGTTTGTAGAATACCCAGGTATTAGTTGTATAGCATTGGTTGTAGAGTCCAGGTATCCAAATATTTGTCTAGACTTGTTTGCAGATATTCTATCAGCATCATCTGTTATCACGGTGGTGATTGTATTGGTATTTGTCTTTTGTCTTTGCTTGTTTTGTTTTTTTTCCATGAAACATTTTTACACAGTATATGATGTGTATAGATTTTATACTCTCTGATATTCTTTTACGTAAGGGTGTACGTAAGGGAATAAATTAATTGATAGCATTTTCAAGACATTGTCTTAAGTGACATCGATCCCTTTATAGTACATGTTATGTTGATACAGCAATCAAAGTGGAATCTCAAGAATGCCTCTCTCTGCTGTACTGGAATCTTGGTAACATCTCTACATCTCACTGATAGACATATAACGACATCAGGTCTTGTTGTGCTAAAAATGTTAACAGGTAAAATCTTTGGAATTTTTTTTACATTTGTTATACATTATAATATAATGATAGATGAAATAGTAACATAGTTAATATTTCTAGTGTTTTGTTTTAGAGATAAATTGTATATGATTTAGAGATATAAGGAAATTTGAAGCAGCAATGTATTTACCACCTTTGTTCACAATAGTATTACATTCTCTTTAAATGTTAAAGGACCACTATAGTGCCAGGAAAACATACTTGTTTTCCTGGCACTATAGTGCCCTGAGGGTACCTCCCCCTCAGGGTCCCCCTCCCGCCGGGCTCTGGCGAGAGGAAGGGGTTAAACTTACCTCTTTCTCCAGCGCCGGGCGGGGAGCTCTCCTCCTCCTCTCCTCCTTCTTCTCCTCCTCTTCGGCTGAATGCGCATGCGCGGCAGGAGCCGCGCGCGCATTCAACCAGTCCATAGGAAAGCATTTAGAATGCTTTCCTATGGACACTGGCGTCTTCTCACTGTGAAAATCACAGTGAGAAGCACGCAATCACCTCTAGCGACTGTCAAGAGACAGCCACTGGAGGCTGGATTAACCCTAACATAAACTGTTTATAAAAAAAAAGGGTTAACCCTAGCTGGACCTGGCACCCAGACCACTTCATTAAGCTGAAGTGGTCTGGGTGCCTATAGTGGTCCTTTAACAATACTCTTTTATTCAAAATCTCTAAAATCTCCAAAAATCGCAAAATCTATTTAGAATAGTTGATAATTGGACATCTTTCTTTGTCCTGTTAGGGAGAAGACAACTTATTCCCTAAGTTATAATTAGTAAATATAATAACTACAGTTATTAGTGGCTAAAAATACCAGAAACACCCAAAAATTGTCTTAAATCATTTTTTACCAAGATCTGCCAGCCATTGTGGAAAGTCATGTTCGTGAGATTGGATGCTTAACAATGTGAATCTTATTTTTTTAAGTATATTTTCCAGCGGCTGTTGGGTGGAGCTTTTTTTTTATTTTTTTTAAAGTGAGTTAAGAAAGCACATTGGATATAATATTGAAGGTATTTATATTTTAACTCCACTGCAAGTGGTTTTAACACATTTTTTTTAAAATAATAATAGATATCAGAATCTGTTGTAACTATTGTTCTGTCCTCCAGACTTTATTCAGTATACTTGTTTTGTTGTTTAGAATAACATTTTTGGATACTTTACTTACACCAGCTAGTATAGCTCTAGTTCTGCATATATTGTAAACTCAGCATGTTTAAATAAAGTTGTTAGAAAGCACAGAATTATGGGCAGGACTTCTACAGGAAGTGTATCAGCCTCCATTTTGAGAAGATACAGTAAGCAGCAAGTCATGTTTTTCTCATCCCTAACCATCACCCCTTAGAGAGCTTAAAAAGTGAGTTCTTGTTATCCTATCCTGTATTATTGATCATTGTTGTTTTTGTTGTGTGCAATACTGTACTGAGATTGATGTTTATTTCTACCAATTTGTAGTTTCACCTGGCTTGTTCTAATAAATTTGAAATCAAAGAAATATGATATCTGAAGTTTATGAAGCAGGAAAGTTTAGCTCTCTGTCCTAGAGACAGAACAACTATACCTGGTTGAAGTGGGGATATATTACAATCAGAATATGAATTAATAATCATATGTATGTTGTATTGACTGAACAATCAATAGATATGGCAGGATCATTACCACAAGGTATATTTACCTTTAATCATCACAAACCAAAAAAGATTTTCTTGGTGTTTGAAAAACAGATAAATAAAATATTTGATCACATGAATTTTAATATATATACATATATTGGTATGGATGTGGAATTTATATCTTTGCCATCTTTTCACCAGTTTGCAATAGGTGATCCAAGTTATAAATTTCCAAATGCATCTTGTATATCACCTAGAAGGGTTAATCCAAAATACTCTTTTACCTTCCATTGACTGACCTTAGCTCTGGCAGACTGAACATGTTTATCATCATAAATAAAGGTTTGTGATAAGTGAAGTAAGGTTTCTGCCTGTTTTTCAGTTAAATTTTAACTGTTGAAGTACTTCACTTATATTAATTAGATTATATTCATCATGCCACTATGTAATGTTCCCAAGTCAATAGTTTGATTGTTCTTGGGGGTGAAGCTTACTGATACCATGCATGTGACATCACGACGCAATGACGCATTTCACTGATATGTTCGGCTTTCTCAGATCCGCCCCTTACTTTGCCCACAGTCTCTGTTATAGTCATATCAGTGGGCGTATATCCACTTTAATAAGTCCAGAAACACATTTAGGATTAGCTACATTACAACTCCTTATGAATATGGTGGAATATATTAAGCAGTCCAATATATTAAGCAGTCCAATAGATAACTGCAATAAAAAGGGAAATTCTACTAAAATTATCAAAATAACTCCACAGATATACTTATACAGCAAGAATGATAAAACACATTACAGCTCGATCAACTGCATCATTTAAAATACTATTATTATAATAAACTTCTTCAAGAAAATATTTTTTCCTCTGTGCAGTCTCTTGAGAGTTGAGTTTAGTCTCTCTATCAAGTTGGCATTTCAGAACTTTAGCCTCAATTTAAGTCTATTTCGAGGGACTTCACCTGATTGTATCTGCATACACAAATCACTTGGCACATCTCTAGCAAATAGTCTCATTTTGCTATACTACTCTTGATGTTGATTATTTCATTTGATCTCTTCTCCTTTCTATTCCTCTCCCCTTTTGCCTCCACCTTCCCCATGTCCAGGGGTATACATAAGAGGATAGCGACCATAGTTGGCATGTTATGTCAACCGTGCCAAAGATGGGGGCATGTATACTATTTTACGATTCCTGCCCAGTCACATATAAAATACAAGCGGGAACCTGTATAGACCCTTATACTTCCACATGTGAGCCTGGTGTCCAGGTTGTAAATTTAATATTGGGGGTAGTGAAATGAGTGTCCACCCTCCTGCCCCCACCTGTGGCCAGCAGATGGGGGGCTATTAAATAAAACAAAGTGAGGGGGACAGCCTAGTGTTCATCCTGCCCCCACTAGGTTCCCTCTGGTTATATATTTATTGTAGCCCCCATCTATCACACATATGTGGGGGCTGGGTGGACATTAAATAACACCTGTTCATTTTAATTATAGCCTTCATGTGCATGCTATGGGTAGGTAGTATAGAATGCGCCCTTGCTTTTGTTTTTATTTATTATCTCACCAACTGCTAGCCATGGGAGGAAAAGGAGGCAGTAATCTGTCCATCCCTCTATTATTTAAATTTTAGCCCCCACCTAATGGTCACTGGTTGGGGCATGTTGGAGACTTGTTATACAGTGGGACCTGTGTCTTGTATTAATTAGTGACTAAGCAGCAATAGCTATTAAAAGAAAATGTATATAGGCATTCACCATAATGGGGGCAGCCACGCCCGGAATGACCATCGTGTGAACCAGGCAAATGCCCGGTGGGCCGGGATGGCCATGGGCCGAGGCCGGCAGGGGAGATCACAGGATCTCCCCTGCCAGCCCCTGGAGGGCCAGCGCTATCCGAGCTCCGGCCCTGCTGTGTGCCTTCATGGGCCGGTGGGGAGATCAAAGATCTCCCTCACTGGCCCAGAGGCACTGACATGTGGCCCCTGGCTGGGGAGTGAGGGAGGCAGGAGAGGATCCAGTGGAGCTCTAGCCAGCAGCTCCGCCGGGTCCTCTTGCGAGGTCTGAGCGTTGCCGCCGTTACCGCTGCAACGCTCAGATGTTGCGAGAGTGAACTCTAGCCTCCAGATGCACACAGCACCCTCAGACGCACACAACACCCTCAGACGCACACTCCCACACATATACAGCACACACACATATATACAAACACATATATATATATATATATATATATATATATATATATATACAAAGAAAATTAGAAACCTAGAATGTGACGGCAGATAAAAACACCCTCACACACAGCACCCCTCTTAAACACACACACACTGCGTACCTCACATATACAATACGTCCATATATATATATATATATATATATATATATATATATATATATATATATATATATATATATATATATATATAGCTGATATATATATAAACATAGAAACAGAATGTGACGGCAGATAAGAACCATTCGGCCCATCTGGTCTGCCCAATTTTCGAAATACTTTCATTAGTCCCTAGCCTTATCTTCTCGTTAGGATAGCCTTATGCCTATCCCACGCATGCTTAAACTCCTTTACTGTGTTAACCTCTACCACTTCAGCTGGAAGGCTATTCCATGCATCCACTACCCCCTCAGTAAAGTAATACTTCCTGATATTATTTTTAAACCTTTGTCCCTCTAATTTAAGACTATGTCCTCTTGTTGTGGTAGTTTTTCTTCTTTTAAATATAGTCTCCTCCTTTACTGTGTTGATTCCCTTTATGTATTTAAATGTTTCTATCATATCCCCCCTGTCTCGTCTTTCCTCCAAGCTATACATGTTAAGATCCTTTTAACCTTTCCTGGTAAGTTTTATCCTGCAATCCATGAACCAGTTTAGTAGCCCTTCTCTGAACTCCCTCTAAGGTATCAATATCCTTCTGAAGATACGGTCTCCAGTACTGCGTACAATACTCCAAGTGAGTTCTCACCAGTGTTCTGTACAATGGCATGAGCACTTCCCTCTTTCTACTGCTAATACCTCTCCCTATACACCCAAGCATTCTGCTAGCATTTCCTGCTGCTCCATTACATTGTCTGCCTACCTTTAAGTCATCAGAAATAATCACCCCTAAATCCCTTTCCTCATATGTTGAGGTTAGGACTCTATCAAATATTCTGTACTCTGCTCTTGGGTTTTTACGTCCAAGATGCATTATCTTGCACTTATCCACATTAAATGTCAGTTGCCACAATTCTGACCATTTTTCTAGTTTACCTAAATCATTTGTCATTTGGCTTATCCCCCCTGGAACATCAACCCTGTTACATATCTTAGTATCATCAGCAAAAAGACATACCTTACCATCAAGACCTTCTGCAATATCACTAATATAAATATTAAAGATATATATATACACTACAGCTCACCTCACACTGCACCACTGCACACATTCCGCTCCAGATACACGCTAGATCCCTTACCCTATATGCACTCTTAATCCTCTACACACACAATCTTCTATACAGACTCTGGGTCCTTTACACACTAGATCTCCTACACACACACTGCACCACCTACACACACACTACATTCCTTGTACGCAAACACATACAACATTCTCTAAACACACCCTCTCTATAACCTCTACACACACTACAGCCCGTATGCACACACTCACTAGCCACACATATTACACCACAAACACAAATGAAATTGACCTACAAAAGGAATACAGAGTCAAAAGCGATATGAAAAAAGAGACACCAGGATTACTCCGAGTGTCCAAGAGACATGCCGCTCAGACTCAAAACTTACCCATATATATGATAGCTAGCTCAAAAGGATAGACCAATGTAAACAAAAAAATATATATATACATAAAAAACTTAACCTTTATTCGAATAACATAAAAAGCGTGAAAAAGTGTGCAAACGTGTATGTGATTTAAAAAAGACAAGGGACTCATGGAGCTTATTAGTAGTGCTCCATAAAGAGCTAATATGTAAATAATGTGCTAATATGTGAATAAGTAATACCCAGACCTAACTATATATATATATATATATATGTGTGTGTGTGTGTGTGTGTGTGTGTGTATATATATATATATATATATATATATATATATATATATATATATATATATATTCCAAAGGCTCACAGTAAAGAGCTCATATATTACTTACAAAGAAACAGACTATCACTTCCTAAAGTGTTATATTTAAATAGTAAACTGGCTAGTTCGAGAGAAAAACTACAATAGCAAATTCAAATTGTTGCAAAGGAGTCTACAAAGTATCCAAAAAAAAAGGGAAACTTTCCCATTGCTCAATTAGGCCACTTAGAGCTTCAAAAATTGTCAATTTAGGGACCAACCACTGTTCAATAGATATAAAACACAAATGAAATAGTGGTGGGGGTGCCTGTGGGCGGTAAAAGTAAAAACGCCCCCTATATGCCGCCAAATCAGCCGAATGTCTAGAGGCATCAGCTCAGCAGGCAGGGGCAGATGTGATTGGAAGCCATGCGCGCCACTCATATCCCGACAGGGGCGGGGCCAGTGCGCAGCAAGACACCCTATCAAAGAGTACCATCCTTGCCATGTAAAAAGATAGTTAATGTAATAGGCAAGGTTTCCTATTTTAATCATATGAACAGAGTTGCTGTATAACTGGACAGCATGATATACAGAGGCAAAAAAAGGGCCGGGGTTATAAATGTAAACCACCATATTACATCAAATCTAGACATAATGGAAAAACGATCAATGACTCAAGCTCACCATATAAATGTGCATATATAATTCTATTTTAAATATTCAAAAACAGAGCTATACCTTTACCAAGAATGTATACACACAAGTATAATATCATTTGTTTATAGTTAGTTAATGCTCCATACAGACTATGTATCACAAAGACAGAGACCCTAGATGTTTGAGAATGAATTTAAAGGGGACTGATTCAGTCAACCTCTTATATCTCATCTTAACCCAAAACAGAGAAAGAGAAACCCTCATTCAAACCCTTTGGGTTAAGGGTTTTCAATTGATAAATCCAAAAGCACTCTCGCTGTCTGAGAAACTTATCATAATCTCCCCTCCTTACATTTTTTGACTAATTCCAGGCCACAGAAGCGTAGCCCCTTGGAGTCTCCTCCATGATATTCACATAAATGCCTTGATATGGGATTGTCAATTAGACTCTTGGAGATCGAATATGTTCTTGAATTCGTTTTTTAAAAGGGCGAAAAGTTTTGCCCACATATTTCACATTACATTGACAAGTGAGCAGATAGACCAATCCTGTTGTATTACAATTAAAGAAAGACTTTATCTCAAAGGACTCCTGATTTTCACCATCCCAGACTTTCTTAGAGTCCCTTTTAATAAATTTGCATGAGACACATCTGCCACATCCATAGGTACCAGTGACCATATTATGAAGCCAAGTTTTTGTTATAGGTTGTTTAGTTTGTAAATGACTCAAAGTCAAAATGTCACAAAGATTTTTGACCTATACACAATACCACACCACACTCTACACACATGCAATCCCACAAGCAGGCTCCAAATACATGCACCATACACTTTCTTGTCCCTTTTGTCCTCTGGTATCCCACTTGTGGAGACACCAGAGACAATTTAAAAGCAAACACAGCGTTGGATGCAGACCATAACAAATTTGTTATTGCGCTGCGCAGAACAAATACAGGGCCTTTTTGTAATGCTAGAGCTCTTCAGCAGGGCTCTGCACATTGAACCAATATGCTCACTTTGAGAGGGGGCATGCTTGTCATCAGTTATGACAAAACATACCCTCTCTGACCCCGCCCCCTTCTTAGGGGGCCGCTCTAATTGAAAAATGCCCGGGTCTAATTTTTTTCCCAGTCCGGCCCTGGGGGGAGCAGTAAATCTGTCAAGGATCCCAGAAAATATGGTCAACCACAAAGAAAAAAAAAGAAAATAGAAACAGTGTCTAGCAAGGCTATTTCTGGCATAGCAGTAATGCAACACATTTTGCCCTGCTTCTTGGGGATTTCTTATGTACACTTGTGAGTTAACCTCCATTTATTGTTCATTTTTTTGATATACAGAACATACAAACTTGCACTAGATTGTTGCTTCTGTTTTGTCTTTCAGTAATTTGTTCAGAACTGCATGTAAAATTAAGCAAGTATCTGGCATAAATTTAGCTTTTAGACAAAAATAAATATTACAAAGGATTTTTTTTCACATTTTGATATAGATCACATCTCTCTATATGAGTTTAAATTCCCACTTTCGTACAAGGTAAAGAATGAAACTGTTGACATATTGTATTGCATGATATATCAGAATCTGGAATTTTAAAGTGGCACTGTCATGCAGAATCCTGTTTTTTTTTTTTTTAACCCCCCCCTCCCACCTCCACTACATCTAACTGACCCCTTAGTCGCCCCCAAATGCCCCTAAGCCCCCCACATTACTTATTTTGTAATCTTTATTTTCTGCCCCGATCTTTATTCAGGGTGCCGCCATCTTTGTGTGGGTAGATGAAGTCCCTGTGGGACACGTCATCTGCCCACACTAGATAGCACTGAGATTCCCGCACATGCCCAGTGAAACACCTGGACATGCGAACGGGAATTTCATCTATTCATTCATTCATCAGACAGACGAATGAATGAATAGAAAAATCAGACGAACAAACTAACACTGTGTATCAGTGTTAGTTTGTTCGTTCAGTTTATCACAAGGAGGGAGCTACCGGCACGCAGCTCCCTCCTTGTAATATGTAAAGATAGAAGCGGCAGGGAGCAGTGCTCCCCACCACTTCATAAGCCCCCCAGATCCCCCCTCACTCTATGGGGGTCAATATGACACCCATAATAGCATAAGGGAGATTAAAATCTCCACAATGCCCCTACTCACTATACCGTGAGTAGGGGCATGTCAACTAAACAGTGAGCAGCCTGTGGCTGCTCACTCTAAAAAAATAAAAAACTATTGGCCCCCACCCCTAAACGACGGGTGGGGGCCCTAAAGTAAAATAAGGGGGAGACCTATTGTCCCCACCTGGCCCCCACCCCTGGGCGGCGGGTGGGGGCCTTAATGATAATGAGGGGGGGGTCACCTACTGTCCTCCCCCCAGGCCCCCACCCCTGGGCGGCAGGTGGGGGCCATAATGATAATGGGGGGGACCTACTGTCCTCCCCCCCCCGCCCCTAACCCTGGACGGCGGGTCGGGGACAAATGATAATGAGGGGGGGACCTACTGTCCGGCCCCCACCCCTGGGCGGTGGGTGGGGGCCATAAAGATAATGAGGGGGGGACCTACTGTCCTCCTCCCCCCCGGCCCCCACCCCTGGGCGGCGGGTGGGGGCCTTAAGTCAAATCACCCCATTAAAGGTGACTAGGGGTCCCCAAGCCCTTAGTCACCCACCCCCCCCCCACCCAAATAAAAAGTCCCCTTCCTACACCCCTCATCCTAAAAAATAATGAGGGGGGAATAAAATAACTAACCTGTAAAGTAAAATTTTACCATTCGACGTCTTCTTTTTTCTCAAATCTTAATTTTTCAGCCCCAAAAAAGGCCAAATAAAAAACCATCATAACCGTCGAACTTAAAATAAAATAAAAATCCAGAGCGCAAAAAAAAAAACAGACGAAAAAGAAAAAACACGATTGGTGGGTTTAAGCCAATCAGAGTGCTCTTTGACATTTTACACAGCATGGGAAAGTTCTTTGGAATTTTCCCACGCTGTGTAAAATGACACAGAGCACTGTGATTGGATGGCTTGAAATCCATCCAATCACAGTGCTCTGTCAATTTACACAGCGTGGGAAAATTCCAAAGAACTTTCCCATGCTGTGTAAAATGACACGGAGCACTATGATTGGATGGATTTCAAGCTATCCAATCACAGTGCTCTGAGCCTAATTGCAGGGCGGGACAAGGCTTTATAAGCCTTCCACCGCCCTGCGGAGCTCAGTCTGCACGGAGCCCTCCGTGGGTGAAGATGGATTATTTTTTTGCGCTCAGGTTTTTTTCTTTTTCGTCTGTTTTTGTTTTTTTTGCGCTCTGGATTTTTATTTTATTTTAAGTTCGACGGTTATGATGGTTTTTTATTTGACCTTTTTTGGGGCTGAAAAATGAAGATTTAAGAAAAAAGAAGACGTCGAATGGTAAGTTTAATTTTACTTTACAGGTTAGTTATTTTATTCCCCCCTCACTATTTTTTAGGGTGAGGGGGTAGGTAGGGGACTTTTTATATGGATGGGGGGGTGGGTGACTAGGGGCTTGGGGACCCCTAGTCACCTTTGATGGGAAGGGGTGAATTTGACTTAGGGCCCCCACCCGCCGCCTAGGGGTGGGGTCGGGGGTGGAGGACAGTAGGTCCCCCCCTCATCTTTATGGCCCCGACCTGCCGCCCAGGGCTGTTATGGACTGTTATTTGGTTTAACACTGAATGAAAGAATGACACAAAGGGACTCCAGACACAGTTAGTGTCTATATAGTTCCTTTGATAATGATTTGTGCTTCCTCTGTGAAGTTTTTTGTCTGTTATCTCTACTTTGCTGTTTCTATAGTTTTCCCAGGGTGTGATCTAATTGTCTATTGACCTTTTTCTTTTTTTACCTAATGTGGTTGATCTTGATTTTCATTTGTCTTTAAAATTGCTCATTTGTTTATTGAATTGTATCTTGGGAATCCATAAGAAATGCTATACTATATGAATCTGAAAGCACTAAGAAATTACTTTGTAAAACTTCTTATTTTTCAGAAAATGGACAAAAACAAAGATGGAGTTGTTACTATAGATGAATTCATTGAATCATGTCAAGAGGTAAAAAAAAAATTGTGCCTTTAGAATTTTTATTTTTTTATTTTTTACTGAATAGCAATGTAGTTAATTAACTGAGAATTTTAATGATATAAGGCAAATTCTCATACTTATTAGTTGTAATTGTTGATCATTGCAACTTAAACTGACTGAGTTTTCTGCATTTAACATTTGCACAGAACTGAAGCACCATTAATACTGTAATGTTTTTGACAATTTACAACATGTACATAGAAAAGAACAAAGGTGTTTTTCCAGTTCATTGCTATAGCAATGGACCATTTTAAAAGCTATGCTTAGCTCCTGCACAATTCACCTATGATCACAACCAGCAACATAAGCACAGGAGCTAGACACAGTGGATGGATATTGGCAGAGGTTGGTAGAGTTTTGCAGGAGTTGACAAAGATTAGTGGTGTAGCTGAGCTATTTTTAGCGTTCACATTTAGTTGTCATATACATATCAGCACATGAGAAAACACACATTAGTTACATACAAAACAAACATACTTTTTTTCTCTTCACACTCACAAATCACACTCATTTTTTTAATGCATTGTATTTCATATCTTTACACTTTACACTTCTTCCATTTTGATTTTTGTTATGTGCCTGATTTCCTGGAAATTACATAACAGTATGAAAATACAAATATTTGATCAAACCTTCAGTTCTGTTGCATGAGGAAATGAGTGATGCTCTCTGTTGAGCCAGAGGTAGTTATTTTGCCCCCCCAGCAGATCTTGTCCCCCCACCACAGCTCCTGATCCCCTTCTAGAGGGGATCCCCTTCTTTTGGGTCCCGTGTGTGGCAAAATGCTACTTTGCCTGTCTAGCTAAATGTTTGTTTATATTGATATTTATATGAGTGCGGGTCTGTGTATCTATGTATGGAGGAGTGTGTGTGTGTATATATATATATATATATATATATATATATATATATATATATATATATATATATATAATTTGTGTTAGGGGCTCATGATACTACAGAGTAAAATACCATAATGAACGTAGGTATAAAAGAGCAAGTCGGTTGTGGTGTGCCGGAACCGACGATGAGGTAGGCCTGAGAAAGAAGAGGGCAAAAATTTAATAATCAAATTTATTGCAGACAACAAATACAAATAGACATATCAACCAGACATGTCTTTAAATGCATTTCTTAATTCTTGTACTGGGTTCGGTATGTACCGTGAGTAAGCGGATGATTTCCAGCGCCCCAGTGCTTTTATAACATGAACTGGAATGTTAACGCTGGAGGCTGTGGATGCTGCCCCTATGCGAAAGGAATGCCCTGAGTAGTTAGCTGGGTTGAGACCCAGCTGAGTGACTAAAGACCTGACATAGGTCATGATGGTTGTAGTGGTGAGTACCGAACTTTGTAAAATGAATAATGGTAGTGAGTTATGATGCTGTATGTATGCATCAAGAATCGTGACGGGGCACCACCTGCTGACTAGTCTTGGAGTGAGGCAGAGTCAGGATGTAATGATCCCTGTGTTTTGTTAAGTGGGAATAGAGGAGAATAGGAGTAGATTGTGTGTTGTTGGTCATAGTGAATTCTCTAGGTCTTAGGAATCCATAGAAAGCTATGTAGATTGCTGCCTTGATGACAGAATTTGTGTTTGTAACGGACCGTTTTGCACAAAAGGGGAAAAAAACGTTTAGGCGATCGACCCCCTTTTCGGAGATGCAGGCACAGCTACTGAAGAACACCAAACACACGAACCGCCAATAAGTGAATGCTTCAAACTCCCGAACGGCATCCAATACAGCATTCCAAATACACGAACAGGAACCATACGAATTGCTGCTACCAGACGAACAGGAAAAGCTCCCAAGCGGCTTACACTCCTGGCAATCAGTCCTTAGCAGCATACAGTAAATCCCCCCCAAAGACGAGACAAGGCTCCATGTTGAGGGTCAAGCAGTGGTCTGAGGTGCCGGCACACCCAGCCTGGTTTTTATTACAGTCTTGCAAATACAGGACCGCCCACAGGGAGGTATAAAATATCCAGTAACATATTAGTTACAACCCACAGATTCCCTCCCCCTTATCTTGAGAGGTAACCCAATACACATACCTTTTACCACAATGCATCCTGGCTTCCTCTCCTCTGCCCTGGAGATAAGTGAGAAGTAATTCAATTATCTCCCAGGACAGGGACAAGACTCCATTATGCACATGGTGACACAAAGACAGTAAAACACTTTAAAATACATAAAGTCACATTTGTTACATAACCCACAGACATTTAACATATCCCCAGATAGCTCAGGTCTGAGCGCACATTATTAAGTGAATGGCGCTCAGACCACACGAATACAGTTTAATCACCATGGAGCCAAAGTCTTTACAGTGAGTTTCATACGAATGGGCTCCATGGGATTCCTATCTGGGATATAACACATTCAAACAAATCTACCGAACCCCAGGCAGAAAAGCACGAATGAAGCTTTTCTGCAGGTAAAAAAGATGTATTTTAACAGGGGGCCATAGTCCAAAGGCAGCAGGCGAGCAACCAGGCTTCTCCAATGCAATGTGGCGAGATTGGTCTCGTCACAGTGTTGGTGTCAAAAGGTTTCAAATCAAGCAGGTTAGACAACGCTTTGAAAATATGGTTGTCTATGGGTAGCCTCTGTGATGTACGTGTGGGTTCAGATCTCTGAATGCCCCTGAGGATAGTCTTAATCTGGTGAGAGGCCATGAAACTTGTGTTGTTTGGTTGTAAGTTTAGCATATGGTGTGGAATGCCTGTTAGATAAAGTTTAATGGTGTTGTATGACATCTTAAGTTTAAGGTGGCAAAAAGAAGCGAACCCCAACAAAGATTTCATGACAAATGGTTGCATGATGTTATGTTCCGAAAGGAATCTTTTGAATAACGTAAAGGCCCTGTCGTATATTTTGTGCATATTGTTTGACAGTGCCAATTGGGACAGTGCCCTGCTATGATGCATAATGGCGTCTAGTCCAGTACTAGTTGCTGAAATGTTGGAGTAGTTGTGGCTGTGAGCGCGGCTGACGGGAGTGCTTGATGGAATGCCTGGAATTTAAAACGAGACAAACTGTCAGCAGCTGTGTTACATACACCTGGAACATGGAAACAATACAGGAAGAAATTATGACAAGCAGCCAACCAAGTGAGTTTCTTCAGAAATCTCATGATCGTAATGGATTTGGAACGACATTTGTTGAAGGAGCCTTTGAAAAAAAAACAATAAGGCAGCACTTGGCCTTATACAGAGAGCCTCCCCCAGTGGAACTCCTGACCAAACTCATCTTTTATACCCAATCCTTCATCCTGACACCCACACCACCCGAGGAACAGCGGACAAGAGAGTAGCTGCCTACCCCTGCACAACTGAAGTTACCCTTTACTGCCTTCAAGGAGTTCAGGGACACAGAAGAGGGCATTGAAGACTTCCTGCAAGACTTTGAGCGGCAGTGCCTCTTGCTAGAAGTTGACCATGCAGACTGGGTCGGCATTTCTGGGCAGTAAGCTGACAGGAAGGGCGGCGTAGGCATATCGAGCAGTACCCGGGGACCAGATCCGCTACTACGAAGTTGTGAAAGAGGTCCTACTGGCCAGGTATGCCATAACTCTGGAGGCATACCGGCGGAAGTTCAGAGGGACAAGAAAAGGGGAGAAGGACTCCCATACAGAGTGGGCATGCTGCATCCATCGAACTGCCCAGAATTGGGTGAACTCACAGCAAGCGTAGTGCCCCAAGGAGGTTCTCCAGCTATTCATGCTGGAGCATTTCAACAATGGACTCTCCACTGAGGCCCAAGAGTGGGTGAGGGATAGGCAGCCCAGAAGTGGCCAAGTGGACGGACGAGTATACTGACACCCGATGGTCCCAACGCCCAGTTCCCTCCCCCAGCTACCAACCAGCCTCAAGGCTTCTGCCCCTGCCGAACCCTGCTACAACCTTCCCACACCGTGGTCCCTTGGTTAGGACCGTAACTCCCCGGGTCTCAGCTGGGACCGATCAGAACTGCTTCAAGTGCCACCAGCCTTGGCACTTCAAGCGAGACTGCCCCCAGCCTCGTACAAAGACCCCAGAAGACCACAGTTCATTACCCCCGTGGCCCCCCATTCACAGCGAGCAGCGGCCCATTGTTACCAAGCTACCGGCCCGGCGTCCCCCACCTGCGGCGAAACAACCTGGTCCTGCCTGCACGAGGCCAACCCAAGCTGCCCATGATAACAAGGACCACCACCGTCCTGCTGAAGGGCCGCACCGTGCAAGGACTGAGGTATACCGGGACCACCCTGACCCTAGTCCACTCCCCACTCTTTCCAGAGACCCAGAAGACCGGCGGGACAGTCTCAGTCTGAGTGGCCGAGGGAGAGCTCTACTGCCTACCCAAAGCACAGGTCCACCTTGAATGGGGCTCAGGGGACTGAACGTTGACAGTCGTCCCTTATGAATACAGCTGATGTGCTCCTTGGCAATGATCTAGGCTGCATCACCTCCTCCTACCCAGGCTCCCGCAGAAGCCCACCCCGTGATGACCAGGCAGCAAGCCTGCACCACCCAGGATGGCTCACACTCTGAGGCTCAGGTAGGCTCACATACCCACCCCCACATCCCTGTAGGCGACCCCCTAAGAGAGCTCCCAGGGTTAGCCCCCCTTCCCCTAGGATCCCTACCTGTCCCTGCACTAAGGCAACTTGGCCCTGGGACCCTACCCCTGCCCCGAGCTCCTTACCCTGGGATACCCTTGCTGAGTTCGAAAGGGAAGTAGTATCAGACCCCACTTTCCAAGGTTATAGGGAAATGCCTGCCTCTGGTCAGATGGGAAAGGACGGGTGTTGTGGACAAAAATATTAACCCAAGTCATACTAATAAAATGCCTATTTACTCAGCATAACCACAATCAGCATTATTCAACCTTATACGTGATTTACCTAAAATGGCCGCTAGGGAGTTTCCCTTTGACATCGACTAACACCCTCATTAACAAGATGGCACTGGAATCTGGGGGAGACCTACAAGATACCAGTGACCTCACACCCGGTAGGAAGGGCACTAAATGAACCACTTAACACCTAACCAATTATTATGCAAGATAATCAATTGATTGATCGATTCCACGTCATTTGGCACCCAACGTGGGGCACCGGGTTTTGCCGGTTCGGACGGCCGGAAACCGGGACCGGAGCGGACCTCCGGAAAGTGGGACAACCGGAGCCTGATCACCTCCTTAATACAGTTGGTTTGCCTGTATTCTCCTGTTTTCTGTCGGTCTGTCTCCGTGTCCACTTCCGGCTTCCAGAAGGCTACAAGACAGGTAATCTCTTATCCGGTGCCTTTTTAAACGAACCTGTCGATTGTCTATCTGCCTCCTGTGCGCGTGTGAGACAGCTGGTGTGTGGTTTATGTTTTGTTATTATAGCTTGACTGCCTAGCGGGCAGGGAACACATCTGCCCGATGAAGGGCTGGGAACCGCCTGGAGAAAGGCTGGGAATTTATTATTATAGCTTGACTGCCTAGCGTGCAGGGAACGTATCCGCCCGGTGAGGGGCTGGGAATTTATTATAGCTTGACTGCCTAGCGGGCAGGGAACGCATCCGCCCGGTGGAGAAAGCCTGGGAATTTTGTCGTCCTGTTCAGAGCAGAACAGGGCTTTATTTACTGTTCAGTTGTTACTATGCTCGTTGTTATATTGTTCTTTATATTATGGTTTTTATTCAATTGTGGCCATAGTGTGGGTACCCTCGCTGTGTGTGTGTGCTGTGTGGCTCATCCTTGATTCTGGATTATGTGCACATCTCTATATCTGTGACTCTTGTAAATGTCTTCTGATTAGTCTCTTCACGTTCACCTTTTCCTTCATTCTCTACCTCTTCTGTACCTTTTCCTTCATTCTCTACCTCTTCTGTACTTTTCACCAAGAGCTGTATTAGTCACCCACGCTCGCCTGCTCAGATCCGTGGCCACCATCTCGAGTGGGCGGATCCCGTGACTAGTCTACGTTTAGGGAAGACTAACGAAGATCAATTCCTCGTGGCAGTCGAGCACTGTAGACATTCCTTCGTTTTCCTCTCTCTCTCTCTCTGTCCCTCTTACGTGGGAAGCCTTGTTTGGTAAAAATGCAACAAGAACACGCCAGACCTTCCAAAGGCTACTTACCATGTGACATAGTTAAGGAGAGAGCAGGAGAAGAGGCTATGTTAAAAATAAAGAAAATAGCAAAGATTTGTGGCTTCCAAATGTCACCCAGTGGTAGATTACAGCCAGAATTTTGGAGGAAATTGCTTATTGACAAAACAGGCTTATTGTTGGATAATGGGCTAACGAACGCCATGGAGGCTTGGTATCGGGTGGCAAGAGGACTCAAGCGGGAGGGTTGGTTAGAGGAAGAACTAGATTTTGGAGGACAATCGATTTATGTATATCATAGAAATGTTTGTATTGATGATTCATCTTTTGATGTTCCCCAGCCACTGCCCTATGATGGCGCCCAACACAATGCGAAAGAATCTGACTCCACCTCCCCAGCCACTACCAAGTCGTCACCTCCAATTAGCGTAGGCTCCTCTGTACCCCATCTCTGTACAGATCTTATTACTATCCCGTCCCTCTCCCACCTCCCTCTGTTTTTCCCACTGCTCCCGCCCCATTCCCACCTCCATCTGTCATTCCTACTGTTCCCGTCACTCTCCCACCTCCCTCTCTTTAATATTTTTATTAGTGATATTGCAGAAGGTCTTGATGGTAAGGTATGTCTTTTTGCTGATGATACTAAGATATGTAACAGGGTTGATGTTCCAGGAGGGATAAGCAAATGATTTTGGCAAACTAGAAAAATGGTCAGAATTGTGGCAACTGACATTTAATGTGGGTAAGTGCAAGATAATGCATCTTGGACGTAAAAACCCAAGGGCAGAGTACAGAATATTTGATAGAGTCCTAACCTCAACAAATGAGGAAAGGGATTTAGGGGTGATTATTTCTGATGACTTAAAGGTAGGCAGACAATGTAATAGAGCAGCAGGAAATGCTAGCAGAATGCTTGGTTGTATAGGGAGAGGTATTAGCAGTAGAAAGAGGGAAGTGCTCATGCCATTGTACAGAACACTGGTGAGACCTCACTTGGAGTATTGTACACAGTACTGGAGACCGTATCTTCAGAAGGATATTGATACCTTAGAGAGGGTTCAGAGAAGGGCTACTAAACTGGTTCATGGATTGCGGGATAAAATTTACCAGGAAAGGTTAAAGGATCTTAACATGTATAGCTTGGAGGAAAGACAAGACAGGGGGGATATGATAGAAACACTTAAATACACAAAGGGAATCAACACAGTAAAGGAGGAGACTATATTTAAAAGAAGGAAAACTACCGCAACAAGAGGACATAGTCTTAAATTAGAGCGACAAAGGTTTAAAAATAATTATCAGGAAGTATTACTTTACTGAGAGGGTAGTGGATGCATGGAATAGCCTTCCAGCTGAAGTGGTACAGGTTAACACAGTAAAGGAGTTTAAGCATGCGTGGGATAGGCATAAGGCTATCCTAACTATAAGATAAGGCTAGGGACTAAAGAAAGTATTTAGAAAATTGGGAAGACTAGATGGGCCGAATGGTTCTTATCTGCCGTCACATTCTATGTTTCTATCATTCCTATTGTTCCCTCCTCTCTCCCACCTCCTACCGTCGTTCCCACTATCCCAGCCCCTCTCCCACTTCCCTCGGGTCCTGTCTCTCTTCCACCTTCCCCTGTCGCTTCTGATCCCGTCCCTCTTCTACCTTCCTCTATCACTTCTTTTGAGTTCACCCCTCTCCCACCTTCCTCTGTCATTCCTTCTATTCCAGCTCCCCTTTCACCTTCACCTATTGCCTCCCCTGTCACCCCCCTTGTTCCTCTCCCTGTCATTCCTTCTATTCCTGCTCTCCTCCCGCCTTCACCCGTTGTTCCCCTTGTCACATCTCCCTCTGCCATATCCCCCTTCGACCAATCTTCCTGTGCCCTTCCCTCCGCTCCTGCATCTCCCTCTCCTCTTCCCATCGCCCCTTCCATCCCAGTTTCAGCTTCCACTCCCCTTCCACCCTCCAATCCCGTAATCCCTCCCTCCCTTGATCTTTCATCACTCATTTCCGCCCTCTCTGCTCCCTCTCCTCTTCCCATCACCCCTTCCGTCCCAGTTTCAGCTTCCACTCCCCTTCCAGCCTCCAATCCCATAATCCCTCTGTGACGGAACCGCTGGCACCCCGACCGGGTACCTTCCACCGACGGATGCTCCTAGTGCTTTCCGAGGACTCCAAGCACTCTGCCTGACACCATAACCAGTGCAGACCCAACGAACCGCCACAGCTTGGTTGGGGTCTCGCCGTCTCCACCCACTCTGGACCCAAGACCAGGGTCCAGCTTCCAGTAGGTCGACCTCTCAGAATTCCAGAGAGCAGGAACAGGAACAAGCTCTTAGCAGAGCTTAGTGATCATACCCTGGGGAGTATAGTGAAGTTCTCCAATCCCTCAAACAGTGTAGTTCTCCAATCCCCCAAACATGAGCCGAAACTTCATGAAGGTACAAGATGATATGACTTTTAATGACCACACACTGGCTTTTATGCAAGTCCCCATGCAAGGGGACATCCCACAGGGTGGGACACAGTACAACCAATCATTTACAGAAAAACCGTAAAACACACCCAGCCCCAAAATACAATCCCTCCCATCTGCCTGTGATATAATTACTGAACACAATGGGTTAATGTAATTTATCACAGGCAGGAAAAATACACTTTTTATACATACACTGTAACTTTAACAATATGCATCATATTCACATACAACATTCAGAATTATACAAAAACAAGAAACAAAGGCTGCGCCAGGGGAGTAATTAAAACAAGTAAAATAAGTCCAAATAAAATAATAAAAAATTCAAAATAGGAGAGTCCCAATAATAGGTGGTATTTCAACTGAAAGAAAATAAAAACAGCCAATAGTGCTCTAGAGCACTATTGGCTGTTTTTATTTTTATTTTCTTTCCCTGAGAATTTGGACACCAAGACGCTCCAGGAGGACAAGCACCCCTATAAGCGGAGGGTTATCCGCCGTATGCCCATCATACTAGAGCTGGTCCTAGCTCATGGAAATGTGAGTGTGTAATTTATATTTTATTTAAATATTATCTATTTATACACTCTGCACAATTGGCTCTCTCCCATTGTGTCTTTCATATCGTGAGACGGACGACCACTACTAAGGAAGACATCATATCAGTTGAAATACCACCTATTATTGGGACTCTCCTATTTTGAATTTTTTATTATTTTATTTGGACTTATTTTACTTGTTTTAATTACTCCCCTGGCGCAGCCTTTGTTTCTTGTTTTTGTATACATCCTTATTGTAGAGGGTTAGAGGGTGACCCTCTATAAGGCCGCTGCCTTTATATTTATTTTTATCTTTACATTAGTTATTATTAGCGCTAACCTTTCTTCTTTTTTTCTTTGAACATTCAGAATTAGCATACTTTAAATATAAACATAACCAAAATTCAGCCAAATCCATCCATGGGTTAAAAAGTTAGCTGGAGGTCCCTTTATAACCGACCACAAGCACATTTTCATGCCCAAAACAGTTCCATAGATTTGAGCTGTGCGGTCGGTCTATTTCAGGCTGAAAAAATGACTAAGTCCCATCGCCGAATGGGACTTAGTCTCTGCGGCTGCAAAATCATTGTGGCAGAAGGTAGGGCTCAGCGGTGTTCGCGGAAATGTGTAGCCAATTTTAGTTCCATGAATTTGGCTACACGTACCGCTGACCTCATGCGAATGAACAAAGATGGCCGCCGCCATGTGTTCGGCAAACGAATAAAGGCCACCCAGCATTGTCAATTAAGCTGCGGTTAACTGCAGCTTCTGGGAGGTAAATTGCCGACACACTCCCAATACAGGTGGTCCGCCTGTGTGGTACTTGGTTCAGTAAGCCCCATTTACTGAACCAAGTGGAAAATAGCCAGGAACAAAGGGTTTTAACCAGGTCTGGGGACACGGGGGACACCGTCTTAAAGAGGCAGTGTCCCAAACAAGTCTGGGGGACACCGTCTTAAAGGGGCAGTGTCCCAATCTACCCGATGCCCCAAAAATGTGCTTAAAGAGCCAGCACCAGTCCCATAAACCACAATGCAGGTCTTATAGGGCCAGCAGCAGCATAATATAAATCCATTAGCCCAAATAATGTTTGTAAAGTGCCATACAACCCAGGGCCGTAGTCATGAGGCAGGAGGCTGGCACTCAGGCTCCTCCAACAGCCAGGGGCAAAGGGCAACTTGTCACCTAAAAATCTAGTGACAAAAGGCATTTCATCACACCCTCCCTCCCTTGATCTTTCATCACTCATTTCCGCCCTCTCTGCTCATCTCCCTCAGCTTTCCTCTTCCACCCCCTCACCCAGTCCAGTTCCTGTCTCCACCTCCTTCATGGCGGCTCCCAGTTACCCAATCATGATAGTTAGGTCGAATGAATCTGTTGCATTGGAACAACCTCATGCTGTAGGCGCCTCTCCTGCTGCATCAGGCTTTCATCCCACTACCTCTCAATTAGTTACTCCCCAGGACATTGCTGTTGGTTCCCCCAACTCCAGTGCTCCGGCCGCTCAAGCCCCTAATTCACAAGATGCCGCCAGCTACCACGGTCTCCTGTTCCCAATTCCCCCCGAAGATGACAACGTGCAGGGGCTCAGCCCATTCTGCTCTGCAATTCATAGGGTTTTCCAGAGACAGGCCACCCTGGCCAATCATATCCACACCTTATCAACTGCGGAAGGGGCTCCCCGAAATGTATGTTACTTTCAACCCATCCCAAGCTGCAACCCTAGTAACCTCCCTCCCCGACCCTGAGAAACACTGCATGCCCTTCTTTCAGAGGATTGCCCAGATTCGCAAGACATACTCAGCTGCCTGGCGCAATCTGTATAGTCTGTGTGAGATCAAAGCTGGGGATGCCTATTATGGAAATGAGTTTTAATGAAGCTCTCCTCACTACTGATATGGATTTTCAGTCAGGTATCACATTCTGTGAACAGCTTCGGGCCTGGGCCCAGGATAAACTAGCTGACCAAGCCACTTGTATAAATGATATTATACAAGATAAACTTGAGTCTGTGGAGAAGTACCATTCACGATTGACTCAAACTTTCTCTGATCTAGGATTCAGTGTATACAATAAGGCGCACACCCAAATGTTATCAGCGGCCTTTGTTGCGGGCCTTAAAGAAAGCCATCAGGAAAGGCTTAGTGCTTTCCCGCCCTGAATATAGGATTATTCCTCTAGACACTCTCCTTTTGGTTGCTAAAGGCCTAGAATCTGCACTACAGCCACCCCAAAGGAAAAGTTATCCCCTTTTGTTTTCCTTTTATAGTCCTACCACCAGACCCGCCCCAGCACCCACAGGGTACCCCGTGCCAGCTACACAGGTACAACACTATACACACACACCTAGACCACAGACCAGGGCTTGCTTTAATTGTAGCCAATTAGGTCATATCAGGAAAGATTGTCCGCACCCCAGAGTGCTTAGACAACAACAGCCGACCACTAGACCACCTAATCCTGTGTTCAACTATCCTATGTACCCCAATGCCCCTGCAATCACACATGGTTGCCTCCAGCCAGGTTACCCTCCACAGGTATATCCTCAGGCACATACTTCCTATTTCGCTCCTCAGGTATATACCCAAGCTGCCTGTCAGCCACCTCCAGCTGATGATCACCCTCCACACCGCAGCTATGTTCACAATTCCCCAGATAATTATGATACAGATGATTATCAACAAGATGACCGTCCTGTACCCAGTCAACATCGCCCTATGCGCCAGACTCAGCAGACCAGTTGCTCCACCGCACCCACATGTCACTACACTGGCCTTGATCAATCTCATCTAGAACTCTTACAATAGGTAACTGGCACACCTGTGTCTAACACCCCTGCCATGGCAGTGTCTACAGGGGACAAAAGGGGGGCCTCTCGTTACAGTAGTCCTACCCGTAGAAGGTCATCCTACTACCTTTTTAGTTGACACAGGTGCAGCCTGCAGTGTTCTCAGAGAACAAGACCTGCCTGACTCATCTTACCTATCCAACACAGATGTCTCTTGTGTAGGTGTCGATGGTATCCCCAGAAACAACCCATTAACTAAGCTCTTGCGGGTGGGTTCAGACATTCTTTCATGGTTTGTTGTCTCTACTTGTCCAATTAACCTATTAGGTGCTGATGTTCTGTCCCGTCTTCAAGCTCCTTCATTTATTAACCCCCCTTTCTCGCAAAGATACTTCTGTTCTTTGCTCTTTGCCCCTACTGTTAGACATGACTTCCCCCTCCGAGGAGGTAAGGGTCCCTGATTCCCCTAGTGCCCTGGATAGGGTCCTTACCAAACTTTGGTCTACAGGCCCAGATGACATTGGACGCCTAAGAGTCCCACCCATGGTTGTCACGCTACTACAGGGAGCTAATCCACCACGAAGACCACAGTACCCATTAAAGCCTGCACAAGCCCTTGCCATCTCCAAACAAGTTGAAAGTCTGTTAGCAAAAGGTGCTCTGGTAAAGTGTGTGTTAGAGTGTAACACCCCTCTATTTCCAGTGAAGAAGAAGACTGAAAAAGGCCAACTTGACCAATACCGTATGGTTCAAGACCTCCGCGCTGTTAATGATGTCACCAACCGAGACACTGCTGTTGTCCCGAATCCACATACACTGTTGTCACAAGTCCCTCCAACGGCTAAATTCTTCACTGTGGTTGATCTTGCAAACGCCTTTTTCAGCATGCCCTTGGATTCCTCTTGCCAATATCTGTTTGCTTTCACACATGATTGCCAGCAGTACACTTGGACTGTCATGCCTCAAGGTGCGGATGATCTTCCAACTGCTGAACAAAATTCTGAAGATCTCCTTTGTTTGAAGAAGGATGTAAAGCCTCCAGAATGAAACTTCAGTGGTGTCAGCCCTCTGTGGTCTTCTTGGGACATTGCCTTTCCCATGGCACCCGTCACCTAAAAAAGAACAGAGTACTTGCTATTACAAATCTCTCTCTCCCATCTACTCATCAAGCTCTTCATGCCTTCTTGGGCCTCATCAGATACTGCAGGTCTTGGATCCCTGAGGCTTCTCAGCTCATGCAACCTCTCTATGATGCCTTGAAGACTGAACCATTTTCATTGTCTTTAACAGCTAGCTCCTGCTACTACGCCCTTTAACGGGCCATCTCCTCTGCCCCAGCTTTGGGCCTACCTAACTATCAGCAACCATTTAAACTTTTTGTCTCTGAAAAGATGGGCCATGCTTCAGGGGTCCTTACACAATCACATGGTTCCCGTCAATGCCCTATTGGATATTTTTCATGCATGCTGGACCCCGTGGCTCGAGGCGGTCCTTCTTGTTTACGTGCTGTGTTTGCTGCCAGTGCCCTGCTGGACAAAACTAATGACTTTGTTCTCGGACATAAACTCACTGTCATGGCCATCCTGAATCAAGTCCAACCGAAACATCTCTCCTCCCAGAGACATCTCCGCCTTCAAACCTCCCTCCTCTTGCCTGATAACATCACTCTACAAAGATGTTACTCTTTGAACCCGGCCACTCTTCTGCCACTTCCCAAGGGGGGAGTACCACAATACTGGTACAGTGTAGACATAAATTCTGATTTTCATATGGACCTTCAAGTGAAAAAGCCCATGGTTCCACATGACGAACAACCTGTGGGCTACTTACATTGTACCCTGTGGTTTAGGAATACCCCAGGTCCTGACCCACACTGTGAAGAAGAATTATTTAGCCTGGTGGAAATACGCATCACCCTGACAGACCTGTTCTGTGACTCCAGAGGAAATACTGTTATCTTGGTCTACCTGCCCATGGAGGTATCACATTTATACCACCACTGGGAGGTGGCAGTTCCTCATATCTCTTTCACCAAATCTCTCATGGAAAGAACTCGGCCCAATGGCCAAAACATGGAGAACCGCAACTCAAGAACAGCTCACATTGACGGGAGTCACTAAAAGGACAATAAATTGCAAAACAGTCGGTTACCCTCGATATCACACAGAGATATGTGAAGATATCCCTCCTATAGACCCAGATGCCCCTCATGACTGTTTTGAACAGATGAAAATGGAGACAACCCATCTCCCAACGGTGCACAAGGCTGCTCTGCCAGATCCTGACTTCACCCTGTTTGTGGATGGTTCTAGATTTGCCGACGTACAGGGACAATATCATACCGGATATGCTGTCACCACAGAAGAACGAGTACTCCAAGCATCTTCACTTCCATCATCTAAGTCAGCACAAGAAGCCAAACTAGTAGCCGAACTAGTAGCATGTAAGATGTCTGAAGGGAAACGTGTTAATATTTATACAGACTCAAGGTATGCCCTGGGCGTAGCACGTGATTTTGGCTTAATCTGGAATACAAGGGGATTTCTTACAGCAGCAGGTACTCCGGGGTAACATGGCACAGCTATCAACGAATTAATGGATTCCTTACTGCTCCCGGAAGAGGTGGTCATATTGAAGGTAAAGGCCCACGGGAGATTAAATTCAGAAGAAGCATGTGGCAATTACTTAGCCGATCAGGCTGCTAAAGATGTGGCACGCCAGTGTTGGGAAGTGGACAGAAGAGTGCCCGTTGAACAGACTCCTATTTACACTATGCAAACCCTACCTACAGATCTCAAATTCCTTAGAGAACAACAAGCCGCTGCCACCCCTCAAGTGTACACAATCAACCTCAAGTTCTGTCTACCCAAGAATATGTACCCAGATGTCGTTCAGTGGGCCCATGGACCAGCCCATTTATCCAAGCACCTCATGAACTCCCTGATTGATAAATATTTTGAGGCACCCGGAATCACTACTTTGACAAGAAATTACTGCAGGTCCTGTACTATCTGTGCCAGATGTAACCCAGGGAAAATAATTAAAGCTGCACCAAACCATTTGGCCAAACTGCAGTACCCTTTCCAAAGGATCCAAATTGATCATATCCAAATGCCAAAGAGTGGCCGGTATGAATATGCACTGGTCATAGTGGATATGTTTTCAGGATGGCCAGATGCTTTTCCTGTCGCTCATCTCACAGCCAAGACTACAGTAAAGCGCCTACTTACAGAAATCATCTGCAGGTGATTGAAAGTGACCAGGGAACATCCTTCACCACGTTACTGGCCAAGGAAATCTGGGCAGCACTGGGGGTGACCCTTGCCTTCCACACACCTTATCACCCACAGAGTAGTGGTAAGGTAGAACGCATGAATGGCACTCTGAAAGCCAGGATGCTTAAAATGGCCCAAGAAACTAACCTACCCTGGCCAGAAAGTCTTCCCATAGCACTATTTAGTGTAAGGTACACTCCAAGAGGGAGATTTAGCTTAGCCTCCCACGAGATTTTATTTGGTACAGCACCCAGGTTAGGCTGTTATTTTCCTCAACAACTTCAAATTCAGTCAGATGCAATGCTAGATTATATAACTACACTTGACCAAAATCCATGCGCAGGTGTTTTCTTCTATTCCAGATCCAGAGTCAAATACAGGCACACATAAGCTACTTCCTGGTTATGGTCAAGAAATTCCTAAGAAAACACACTCTTGAGCCAAGATATGATGGTCCATTCTAAGTCTTATTGACCACGTCTACCTCAGTAAAATTGGCTGGGAAGAATACCTGGATACACGCTTCACACTATAAGAAAGTTCCTGATCCAGAGGAAGCAGATTCCACTAAACCATGAGCTTCCTGTGCCCACTTCTGCTGCTAGGCCTATTAAAGGCCCAACAAGTTGCTATTACCAAAGATAATCATGTTTACACATTTTGGTATAATTCTTCAAACACACATGTAGCTACTTTTACCTATAATTACTGTGATATTGTCTCTTGTACTTTTCCGCAGTCACAACACTCAGCAATATACAAAGATATACCTAATAAAAAGGACCCATACATTTGTGTAAAAGGCGGCCATTGGGGACATCACTGTAGTACCTAGAGGTACTGGATGGAACACAGGCAGACCATGGGGCTACAGACCACAAAGTGCCTTGGATAGGGTGGACAGACATGGGAAACCCTTGTTACACAGAATTACTTTATGTAAGCCAACAGGGTCAACCCCAATGAAACTCACTTTGAACATAGAACAGCCTAGGAGACACTGGAGAATATGTAACGGGAATGTACTGGATAGGGGGTGGGTCATATAACAAGTTGGGGACTTTCTATTTACAAGACATGCACCTGACTGGGTAGACTCTACACACATGACCATTAACCCTCTAAAACCACACATTAAGACCCTTAAAGACATGGTAGCTATTTCCAATCCTACATTCGAAGACACTATGGCTGTGGAGACTGGTCTTTCAGACACCAACCTATGGCTAGAGTGGATGAGGTATAATGCTAATTCTCACAATGGAACTAACTGTTGTTTGTGGCGGGGCCAGACCCCATCTGGGTACGGTGCCTCTTAATCTACCTCCCGATGTTGAAACGTGTTTTCTAAGCCTCTATGTACAATCAACAACAAACTCATCAGTATGTGAATCATGCTAAAAGGTACACCCAATAACCCAAAGGGATATCAGGCCACCTGATGGAATCACCGTGTACCCAGGTAACTACACTTGCTACACTAATCACAAAGCCACAGGTAAATTTGTAGGTAAATTCCCTTCTGGCTACTGTGCTACATATCGAAAACCTCCCACTGCCCTATTAATAAATCAAATTAAGTCCTTGGGAGACATTTATTGGCTATGTGGAGACATGCAACTCAGATCTAAAATGACTGGTTTTGGTGGGGGGAATGCACCCTGACTAAAGTTATCATGCCCATACATATAATATCTGATAACCACCAGGGCCCGCTTGATTCACCACACACGTATTTTCGACCCACATATATATATCGATGCTATAGGAGTACCGAGGGGTGTCTTACCCTGGTGTCTTTAAGAGAAACCGCCATTTAGTTAACCTTCCCCGTTCACTATATCAGTAACTCCGTTCGCATAGACTGCAGTATACAAACCACCATCAGGGGAAGCGGTAATCTCCTGACCGGGATCCGTGAAAGGCTCCAAACTCACAAACAGAAATCCACGAACCACCGCTAACAGCCGAACGAAGATATCCACCAAGCGGCTTTCGGTTCCAATAAACAGTCTCTAGGCATCAATAGTAAATCCCCCCAATAACGAGACAGAAGCTCCGCATTGAGGGTCAAACAGGATCTGGCTTTACTGTGGGCTACCTGCCCGTATTTATGCAGGTCTCCCACTTGGTGGACACTCCCCTAGGGGACCAAATGGGAGACTGTAATGACAGATAGACATGGGGACCTTTCAGACATACAGATGTAAACTTTTCCCACAATGCAATATGGTTTCCTCCCCTCTGCCCTGGAGATAATTGAGAAGTAATTCAATTATCTCCAGGACAAAGACAAATCGACATCTTAAATAAAATGCCAGAAAACACACACAAATATATAATTCTACAACTACCGAACATTTCACATTCGTATCACATATCCCCAGATAGCCTGGATCTGAGGGCATATTATTAGCGAATAGCGCTCAGATCCCACACACATAGTTCAATCGCCATGGAGTCAAAGTTCTTACAGTCTTTCGGTATGCGATTGACTCCATGGGAAGACTATCTGGGTTAAGGCTTTTCGTGTGATTCCAAACTCCCGAACGGCTGGTGTTCGCATGCTTTCGTCGATGGAGTAGGGTTGTTTCAGCGGTGTTCGGCAGAAAAAGTGTCCGTTTTTAGTTCCATGAAATCAGTGGTCTTTCATGTGTTTTAAAATGGCCGCTGCCTCGTGGTCGACATACGAACGACGGCCACCCTGAATTCAGTTTAATTGAGAAGTGGTTAACCACAACGTTCTAATTGGGATCAAGAGGTTAACCAGCAGCACACTTCTATCCTGGGTAGCCATCCGTTCGGTAGATTTGTTCGGTAAAAAAGAGTCATTCGTATGGCTGGGCTACAGAAACAGCCATTTACACGAAGGAGGGCAGAAATAAATGAATCCACCACAATAGACAGACAAATGGTTCTGTCACAGGTACCAAACGGGTTTAAGGCCAGAGATGAGGTTGCGGCAGGATTCAAATCCTTCATCCCATTCATCACCGCTAACAAGAACGTTAATTGGCTCAATTATATTTACTATAATCATCAACGTTTTGTCAATTATACTAGAGATGCCCTCCAGGGCTTGGCAGAACAATTACAGGCTACCTCCCAAATGACATTCCAGAAACGAATGGCCTTAGACATGATCCTAGCAGAGTATTAACCCGAAACCTGTGTCTGGTGTGAAATTAGAAAGTCTCTCTGATGAATTGAAAAGGAACTCAGGGGTCTCCAATTCATGGGACCGATGGTTCGGATGGATGAGTGGATGGCAGAGAGTTCTCTTTCAAGTAGGTATGGCAGTTCTAACGGTAATAATTATCTTCTTTTTCCTGGTCTGCTGCGTGATGCCCTGTGTGCAGAAATATTTACAGAAGACTGTAGATCAGACCGTTGACCGTACCACACCTATATTCCTACATCAAGATATCGACGATATAGCTTGTGATACACCGCACACACCTCTTCAGTCCCATCACCTAAAAAATACAACTACTTCTCTATAGGGACAGCGTCTGTCTCTACAGGCAGGAGTCTGTCGCGGGAGATGTAGTGGGATACCCGCGCAGTGAGCTGCAGCCAATTAGGGACATTATTAGGGTCAGTTCATAGTTGTTTACTTAGTAAATAGTCATTTTAAGGGGGGGACTGTTGTGGACAAAAATATTAACCCAATTTATGTTAGTAAAATGCATATTTACTCAGCATAACCATAATCAGCATTATTCAGCGTTATACATGATTTACTTAAAATGGCCGCTAGGGAGTTTCCCCTTGTCATTGACTAACACCCTCATTAACAATATGGCGCTGTAATCTGGGGGAGACCTCCATGATGCCAGTGACATCACACCCGGTAGGAAGAGCAATAGATGAACCACTTAACACCTAACCAATTATTGATGTATTATTCTCTGTTATCTCTGACAATGCATATGATGTAATTCTGCTTTATAAAGGGCACACCGTACCCCTGGAATAAACTCTTCCTCAAGTTTTTCATTAACCCGAAACCTGTGTCTGGTGTGAAATACTTCAGGAGCGTGCACGCATACTTTAATTTGGCCGGGGGCAGATATGCAAGATAATCAATTACTTGATTGATTCCACAACAATACCATCATCTACTTTGGTAAATATAGTAAAACCCACTTCTAATATCAGAACTTCTAAGGGCAACCTTAGGGTTAGACTTGGGGTTAGTGGTGGATTTATGGTTAGTGTAACGGACCGTTTTGCACAAAAGGGGAAAAACCGTTTAGGCGATCGGCCCCCTTTCCAGAGATCCAGGCACAGCCACTGCAGAACACCAAAACTCACGAACTGGATACAAAATAGCACTCCAACTCCCGAACTGGAACCTCCCAAATAGCTGCTAGCAGACGAACAGGAAAAGCAGACAACAGCTTACACTCCTGGCAATCAGTCTCTAACAGCATACAGTGAATCCCCCCAAGAACGAGACAAGGCTCCGTGTTGAGGGTCAAGCAGTGGTCTGAGGTGCTGGCACACCCAGCCTGGTTTTTATTACAGTGTTTCAAATACAGGACCACCCACAGGGAGGGATAAAACAACCAATCATATCACAGTTACATCCCACATATTCCCTCCCCTTATCCTGAGAGGAAACTCAATTATACAAACAGTTAAAACATACTTTCTACCCAACTTTCATAACTCCAAAACCATACATCACATTCACATAAAATTACATATTCTCAATCAATCCATTCAGGGGAACAACATATTCAAAAATGGCACAAATCAGACAAGGGGTTCAAAAGTTAGTAAAAAGTCCTTTGTGACTAAATGAAGCATGGCTTTCTGGCCCAAACCAGTTTCAGAGTCTTCTATCCTGGAGATAAGTAATTCAATTATCTCCCAGGACAGACACAAGACTCCATTAAGCACATGGTTGCAAAGAGACACAAAACACTTTAAAATACATAAAGTCATATTTATTACATAAAACACAGACATGTAACATATCCCCAGATAGCTCAGGTCCGAGCGCACATTATTAAGTGAATGGCGCTCAGACCACACGAATACAGTTTAATCGCCATGGAGCTAAAGTCTTTACAGTCAGTTTCATACGAATGTGCTCCATGAGATTCCTATCTGGGGTATAACACATTCAAACAAATCTACCGAACCCCAGGCAGAAAAGCACGAATACAGCTTTTCTGCAGGCAAAAATAAAGTCTTTTAAAAGGGGGCCATAGTCCAAATGCAGCAGGCGAGCAACCAGGCTTCTCCAATGCAATGTGGCGAGATTGGTCAGGATAGGGTTCGGTTTAGATTTAATGTTTGGTGTTTGATTAGGGTTAATGCTGGGTGTGGGTAATGCTGTTTTAGGGTGAAAGAAAGTGTAGGGTTAAGTTAAGAGTAAGATTAGGATAGGCATACAGTTCGTGTAAGCTTTGGATAAGGGGTATGGTTGGGGTATAGTGTGGGGATTGGTATAGGGTTAGCGTTAACTATCAAATATTAATTGAGATCCTAAACGTATTAGGTTTTTAACAATCAGGATTGATATATGAATCTATTCTTTTTAATTAATTGCACCGGATGTGCAACGTGAAAAAATTTGGTGTTCGGCACACCTCAACCAACTCTTGCTTTTATCAAATTTACATTTATTAATTATATGCCCCATTCATTATCCCGTACATTAATAAATATATATATGCATATATATATATATATATATATATATATATATATATATATATATGAGAGAGAGAGAACAAATTTGATTGTTTTTTTTTTTTTTACACACACATTGACACACAAATTGTATCTGTTTTTTTACACATATATATACGTGTGTGTGTGTAAAAAAAACTAATAAAATTTGTATCTTGTAATACCTTTTTTATTGGAGCCGTATTTGTCCACTGATGTAGATGTAAAAAACTGATCAAATTTGTATCTTGTAATAGGTAATAGGTAAAAGGTATTACAAGATACAAATTTTATATATAAAGGGTTTGTGACATATATATATTTCTCTTAATAAATATATATATATATATATATATATATATATGATATTGTGACAGATTCATCTGTAAGACTAATATTGCTGGTTCGTCTAATTTGCCTTCCTTTCGTGGAATTACCTGTCCGTATGCCCCTATTCGCCTTTTTGACTTTTTGGCCGAATGAACTTACCGAACGGACGGCCACCCAGAAGAGAAGTGTGCTGTTGGTTAACCTCTTGATCCCAATTAGAATGTTGGGGTTAACCGCAGACACCTCTTGATTATAACCTAATGCAGGGTGGTCGTCGTTCGTATGCCGACCATGCGAAAGACCAGCGGTGTTCGGCACAGATTCTATGGAACTAAAAACTGACACTTTTTCTGCTGAACACCGCTGAGACTACAGACCGCCCTTCTCATTCGTCAAGGCATGCGAACACCGGCCCGTTCGGGAGTTTGGATTATACGAATGGACTTAACCCAGATAGCCATCCCATGGAGTCAATTGCATACCGAAAGTCTGTAAAAGACTTTGACTCCATGTTGTATAATTATTTATTTTGATGTGTTTTTTTATGCTTCATGTAAAATGGCGATTTGCCTCTGTCCTGGGAGATAATTGAATTACTTCTCAATTATCTCCAGGGCAGAGGGGAGGAAACCAGGATGCATTATGGGAATATTTTGTGCCTGTATGTCTTAAAGTGCCATATGTCTGTCTGCAATTACAGTCTCCCATTTGGTCCCCTAGGGGAGAGTCCACCAAGTGGGAGACCTGCATAAATACGGGCGGGTAGCCCACAGTAAAGCCAGTTCTTGTTTTTTCCTCAATGTGGAGCTTGGTCTCGTTATTGGGGGGATTTACTACACACGGTTAGCGACTGATCGCTGGAAACTTAAGCCGCTTGGAGGATATATTTGTTCGGCTGTTATCCGCAATTCGTGGATTTATTGTTCGGGAGCTTGGCGCATCTGTACGGGTCTTGTTCGGGAGATTGGCGCATTCCCCTGATTGCAGTTCGTACAGTTAAAGTATACACGAATTGAGCCTGCATTATTGAGGAAGGGGAAGCTTAACTAAACAACGATTTCACTCCTTTGTGCCAGGGATGTCTTAACAGATATATAGGATGCTTATTGAAAATCTTTTCTGTCCTTTAAAAAACTATATATAATATGTGTGCGAAAATTTGAAGAGAAACCCTTAAATTGCAGTGGAACAAACCTAAATCTCAAATTCAAGGTTTTCTTCTGGTTCAGGACGTACCTCCATCCTTAAGGGGTTAGTTTAGTTTTGTACAACTCACTAATAAGTATTTGTTAAATGTATGGATAAGTAAAGATAATATTAAAAACCATGAGAAGTGGCAGTTACTCTTTAAGTTGTAGTGGTTTTAGTGTTTAGAATATCACTTTAACAATATCATACAAACAAATAATCCTTTAATAGTCATAAAAATGTTTTTATTTGTATTGCTTTGAAAAACTGCCTAATGTTTTTTTTTCTTTTTTTAATTACAGGATGACAATATTATGAGGTCTTTACAGCTCTTTGAGAATGTTATTTAAAATCAGAAGACAACAATTTTGCTGATGGAAAAAAACTATAAAACATGGGTCACCATGAAATAATACATAAACATAAATTTACTGTTTTCCTACGAGAGGAACTTTGCAAATCTAAGGAGAACCATTCTATAGTATTCATAACACTTGACCACAAAACTGTTTAATTAAAACGCAAAAAACAAAAAAACAAAGCTTGTATGGTATATTCATCTGATTTTATACATTTTTGGATGCATATTACATTTAACATAAACAAAAAAAAAACAAATATTGAGCACTATTCATTAAAAACTTTAACTGATTTTGTATACACTTGTTAATTATAAAGAACATTGCTTTGTATTCTTATGCATCTGGTGACATAACATAAAACAGTATTTGCTTTGCTTTTCATATTTGTATGTGTCACATCAAAATTGTCATTGTATCAAAATTGTATGCACTGATGTATCTGTTATATTTAAGTAAATCTCTGTTCATGAGCTTTTTTCATTGCTGTGTTTGACTAGCTGTATTTTGTACATTCATATGTATAGCTCAAATAATAGCAGTGTCCAACACCTAAAATCAGTTGTTAATTATTATTATAATATAGCAATTTCTCCATACTACCAATATTTACATAGATTCACTTAGCAGCATAATAATAATGCTAATAGTTTACTATCATGCATCGTTGACTATATTCTTAATATACCTGTGCTCGGGTAGCAGATGTGCTTTCCTAAAATAATATCCTAAAATAAGTTCTGGCAAAGATGAATACAAGAAAGACAACTTGTGTAACTGTTTATTATAACTGCCAAAGAAAAAACATGCTAAGAGGGTCAGGAGATGCCCAGTGATTATATATTGCATCTATTTATGAGGATGAACCTCTTTTTAGAGTAAAATATAACAAATATGAGTTGTGCCAAAAAAACTAGTTAATTATAGAAAAAATTATAAAAACAAGTCCAATGGGACTTTCACAAACTACATTTTTACAATCCTCCAGATGGTATTACTTCATACTTGTGTATTTCATGGACATAGGTGAAAAGATAAAAAACAATAATGTTGGCAGGCAGAATACACAACAAAAACTTATAGATTTCCACTCATGCGGTGGGGTTTCCAACCAGCTGATGGATGTGTGGCAGTTACAACTTATTCATCAGCATATGCATGGTGATATAAAGAACAAAATAAAGAACACAATAGTGCAAAATAAAAAACACCCACAACATTCAATCCTTTATACATACTTATACAGCTTATACATATCCTAAATCTTATTTTATTATTGTTAGTTCCTCCTAATCAATTAGTATATTGGTTTAATTAGAACTGATTTTGAACAAACTGTATACACAGCAATTAACACAAATTAAAATATGACCCTAAATCAAATTTGTTCAAGCACACAAAATAAAAGAAAGATGAAAATTTATCCATACTTACTGTAATTTTCCTTTCCTGGTCATAGGCCATGGCAGCACAACAATGGGTTAGCTCCTCCCTATCCCTAATTAGACAGGAACAGAATTAAAATCAGTGGTATAAATACCCCCTCCCACCAATGGTCCCTTAGTCTTGTTAACAGCAATATCCCAGGGCGGGATCTAAGTGCTGCCATGGCCTATGACCAGGAAAGGAAAATTACGGTAAGTATGGATAAATTTTCATCTTTCCTGGCCATATCCATGGCAGCACAACAATGGGTAATACCCAAGCAATAACCAAGGGAGGGAATAAAGAAACACAAACTCAAGAACATTTTAAATGCTGGTGTATTAGAAATCACACGTGCAAGAGAAATCAATCAAGAAGAGTTGACTGCGGATAAGACTGATTTGCCAAAAGAGTCTGATTGGCTGGCTTTAACGTCAATCTGGTAATGCTTAATAAACGTGTTTGGAGAAGACCAAGTGGCTGCTTTGCAAATCAGCTCGGGTGACAAATTAGCAGCTGCTGCCCAAGATGAGGAAAGGGACCTCGTGGAGTGAGCCTTGAGCCCCTCAGGAACCTTCATCTTTGAGGCTTGGTAAGCCTGAACGATGGCGGCAACAATCCATCTACTGATGGCCATCTTAGAAGCCTGAAGGCCTCTTCTGGGGCCATTGGGGATAACGAATAGCCTTTGAGAGATCCGCCAAGCTGAAGATCTTTGTAGATAGATAGACAGACATCGAACAAGATCCAATGGAGAAGGCCGAGATTCATCATCCTCAGTAGAAGACTCTGAATGAAGAGCCGGGAGTACTATTTCTTCGTTAATGTGAAAAGCTGACACCACTTTAGGACGAAATTCTGGAACAGTTCGTAAAATAACTCTGTCCTTATGAAACACTGTAAAGGGCTCTTTCGTAGATAAGGCATGGAGTTCAGACACTCGTCTACCTGAGGCTAAGGCCACCAATAGAACCGTCTTAATGGTGAGTAACTGAGGAGAGATGGATTCAAGAGGTTCAAAAGGAGAATTGCTCAGAGCCCTTAACACCAAGGGAAGATCCCATGGTGGAGCGAAGGGCTTGATAGGAGGCTTGATTTTCAAAACTGCTGCCATAAATCTGATCACGTCTGAGTTTAAGGCCCATCTTTGGTCCGTAAGGGCCGAAAGAGCTGAAATATGTACCTTCAGGGTATTGTAGCTTAGACCCTTATCAAGACCGGATTGTAGAAATTCAAGGATTTCCTTGGTGGAGATATACTGAATATCCCTGTGGTTGGATGCAGCCCAGTAGGAGAAAACGTCCCAGATTCTGTAGTAAGTGGAAGATGCGCGGGGACCGGGAATGATGCGCCCACAGTCCGCGCAGGCGCAGAGCACCAGGAGGACGCCGACAAAATGGCGGCAAGCCTGGTAAAATCAAAATTAAAGGGGAAAAGGGGAGAGAGAAGGGAAAGAAAAAGGAAAAAAAAAAAATGTAATCCTGTGGCACATAGAAAAGAGGTGGAAGGGGGAAAACCTGACAGCCATAAGTAAAATAATGCACAATAAATGCATTAAAACTTACTGTGCCTGCCAGGTAGAGGTAGGAAGAATCTTCTGTAGATGAGGTTCTTCTGCCACTTCCTGCTACCACTTGGTTACTGCAGGGAATGTTCCTTACTGGCAATATTTTGCTTGCTACCCCTAGGGTCACTGCAAGTGGCTCCCGTTCACTAAAGGAGCATCTCCAGGGGGATATCCTTTGCGCAGGGCCACGTACTGGAGACTTCCCAAGGAAGAGAGGCTGAACTCCCTTGAGGCCAAAGGTAAAAACCCTCAGGTAAGCCAAAGAGAAAAAAGAGTATGCTCACAGTCTACAATGACTGGAGTCCTATAGGGATAGGACAGGAAAAAAAAGACTAAGGGACCATTGGTGGGAGGGGGTATTTATACCCCTGATTTTAATTCTGTTCCTGTCTAATTAGGGATAGGGAGGAGCTAACCCATTGTTGTGCTGCCATGGATATGGCCAGGAAAAGAGGTTACTAAGATTACATACATTTACAATCTCGTTAGTTTGTAACAACCTAGCCAAGACCCCTGTCAGTTTAAAGGCTTATATCGACTTATGACGCCTCAGTTTGGTAAATATTAAATATCTCTGTTCATAGTATCCAGCTGATTGATTTTCACTCCCTTCCACCTGAATTACCCTCACTTCCACCTCGCCCAGATTTTTTCATAGTTATCTTGTTTACCTGTTATCCTGCATCCTGTTATCTCCTCGTAGGTTTTAGTATTAGAAATTTTTGTGTGGTTTTTCATAATCTAGCTATAGCATTTTTTGTGGTCATTAAAATATGTATAATTATTGCAGTTTCCTGCATGAGTATCCTCTCTTGAATAATATACATTTCTGGTTGTAGGGGCACCAATATATTTGTGACATTAAATATAATTTGTTGAATATGTTTCCACATGGTAGTAATTGTTTTACAATACCAGAACAGGCGGCCACCATATTTGATTTGTATATCTGGGAATTGGTGTATATCCTTGCCTGTTATTAAATGTTGAACTTTAGTTATGCCCTTGCGTTTCCATGTATCAACATCAGCATTTAAATCTTTTCTATAATAAATTAAACTTTGCAAAGTTGCATAATAATAAGTATCTCTTACCAGATGTTTAGGGGCCCAGTTCCTCCACATCTGCAAAGAGGTTTGTGTTGTAAATAGGAAATTAAGATTAGCAGGTTGGGCACAATATGCTACCCAAATAAGGTCCAATATCTCGTGTTGGGGAGCAATGTTATATTGTTATAATGTATGCCACAGTGGTGTGATGGTCTTGACTATTAGCACCACTGTTTGTGCCAGTAAGGATGCTTTATAATATTTCTGGATATGGTGTACTCCTAAACCACCTTCTGTCATTTTGCAGCTCATTGTGTTCAATGATACCCGTATGCACGAACACGTTGCGGCGGCCATTTTTAACTGCCGACCACACAGCAGGACCTGTTCGACGATTGCCTAGTACCATTTTCGGACACTAGTTTATGTGAACCCAACTGGGATGCCCCGTGCCACGTCCGTTCATGCATAACGCACTGAACACTGTACCGTTCGGTACTTTGGGACTATACATGTTATACCAACCCCATACAGGACACTATAGAAGAGTATGTCTGGGCTGATAGTGCCAAACAGCCCTAGAGACAATGTTTTATCCCCATGGTGTTCCCACTCCATTCGTGAGATCTATTTTGTGCGCTCAGATCCAAGTTGTCTGGGGATATGTTGAATGTACTCATTAAACAATATGATGTATGATTAATGGATTTTTATGCAGTTTTTCATGTGTCTGAATAAATAGAATATTGCCTGTACCTGGAGATAATTAGGTTATTGTAGCCGTTGAAAACTAATTATCTCCAGGATAGAGGGGAGGGTTTGAAAAGAGGCACTTTGATCCCATTGGTTGTTGTCTGTACCATCAGGTCCAGAGTGGTGTACCTCTGGTCTGAAAATGTGTATTTAAGCAGCGCCTTGTGATTCAATAAAGTAGACTTCTTATCCTCAACTCGCAGCCTCAACTCGTGCTGTAGAGAAATGCTGATTGCTGACTCTGCTAAGAACCATATGGATACTTTACACTTACAGGAATATCGCTAGATGTGGAATTGGAACTCTCTACCGCTCTCCAGGATTGGGGACAAGGACATCAAAGTGGTCCAACCCTCAGCTAGCCTGAGGCATACCTTAACATTTGGTGGCAGCAGTGGGACCATCCTTGGATCCCCAGGAGAGGCACGGAACGAATGGAGAGTAATAATGACCGACTAAAATGCACTACATTAAAGGATTTATTGGAGTGCCGTGGGGGAACTGCCAGCAACCGTCCTAGGAGGTAGCTGATTGCGGAGCTAACCACCGATTATTAATGGGGACGAGAAAACCAGGATTATAAGAGAAAGTCTATCACTGTACGGGAAAATCCCTCAACAATCGGGCCCCCCGGAATAATCATACAGTCCTAATCGATCAGCCAGGGCTCTCTGTGTGGACTGAGATTCACACATGGAAGAGCATCTAGGGCCACTCCATGAGGCAGATCCAGTATATGCCACCTCAGGGGACAACCGCCAGCACCACAGACAAGAGGTACAGCTGAACGGCCGTACTGCTCAGGGACTGAGAGACACTGGTGCTACCATCATGCTAATCCCGGAGCACAAGAGATCAGGACAGACGGTAGCAGTTCGAGTAGCCGTAGGGATGTCTACAGCAAAATTGTATTTGAACTGGGGAGCGGGAGAGGGGATTATGGATAGTGATGTCGCGAACCCGAAATTTTCGGTTCGCGAACAGCGAACGCAAACTTCCGCAAATGTTCGCGAACCGGCGAACCGCCCGAACCGCCATTGACTTCAATGGGCAGGCGAATTTTAAAACACACAGGGACTCTTTCTGGCCACAATAGTGATGGAAATGTTGTTTCAAGGGGACTAACACCTGGACTGTGGCATGCCGGGGGGGGATCCATGGCAAAACTCCCATGGAAAATTACACAGTTGATGCAGAGTCTGGTTTTAATCCATAAAGGGCAGAAATCACCTAACATTCCTAAATCACAATGAATATGGATTGACACCTGACATTTGACATATTGACACCTTGACATATGGATTGACACCTGTCCTCAGAGCCCCTGATGCACATGGACACAGAGCAGAATAGGGACTGGTCCCCCTACATAGGGTCACTTGGCAGATATGGATTGACACCTGTCCTAAGGATCCCTGATACACACTGACACAGAGCAGAATAGGGACTGTTCCCCCTACATCGGGTCACTTGGCAGATATGGATTGACACCTGTCCCAAGGTTCCCTGATACACACTGACACAGAGCAGAATAGCGACTGTTCCTCCTACATAGGGTCACTTGGCAGATATGGATTGACACCTGTCCTCAGGAGACCATGGACAATACCATTTCTAACACAGAGCAGAATAGGGACTGTTACCCCACATAGGGTCACTTGGCAGATATGGATTGACACCTTGTTACAAACTGCTATTTGTAACGGGCCCTTCTTTAAATGGCAAATTGCCCTGCTTCCTGGCTGTGGAGAAGCCTGTTTGCCAGCCTCCTCCCTCATGACTATGGCCCCTGGGAGATTGTGAAAATGTATGCACTTTTATTTGGTGTGTATGGCCCTTTAAGACTGTCGGTGGGCATATTGGGGCTTATGGACTCTTTATGTGACTGGTGCTGGCCCTTTAAACACCTTTTTTGGGACATCAGGAAGATTGGGACACTGCCCCTTTAAGGTCGTGTCCCCAGACTTGTTGGGGACACTGCCCCTTTAAGACGGTGTCCCCTGTGTCCCCAGTGTCCCCAGACCTGGTGCAAACCCTTTGTGCCTGCCTGGATAATTCCCACTTGGTTCAGTAAATGGGGCTTACTGAACCAAGTACCACACAGGCAGACCACCCAGAAGTGGAAGTGTGTAGGCAATTTACCTCCCAGAAGCTGCGGTTAACCGCAGCTTAATTGACAATGCTGGGAGGTCTTTGTTCGTTTGCCGAACACGTGGCGGCGGCCATCTTTGATCATTCGACGAGGTCAGCGGTATGTGTAGCCAAATTCATGGAACTAAAATCGGCTAGTTAATACTCATGAACAATCGCTGGAGCTCTGGCCTTCTCCCCTCACTGGTTTTGTTAAAGTTGCAGAGACTAAGTCCTATCTCATGCATGGGATCTACCGCTTGCCTGAAATAGACCGACCTCACAGCCCAAATCTATGAACTGTTTTGGGCAGGAAAATGTGCTTGCAGTCGGTCATAAAGGGACCTCCAGCTAACTTTTTAACCCCTGGATGGATTTGGCTGATTTTTGGTTATGTTTATGTTTTAAGTGTGCTGATTCCAAATATGTAATTATGAAGATGGATGTGTAGTTTTAAAGTTACAGGGTATGGCTAAAAACTGTATTTTTACTGCCTGTGTTTAATTATGTTAATCTCTTCCCAAACGTCATTTCGTTCAAAGTGGAGAGAATGTTAAAAAAATATATTTTGTTCTGAGTGTGAGAAATGCTTTTCAGCCGCTTCTAATCTTAAGCATCATTTGAGGAGCCATACAGGAGAGAAACCTTATTTGTGGTGTGTTTAGTATTGTTCTGATCAGTTTAATACCTTCCGCGTCTCCTATCAGTGGACGCGTATATGGCAGCCATTTTAGGAACCGTACACCTGGGACCCGAGCAAGGTCACCTCGTTCAACAGGCTTGCAGCGTATCCTCCAGGAAG
>OW240914.1:247325665-247396725 GCA_933207985.1 Pelobates cultripes
TTTTTTAAAATCCAAGCTTTGTGACACCAGATCTAAGTGGTGGCACTGGTCATCGTATCCACTGTTAGCGTAACACACCCGCTTTAAGGGCACTGACTGCTATTCAATCTATAACAGTGAAAAAAGTGTTTTTTGTTTTTAAATCCAAGCTTTGTGTCACCAGATCTAAGTGGTGGCACTGGTCACCGTATCCACTGTTAGCGTAACACACCCGCTTTAAGGACACTGACTGCTATTCAATCTATAACAGTAAAAAAAGTTTTTTGTTTTTAAATCCAAGCTATTGTGACACCAGATGTAAGTGGTGGCACTGACTGGGGAAATGGGCACAGTATGCACTGTGAGCCTGACACAGAAGCTGGCAGCAGTGGCAGACAACTGACTGCTATTCAATCTATAACAGTGAAAAAAGTTTTTTGTTTTTAAATCCAAGCTATTGTGACACCAGATGTAAGTGGTGGCACTGACTGGGGAAATGGGCACAGTATGCACTGTGAGCCTGACACAGAAGCTGGCAGCAGTGGCAGACAACTAAGTGCAATTACATTACATAGAAAAAAAAATTAAAAAAAAGCATACCCTAACCCTAACCTAGCTATGCTTTTCCCTATCTAATGAACAGCAGCTACACTTTCCCTCCTCTTACTAAGCATGCAGCTTGAGAATGGATGTAAAATTGATGCCTTCCAGGAGGTGGGAGGGTCTGCTAGGGAGGGTGTGCTGCTAATTGGCTGGAATGTGTCTGCTGACTGTGAGGTACAGGGTCAAAGTTTACTCAATGATGACGAATAGGGGGCGGGTCGAACCAGTACTTGGGACACAGAGTGGGGAGTGGAAACCAATGACCAGCCAAGATAGAGGCAGTTGCTAATTGGCCCAGACCCCGCACCAAGACCCAAGTACTCGCCTTCCTGGGCACCGCCGGGTACTATAGATGATTTGTACAAGATTACAGTACTCTTGCTAAACCCCTGACTGACCTGACTAAGAAAACCCTTCCCAGACAGGTCCTGTAGTCTGTGAAGCAGCGTTCTAGGGGCTCAAGAATGCACTAATAAATGCTCCTGTGTTGGCTGTCCCAGCCCCTAACAAACGCTTTATCGTTCATACAGATGCTTCCATGTTCGGGCTTGTAACGGCACCCACAGACATAAAAGGGTTAAACCGCCATTTAGAAGATCTTCCCCTTCCAGAGACACAGGCAGCTACTGTAGATACCAATCCACCGAACTGGAGAAGCATATGAATGCTGTAAACAGCCGAACCGGAACCATACGAATGCTGTAAACAGCCGAATAGGAAAAAACATACGAATAGGTTTACACTCCTAGCAGTCAAACTGGAACAGCATACAATAAATCCCCCCAAGAACGAGACAAGGCTCAGTTTTGAGGGTCAAGCAGGAACAGACAGAGCTGTGGGTTTATTGTCCTTATATACACATTAGTACCACCCACAGGGTTTTGGAAAACAACCCATAAACACGTATGTACACTCAGACACTCCCACACAAAATCCTCCCCTCTGCCTGTGATACAATTACCTTACACAATGGTTAATGTAATTATCACCGGCAGAGAAATACAGTTTTTCCACATTATTCATAACTTTAAAAGTATGCATCACATTCACATAACTTACATTTTCAGAATCAGCATACTCCAAATACAAACATACGTCAAAATCATACAACTTGGTCCAGTGGTTCAAAAGATAGATCGTAGTCCTTTGTGACCAAATGAAGCATGGCTTTTCTGCCATACATAAAAATATATAACTGTGCAGCCATTGCATAAAACAATTCAACATATCCCCAGATAGCTCAGATCTGAGCGCACATTATTACTGAATGGCGCTCAGATCACACACATACAGTTCAATTGCCATGGCATAGCTATCTGGGGTATCACCGCTCAAACAGGGCAAGTACTGAATGACCCGGCTTTCGTGTCTTTGCAGGGAAAAATCAAGCGTTTCAACATGGGGCCATAGCCTAAAGGGAGCAGGCGGGCAACCAGGCTCCTCCAATGCAATATGAGGAGAGAATGCAATGTTCTCTCGTCACAGCAGATGTTTTGGGTTTCGATGGTTCAGGAATTTCAAGGCCTCTATTTGTTCCCCTCTTTGGACACGGCTTTACTCGTGATGAGCGGATCCACAAATCTTGGGAGTCAGTCAGGACTGCAGTACGGGTTACAGCAATGACAGTGGTTGGGGGACCAAATGGAAAATCTCCCTTCTTCGTAACCACTAAGGCGTTGAGCAGTCATTAGATTTGAGCGAACCCGAACGGAAAAGTTCGGGTTCGTACCAAACATTAGGGTTTTTGGACCCCGAACACGGACATATCACTGTATGTTCGGGTTGGAGTTCAGTGTTCGGCGATTTAATGATGCATTTTGAAAGGCTGCAGGGCAGCCAATCAACAAGCGTTTGACTCGTGTGCCCTTAGAAGCCATCACAGCCATGCCTACTAATGGTATGGCTGTGATTGGCCAGTGCAGCATGTGACCCAGCCTCTATATATAAGATGGAGTCGCGTAGTGCCGCACGCGCATGCAGTCTTATTAGTGTAGGGAGAGGATGCTGCCGCTGATAGGGACAGCTTAGAAAGAATTCTGCAAACTAGTACATTAGTGGGGTGGGGTGCACCTCATATCTGAGAGTCAAATAGAAGCTTCAAATACTGCAGTTACATCGGAGTTTTAAAAAGTAAAAATTTTTTGGTGCAAAATAGTACATTAGTGGGATAGTACATTAGTGGGGTGCACTTCATATCTGAGAGTCAAATAGAATCGTCAAATACTGCTGTCACATTGCAGTTTTAAAACTTAAAATTTTTGGGGTGCTAAAAAGTACATTAGTGGCCTGTTCTTCATATCTGAGAGTCAAATAGAAGCGTCAAATAGTGCGCTTACTGCGCAGTGGTAAACATTCTTATTTTCTGGGTGCTAATCTGCTAAATAGTACATTTTGTGGCCTGCTCTTCATATCTGAGAGTCAAATAGAAGCTTCTAATAGTGTGCTTACAGCGCTGTGGTAATCACTTATTTTCTGGGTGCTAATCTGCTAGATAGTACATTTTGGGGCGTGCACTTCATATCTGAGAGTCAAATAGAAACATCTAATAGTGTGCTTACAGCGCTGTGGTAAACATTCTTATTTTCTGGGTGCTAATCTTCTAAATAGTACATTTGTGGACTGCACTTCATATCTGAGAGTCAAATAGAAACGTCTAATAGTGTGCTTACAGCGCTGTGGTAAACATTCTTATTTTTTGTGTGCTAAATAGTACATTTGCGGCCTGCGGTGCGTTTCTTGCAGTCCAATAAACTACAAAAAATAAAATTGTTGATTGTTGGCGGTTACATTGTCGCCTGACATAAAACATTGGTGGGTGAATGCAAAGAATGAGGAGAGCATCAAATAAGGGATGTGGCCCTGGTCGTGGTGCTTCTGGTGTTGGTGGAATCCCTGTTGCAAGGAGAGGACGTGGTCGATCTGTGCCAGCTACACGCACAAGTGAAACACCTTCCTCATGTGCGAGTACGCGACAGAACCTTCAGCGTTATTTGGTAGGCCCGAATACCGCTGTACGAATGGTGAGGCCAGAACAAGTACAGGCGATAGTAGATTGGATGGCTGACAGTGTCTCCAGTTCCTGCACATTGTCCCTGCTAAAAGCTCAGAGTTGGCACCTGCAGCCCATGGCCATCTGTCTATCACCTCACCCCCTTGCAAATCCTGCTTCCTCTTCTGCTGCTGTCTCGGCCTCTTCTTCAACCTGTGGAGTGACAGTGGCACCTGCCACCCCGCAAACAGAGGATGTGGCAGCAATGCCACCACATCCGCCACCTTCCCCAAGCATCTCCACACTGTCCCATGGTAGCTTTCAGCTGTCCATCTCCCAAACACTGGAGAGAAAGAGGAAGTAAGCCCCTAACCGCACCCGCGATCCCTGGCCCTGAATGCCAGCATTTCAAAATTTGTGGCCTTTGAAATATTGTCATTCCATCTGGTGGAGACGGACAGTTTTAAAAACCTGATGGTGGTGGCTGTCCCACAGTGGTTCCCAGCTGCCACTACTTCTCCAGGCGAGCCATCCCTTCCCTGCACAACCAATTGGTGGACAAAATCAGGTGTGCACTGCACAACCCCATCAGTAACCACAGATACATGGACCAGTAAGCACGGGCAGGGACGCTATATCTCCGTAACTGCACACTGGGCAAATTTAGTGGCGGCAGGGCCTGATGCGGATAGCAGTTTGGCGTATTTCCTTCCGCCACCGAGGATTGCAGGGCATTTCTCTTTGCCTCCTGTCGCCTTCTCCTCCTACTCCGCTTCCTCCTCCTCTACCACCACCTCATCCGGGCAGCGTAACACCTTCACCACCAACTTCAGCACAGCCAGGGGGAAACGACAGCAGGCTGTTTGAAAACTGATATGTTTGGGGGAAAACCCCACACCACGCAGGAGCTGTGGACGGGCATGGAACAACAGACCGATGAGTGGTTGTTGCCACTGAGCCTCAAGCCCGGCCTGGTGGTGTGCGATAATGGGCGAAATCTCGTAGCAGCTCTGGGCCTAGCCGGTTTGCCGCACATCCCTTGCTTGGCGCATGTGCTTTGGTGGTGTAGAAATTCCTGAAAAACTACCCAGATATATCAGAGCTGCTGCAGAAAGTGTGCGCCGTCTGTGCACGCTTTCGGCGTTCTCACCCTGCTGCTGCTCGCCTGTCTGTGCTGCAGCGTAACTTCGGCCTTCCCGCTCACCACCTCATATGCGACTTGCCCACCTTGCACATGCTAGAGAGACTGTGCGAGCAGCAGCAGGTGATAGTGGAGTTTCAGATGCAGTACGCACGGGTCAGTCGCCCTGCGGAACAGCACCACTTCACCACCAATGAGTGGGCCTCCATGCGAGACCTGTGTCGAAATGTTTGGAGTACTCGAAACATTTTGCACTGTTTCAAGTACTCCACCAACATGGCCAGTGCCGATGACGCCGTTCTCAGCCTTATGTCTCCTTGAAAAAATGCTGCGGGCGATGATGGAAGAGGATGTGGCACAGGAGGAAGAAGAGGAGGAGGGGTCATTTCCACGGTTATCAGGCCAGTCATTCAAAAGTGGCTTGGAGGGTGGGTTCCAGCATAGGCCAGGTACACAATTATCCAGCCAGGGCACAGTTCTGGAGGATGAGGAGGAGGATGATGAGGATGAGGAGGAGGAACTATGTTCACAGCAACTCAGCTCGTGGGCATCACTGGAGCATGGCTGGGGGGATACGGAGGACACAGATGATACACCTCCCACAGGGGACAGCTTGTCCTTGCATCTGGGCAGCCTGGCACACATAAGCGACTACATGCTGCAGTGCCTGCGCAACAACTGCCGAGTTGCCCACATTCTAACTTGTTCTGATTACTGGGTGGCCACCCTGCTGGATCCTCGTTACAAGAACAACGTGCCTTCCTTAATTCCCTCACTGAAGCGTGATCAGAAGATGCGCGACTACAAGCGCACGCTGATAGACGCGCTGCTGAGGGCATTCCCAACTGACACCGGGGGCTCAGTGGAAGCAAAAGGCAAAGGCAGAGGAGGAGGAAGAGGTCGCCAATGCAGCTGGGGCACCGCCAGCACCTCAGAAGGCAGGGTTAGCATGGCCGAAATGTGGAAAAGCTTTGTCAGCACGCCACAACAACCAGCACCACCATCTGATATGGAACGTCTTAACAGGAGGCAGCATTTCAGCAACATGGTGGAACAGTATGTCTGAACACGCCTACACGTACTGACTGATGGGTCTGCCCCATTCAACTTCTGGGTCTCCAAATTGGGCACATGGCCTGAGCTTGCCCTTTATGCCTTGGAGGTGCTGGTCTGCCCTGCAGCCAGTGTATTGTCTGAACGTGTGTTTAGCACAGCAGGGGGCGTTATCACAGTCAAGCGCAGTCGCCTGTCCACAGCCAACGTGGACAAGCTCACGTTTATTAAAATAAACCAGGCATGGATCCCACCAGACTTGTCTGTACCTTGTGCAGAATAGACATTTATAATGGCCTCACCCAGCCATTGTTATACTCAAGTGCACTTATTCTTTGTTTTCTTTTTTTATATGTCCCAATATTTTGGGGACTACCCCAATTAAAAAACAAAAAACAAAAATAACCAGTGTTGGCTACCACCTCCTCCTCCTCCACCACCGCTGCTTCCACCTACACCGCCACGGTCACCGCCTCCTCAACCTATACACTTAGCCATGACAGCCATGCTTTAGATTTTTAGATGTTCTTCCAAAGCTAAAATCAAAGATTCCATCTATTGCTATTTTATGGCTCAGCAGTATTTTTAATGTTTATGTTATTTTAAGTGATTTCCCTATCCACATTTGTTTACAGGGCACTTGTCCTACTCTTACCCCGATTTCACTTCCTTTTGCAGCTCTCTAGCCCTTTCCACGAGTTTTTTAGAGGCATTTTTGTGGCCAAAAGTTCGGGTCCCCATTGACTTCAATGAGGTTCGGGTTCGGTGTCAAGTTCAGGGTCAAGTTCGAGCCTGAACCCGGACTTTTTTTCAAAGTTCGGCCGAACCCACCGGACCCGAACATCCAGGTGCCCGCTCAACTCTAGCAGTCATGTGTTGTGTAGGGAGATTTCTTATTAAATGCATTACCTGATGTGAAGTATGAAGTATAGTGGGGTGGCCTAGGGTAATAGTTGCGGCCCCCTCTAAATCCATAGAGCATGCTGCCAGAGATGGAAATAGTCCTAATGCTGGGGCCTCAACAATGGCTACCTTTAGTGCTGTTTATGCAGTCATGAAATTAGTGGTCAACTGAATAGTGTCTGGGCTGTCTTGTTTGCATTCCTGCTTCAGAACAGAGTCATAGTGAGAACATTCAGGTATCAATTGGCGGCAGTATCTAATCATACCAAGGAAGGTGAGCAACTCCTTCTTTGTAGTAGGTCTTGGTATTCTTTGTATTGCCTCAATTCTCTTAGGTCTTAGTTGTCTAGTGCCACATGCTAGTATGAAGCCCAGGTAGTCCACTCTTGGTTGACACCATTGAATTTTGTGTTTAGCCACTTTATGTCCCTCTGTAGCCAGATGTCTAAACAGATTAAGCGAATCTGCTGTTCAGGCACCCACACTAGGATTACACAACAGTAGGACGTCGACATACTGAAGAAAGACGGAACCATGGCTAGCAGTCTTAAGAGTATGTTGGAGCACCAGGGAATAAACAGATGGTGAATGCACATTGCCTTGGGGTAGACGTGTCCAGGTATATTGACACCCTTCAAAAGTAAAATCCATAAGTAGTTGTGTCTCTTCCTCTATAGGTATAGAAATAAAGCATTACTAAGATCAATCACAGTGTAGCATGTGGTATTGTGCGGTATGGCCGTCACAAGGAGAGTCACATCGGGGATAATAGGGGCAATGGGAATGATTAAACTATTCAATGCCCGGAAATCTTGCTCAAATCTGTAGCCTTCACCCTTAGGTACTGGATTAATGGGCGTTTTGTAAGGTGAATCAACTGGCTTTAAGATACCCTGTCGGAGGAAAGATTGGATCATAGGACGAATGCTATTCCTTTTGATATCAGATATTGGATATTGTTTAATATAGATGGGAGATGTTCCCTCCTTTAGTTTTGCCCTATATGGGGTACAGTTAACAAAACCCACATCTAATTTGGATTCTGCCCATACCGTGTGAGGAACATCAGCTAATTCAGGGATAGAATCCTGGGTCAACATAGAAAGGTGCATGCCCCTAGTAGAGGTGCATACAATAGTGGCCCCTAGGATTCCAAGAAGATTGCGTCCCAACAAACTCACAGGGCATCCAGGAATGATATTGTGACAGAACCATCTGTCTGTCTATTTCTGCCCTCCTTCGTGTAAATGGCTGTTTCTATAGCCCAGCCATACAAATGACTCTTTTTACCGAACAAATCTACCGAACGGATGGCCACCCAGGATAGAAGTGTGCTGCTGGTTAACCTCTTGATCCCAATTAGAACGTTGTGGTTAACTGCAGACACTTCTCAATTAAACCGAATTCAGGGTGGCCGTCGTTCGTATGTCGACCACGAGGCAGAGGCCATTTTAAAACACATGAAAGACCAGCGGTGTTCGACACTGATTTCATAGAACTGAAAACGGACACTTTTTCTGCCGAACACCGCTGAAACAACGGTTCGCCCTACTCCATCGACGAAAGCATGTGAACACCGGCCGTTCGGGAGTTTGGAATCACATGAAAAGACTTAACCCAGATAGCCTTCCCATGGAGTCAATCGCATACCGAAAGACTGTAAGAACTTTGACTCCATGGCGATTGAACTATGCGTATGGGATCTGAGCGCTATTTGCTAATAATATGCCCTCAGATCCAGGCTATCTGGGGATATGTGATACGAATGTGAAATGTTCGGTGGTTGTAGAATTATATATTTTTGTGTGTTTTCTGGCATTTTATTTAAGATGTCGATTTGTCTTTGTCCTGGAGATAATTGAATTACTTCTCAATTATCTCCAGGGCAGAGGGGAGGAAACCATATTGCATTGTGGGAAAAGTTTACATCTGTATGTCTGAAATGTCCCCATGTCTATCTGTCATTACAGTCTCCCATTTGGTCCCCTAGGGGAGTGTCCACCAAGTGAGAGACCTGCATGAATACGGGCGGGTAGCCCACAGTAAAGCCAGATCCTGTTTGACACTCAATGCGGAGCTTCTGTCTCGTTATGGGGGGATTTACTATTGATGCCTAGAGACTGATTATTGGAACCGAAAGCCGCTTGGTGGATATCTTCGTTCGGCGGTTAGCGGCGGTTCGTGGATTCCTGTTTGTGAGTTTGGAGCCGTTCACGGATCCATGTCGGGAGATTACCGCTTCCCCTGATGGTGGTTCATATACTGCAGTCTATGCGAACGGAGTTACTGATATTGTGAAAGGGGAAGGTTAACTAAACGGCGGTTTCTCTTAAAGACACCAGGGGTGTCTTAACAGATATGAAAGCAATGAGTAGTAGAAATAGAATAAATTGGACAGAAAACAGACAAGGGTGTAGTAACAAATGTAGTAGTTGACACTCCATTAATACCCACTGAAAGTGTAGACTTTTCTTTACTCCCGGTGTAATGACTTTCACATAGGCTTGAACAGGTGTCACCAGTGTCCACCAAAAATGGCAAAGCAACATCATTTATGTGCAGAATGCAAAAAGGTTGCTCCAACCTAGAAGGAGACAAAAGGGGAAAAGCTGGAGTGTCACCTTCATGGCAGCCCTACTTGGTCTAGCAGTAACATTGGGCATTGGGGTCCGGGTTTGTTGTTCTGTGGTAACAACAATGTATGGCATGTAGGGGCATGTAGGGGGGGGGGGGTTGTTGGGAGTACTTGACATTCTGATTGTGGATCTGATTATCATACTGAGGGTTACAGGGAGAATTATGACGGTCATTTCTCCCGTGACCAACTGACCACAGTTGAAACAATGCAATCTGTCATTCGTATTGTTCTTACCCCGTCTCCCTCCTCGCATGGAAAAATCCTACCCTGCCACCTTCTATCTAACCCTTGTCCTCTACCTCCATATCCTCCTTGTGTCTGAGACCTATGTTCATCCCATCCTCTTTCCCGTGCCTGCAAAGGATCACAATGCTTTAATCCTTGATTGTAACCAGTGAAAAATACCTTATTACTACCTTCCTTTTTTATCTCAAAGCATCCTGCAGCTTCTTTCTCCAGTATTTTAGTTAGAAATTCTTTGGCACTTACTCCTGACCATCTCTTTAACCCCTTAAGGAACAAACGTCTGGAATAAAAGGGAATCATGACATGTCACACATGTCCTGTGTCCTTAAGGGGTTAAAGGGTCCATCTCATCACCTGATTACAACCGTGCATCATTTTTCCACACAGTATAAAACCGTCTTACAAAATCTGACAGATTTTCCTTTGGTCCTTGTTAAGACACCCCTGGTGTCTTTAAGAGAAACCGCCGTGTAGTTAACCTTCCCCTTTCGCAATACCAATAACTCCGTTCGTATAGACTGTAGTATACGAACCACCATCAGGGGAAGCGGTAATCTCCCGACCGGGATCCGTGAAAGACTCCAAACTCCAGAACGGAAATCCACGAACTGCTGCTAGCCGCCGAACAACGATATCCACCAAGTGGCTTTCGGTTCCAATAATCAGTCTCTAGGCGCAAATAAGAAATCCCCCCCAATAACAAGACAGAAGCTCCGCATTGAGGGTCAAACAGGATCTGGCTTTACTGTGGGCTACCTGCCCGTATTTATGCAGGTCTCCCACTTGGTGGACACTCCCCTAGGGGACCAAATGGGAGACTGTAATGACAGATAGACATGGGGACATTTCAGACATACAGATGTAACCTTTTCCCACAATGCAATATGGTTTCCTCCTCTCTGCCCTGGAGATAATTGAGAAGTAATTCAATTATCTGCAGGACAAAGACAAATCGCCATCTTAAATAAAATACCAGAAAATACATAAAAATACATAACTTTATAATAACCGAACATTTCACATTCGCATCACATATCCCCAGATAGCCTGGATCTGAGGGCTATTGGCGAATAGCGCTCAGATCCCACACACTTGGTTCAATCACCATGGAGTCAAAGTCCTTACAGTTTTTTGATTTGCGATTGACTCCATGGGAAGGCTATCTGGGTTAAGTCCTTTCGTGTGTTGTAAAACTCCCGAACGGCCGGTGTTCATACGCTTTCGTCGAGGCAGCCAGGTGACCCGTTGTTTCAGCGATGTTCGGTAGAAAAAGTGTCCGTTTTTAGTTCCATGAAATCAGTGCCGAACACCGCTGGGCTTTCGTGTGTTTTAAAATGGCCACTGCCTCGTGGTCGACATACGAACGACAGCCACCCTAAATTCGGTTTAATTGAGAAGTGTCTGTGGTTAACCACAACGTTCTAATTGGGATCAAGAGGTTAACCAGCAGCACACTTCTATCCTGGGTGGCCATCCGTTCGGTAGATTTGTTCGGTGAAAAAGAGTCATTCGTATGGCTGGGCTATAGAAACAGCCATTTACACGAAAAGGGGCAGAAATAGACAAATCGACCACAATAGACAGACAGATGGTTCTGTCACACGGCTCCCTCCTTGTGGGACACTCCGGCAGACCCGGCTTGACCCTTTGGCGGGTCAACTTGGGGATGACCGTACTAGGAGGTGGTGGAGACGTCAGTTTGTCGTGATAGCCCATCTGCATTTCCGTTCTGCTTACCGGGTCGGTAGCTGATAGTGAAATTGTAGGGCTGTAGTGCCAAGCTCCACCTCAGCAGTCTACTATTGTCCCCTGAGACCCAGTTAAGCCAGACGAGTGGGTTATGATCAGTCATAAAGGAAAACTCTTGCCGTATAAGTAGGGACTTTTTCAATGCCCAGACCAAGGCCAAGCACTCGTTCTCCACTGCTGCATAACTCACTTCTCTGGGTAACAACTTTCAGCTGAGATATGCGACAGGGTGCTCTCCTCCATCTTCCCCGACTGGGCTCAGCACAGCCCCCAGTCCATACATGGAAGCATCTGTGTGAATGAGAAAGCGTTTGTTAGGGACTGGGGCACAAGAGCCTGTTTCAGTGCCTGGAACACAGCTTCACAAGCGGAAGACCACAGGACCTGCTTAGGCAAGTTCTTCTTCGTCAGGTCCATCAGGGGCTTAGCAATAGTGCTGTAGTCAGGGACAAAACGTCGGTAGTACCCTGCCGTCCCCAGGAAGGCCAATACCTGGGTCTTGGTGGTAGGTGTGGGCCAGTTAACCACTGCCTCTACCTTGGCTGGCTCTGGTCTCTGGCTTCCACATCCCACTCTGTGACCTAGGTACTGTACTTCAGCCATACCTAGATGGCACTTCTCTGGCTTCAATGTCAGGCCAGCGGCCCGAATCTTATCCAGTACCACCCTTACATGAACCAGGTGTTCCTCCCAGGACCCACTGTAGATCGCAATGTCGTCCAAGTATGCACAGGCAAATTCTTGGAAGCCATCCAGGAGTCTATCCACCATCCTTTGGAAGGTAGCCGGGTCATTCTTCATCCCAAAAGGCATGACCTTAAATTGGTACAGGCCAAATGGGGTGACGAATGCCGACTTGGGGATAGCATCCTCGGCCAGGGGGATCTGCCAATAGCCCTTACACAGGTCTATGGTGGTCAGATAGCACCCCCTGGCAATATGATCCAGTAATTCGTCTACCCGGGGCATTGGGTAGGCATCAGTGGTGGTCCGCTCGTTGAGTCGCCTGTAGTCCGAGGCCCAAGGGCTGTCGGAGGGCTCGATGACCCCAAGCTGGGTCATCTCCTGTATCTCCTTCTGCATTCCTTCTCGGACTGCTTCAAGGATACGATAGGGCGGCTGTCGTAAGGGGGTCTGTCCAGGGGTCTCGACCTTATGCACAGCTAGGGTAGTATAACCTGGCTCCTGGGAGAACGTTGTCTGCTTCTCCCATAACAACTGCTGCGCCTGTACCCTTTCTGTGGGGTTTAACCTGTCCCCTAGCTGTACAAGGGTAGTGAGGTCAGTCTGGTGGTCTCTCTCTAACAAAGGGGTACATTTTCAGGATCATCTGCAGCCGGGGCACATACTGCTGCAATATTCTCAGGTCTCTCCTGGTACTCTTTCAGCATGTTCACATGAAAGGATCACTGAACCCTTCCATCTGTACAGCTGGCTTTCAAGTAAGTAGTATCGCAGATCTGTGCTACTACTCTGTACAGGCCCTGCCAAGATGCTTGCATCTTGTTTGCCTTCACAGGTTTGAGCACCAATACTTTTTGCCCAACCTGGAAGACCCGCTGTCGGGCACCCTGATCGTACCATCTCTTCTGTCTCCCCTGGGCCGCCTGGAGATTCTCTCTTACCATCAGGGACAGTTTCTCCATGCGGTCCCGGAGTTCCAGGACATATGGCACTATGGGGGTTCCCTCCTGCTCTGTCTCCCCCTCCCAGTGGCCCCGGATGAGATCTAGGGGTCCGCGGACCCTTCTCCCATACAGCAACTCAAAGGGGGAGAACCCAGTAGATTCCTGGGGCACCTCTCTGTAAGAAAATAACAGATGAGGCAGGAACCTCTCCCAGTCTCTGCAAGTATCTGTAAAGGTCCTCAGCATGTGCTTGAGGGTACCGTTAAAGTGCTCACAGAGACCGTTAGTCTGTGGATGGTACGTGAGCTAAGCAATGGTTTAATGCCACATACCTTCCACAGCTGCTCAGTGAGCACAGCGGTGAATTGGGTTCCCTGGTCGGAGAGGATCTCCTTAGGGAACCCAACCCTAGTAAAAATTCTAACCAGGGCATCAGCAACCGTCTCTGCCTCTATATTAGACAGCGCTACTGCCTCTGGATAGTGAGTGGCATAGTCTACCACAGTAAGAACGTATTTCTTACCGGATGGACTAGCCCTGGCCAGTGGACCCACAATGTCAACAGCTATGCGGGAAAAGGGTTCCCCTATAATAGGCATCGATAATAATCTAGCCTTAGGGTGGTCCCCCTGCTTTCCTACCCGTTGACAGGTGTCGCACGTACTGCAATACATCCGCACAGCCTGGTTAAAGTTGGGCCAAAAGAAATTCTGTGAGATCCTATAGGCTGTGCGGTGGGACCCTAGATGTCCAGCTAACAGAACATCATGCCCTTTCTGCAAAATCTCCTGCCGGTACTTTGCAGGTACCACTAGCTGTCGATTCGGCGGAGGGGCAACACTCTTCTGGGAAGGCTTAGGGATCCTATCCCCCACCCACCCATACCGCTCCCCATCTATTCCTTCCTCTCCAGCCTCTGCTCTATCTCTGTATTTGTGGAGAGTCGTGTCCGCCCCGGTTTCCCTCCCAAACTCCTCTGGGGAATCCCAGCTTAAGGGGGCCTGATCTAAGGTACCAGTCATGGAAGAGGGTCTTACCTGGGTCTCATCAGCAGGCGAGCCGGTTCCAGAAGCACGGGTCTGAGCACGAGTAGTCACTGGGTTAACGTCAGCAGGACCCATCGGGGCATAGGCAGAAACCAAAGGGGCCAAATCGTTCCCAAGAAGAACATCAGCGGGCAAGTCTTTCATAACCCCCACATCCACGTGTCTAGCACCCACTCCCCAATCCAAATGGACCCGGGCAACAGGTAAGCGGAATACGGCGCCTCCTGCTACCCTCACTGCCACTGGTGTGCTGGTGCTCCGAGACTAGGTTCTTTTGGAGCAATGTCATATGGTGGCTCATGTCTCTCTCAGCCCATTTACCACTCTGCCATTCAGCTTCACAGTCTGCTGGTGTTGCTGGCGATTGTCCTGATGAGCTGCTTGCACTGGGTCAGCCTCGTGTAGAATGCCCCAGAACTCCTCCTGCTCGATACAGTGAGCAGCAGGCTGGGGTGGCCGATGATTCCCACTGGCTGGTCTCCTCCACGACTGGGCTTGATTGGCGCTGTTCAGTGGGCACTCCAGTCGCTTGTGCCCCAACTGTTTGCACCCAAAGCACCGAATTGGTTGCGGATAATCCTGGCCATTAAACCGGGAGGGTTGCACGTAATTGTTTGTTGGCAGGGCTGCTGGGGTGCGGTGCACTGGGGGTTGGTATGCTGAAGGTGCTGGAGTTACTGTTGGTCGATACTCCATTCTGGCAGGAACTTTAGTAGCTGTACTGTCCAACTTGCGAGCGTCCGTATATACGTCTGCCAGACGGGCAGCTTCGGGTAGGGTAAAGGGTTTTCTATCCCTGACCCACTCCCGGACCCCGGTAGGCAATCTATCTAAGCAGTGTTCCAGCAAGAACACCTGCAGCACCTCCTCCCCAGTTACCGCTTGGCATCCTGCCATCCAGTGGGCTGCGGTACGGTGAACTCTGCAGGCCCATTCTACATAAGAGTCACCAACCAGCTTGTTAGTTTCCCTAAAGTGTCGTCTGTAAGCTTCTGGGGTCACCGCATACCTGGCTTGGAGCGCATCTGTCACTGCCCGGTAGCTGGTGATCTCCTCCTCTGGGATGGCCCGAAATGCTTCACTAGCCCGGCCGGATAATTTCCCAGAGAGGATGGTGACCCATTCATCTGCGGGTACCTGGTGTAGGGCACACTGCCTTTCAAAGTCAGCCAGGAACCCATCAATCTCACCCTCTGTTTCAATAAAAATTTTAAACGCAGCAAAGGGTACCTTTTTCTTTCCAAAATTGTTATTAGGTACCTCTACTGCTGCAGCTCCTCTTTCCTGGAGTGCCTGGTGTGCCATCACTGCTGCCTGCACACGTTCCACAATGTCTGCTGAGGGGTTGGTGCCAAAGTGTGCCAGCCTTATTTGCACTGCCCGGTTAAATTGTATCTCCTCGGGTGTTAAATCCAAAATGCTGGGCACATTAGCTCTCTCCATTCCTTGTGCTGCATCCATCTCCAGTAGCAAAGCAATAATTTCTCTCTTTTTCAAATTGCTTGCTGACCGTCCTCGGCGTTCAAGTATGTCCTTAAGGGTAGCACGCCTTAACTCCTCATACTGCATTTCTTTCACCAATTTGGGATGTGTAGCCGACCTTCTGTGCTCTGGGATTCATCCCGTCGCTTGCCACCAATTGTTAAGACACCCCTGGTGTCTTTAAGAGAAACCGCCGTGTAGTTAACCTTCCCCTTTCGCAATACCAATAACTCTGTTCGCATAGACTGTAGTATACAAACCACCATCAGGGGAAGCGGTAATCTCCCGACCGGGATCCGTGAAAGGCTCCAAACTCCCGAACGGAAATCCACGAACTGCTGCTAGCCACCGAACAACGATATCCACCAAGCAGCTTTCGATTCCAATAATCAGTCCCTAGGCGCAAATAAGAAATCCCCCCAATAACGAGACAGAAGCTCCGCATTGAGGGTCAAACAGGATCTGGCTTTACTGTGGGCTAAACACAAAAAGAATTCAGCGCTAGTAATCACAAAATTAGTCAAGGTAGGCAGCAACCCAAATGAAGGAAAACCCCTCGGGTCCTTCGGTGGATAGATACAAAAAGATATGGAAGGGCTGCGCCAAATAAGGGTAAAGTATTGCTAGGGTGCCAATAGATGGTCTAGGATACTTGACAGAGTTCCTCTGTGGATGCGTCTAGTGTAGACCGTTCCGTATATGTAAATACAAGAGAGGTAGAGGCGACTAATGGTATAGTATGAAAGTTCAGGGTGTGATAGGTAACAAAAAGTAGAGAACTCACATTCAAGAGAGCTATGGCCAGCTCTGGTGTGGATTGCGTACAGCGGTATAATCCCCGCTTATGGGATATGTAGGGAGGGGGTCTCCGTCAACACCGTCTGGTAGTCCAGAACTCGGAGAAGAAAGACAGAAAGCAACAATCGTGCTCTCAATTTTGATGTGGTTCAATGTGCAGATAAAAAGAGGTAAAAAACTCACATTTGAGGGAGCTATGGCCAGCTCTGGTGTGGATAGCGTACAGCGGTATAATCCCCGCTTATAGGATATGTAGCGGCGATACGTCCGTCAGCACCGTCTGGTGATCCAAGGCTCCAATATAGAAGAATAAAAAGCAGCAATAGTGCTCTCAATTGTGATAGGTTTAGAGAGTAGTAGAGAAAATAAAATAATACTCACAAAGATAGAGCAGAGGTACTGCTCTATGGATAGGCGCTGGTGGTATGATCCCCACCTAGGATTTCTTGGAGTACTGGAACTTTAAAATTGCCAGTGGAAGTAAAAGTAACCAGGAAAGGTTAAAATGCCAGGAATAGGTAAAAAAAGTTGTTTAAAGTGCATAAAGAGTGCAATAAAAAGAGGATTGGTACAATAAAGTAGCCAAAAAACTTTTATTGATCTAAAATACACAGTAAAATACAGAATTAATAACCATAAACGCGTTTCACCATAAGTGGCTTCTTCAGAATGGGATAAAAGTAGTAACCTGGCAGGGGTTGTTTAAATAGGGCTATGCAAATTTGAAAATTGCGCCAAAAGTGTAATTGGCCAATCAGAGACAATTTTTAAAATCACTTTTCAAAATTAGGATTCAAGAGTAAGGGAGTGATGTTATAAAGGTGATGAGTCCATTTAAATTATTTAAATGTGAAAACGAGGGTGAGAAAGTTGTTTTTGAAAGAGAGTAAAAAAAAAAAGAAAAAACGCATAAGTAGATGGTTTAAAGGTACAGAGATACAGAGATATATGTAAATGGAGTATGCATGAAAAGGGGGTAATATAATCCCAAACATAATGATTTAAATAGGGGTTATATTATATCCCAGAGTAATAATATATTACAAATGTTAAATGAAAATAATAGATAAAATAAAAATAAAAATAAAATTAAATAAAAGATAACACAGAATACAAGATACATAAATGGAAAGGCATAGATGAAAAATTAAAAATTAAAATATTATTATTATGAGGGTTAGTTAGGTCCAGACATAAAGAATAAAAGCATGTAGATAAGGGTTGTATATAGGAATTTAAATAAAATTAAACAGGTCAAAATCAACATTTAATCCAGATGGGGTAAGAGTTTTTAGATTAAAAACCCATTCCATCTCAGCTTTACCTAATATGTTCTTAATGTTACCACCTCTCCATGGTATTATACATTTTTTTATGCCGATGCATTTAAGGTGTCTTATGTCGTTATTATGTGTACAAAAGTGTTTGGAGACTGAGTGATTCAGGTAGCCTTTTTTGATATTTCTACAGTGTTCACTCAGTCTCACTTTAAGACTTCTTGTGGTCATCCCTACATACTGGAGACCACAAGGGCACTCCAACAAGTAGATGACATTTTTGGTATCGCAACTGATAAAATCTTTAATTTTATAGGTTTTGTTGGTGATATTAGATTTAAAACTGGTGGTTTTGGAAGGGACTGAGGGGTCTGTGTTTTTGCATACAATGCATCTGTAACGGACCGTTTTGCACACAAGGGAAAAAAACGTTTAGGCGATCGGCCCCCTTTCCAGAGATGCAGGCACAGCTACTGCAGAACATCAAACTCCCAAACTGGATACAAAATAGCACTCCAACTCCCAAACTGGAACCTCCCAAATAGCTGCTAGCAGACGAACAGGAAAAGCTCCCAAGCAGCTTACACTCCTGGCAATCAGTCTCTAACAGCATACAGTGAATCCCCCCAAGAACGAGACAAGGCTCTGTGTTGAGGATCAAGCAGTGGTCTGAGGTGCTGGCACACCCAGCCTGGTTTTTATTACAGTGTTTCAAATACAGGACCACCCACAGGGAGGGATAAAACAACCAATCATATCACAGTTACATCCCACATATTCCCTCCCCTTATCCTGAGAGGAAACTCAATTATACAAACAGTTAAAACATACTTTCTACCCAACTTTCATAACTCAAAACCATACATCACATTCACATAAAATTACATATTCTCAATCAATCCATTCAGGGGAACAACATATTCAAAAATGGCACAAATCAGACAAGGGGTTCAAAAGTTAAGGGAAAGTCCTTTGTGACTAAATGAAGCATGGCTTTCTGGCCCAAACCAGTTTCAGAGTCTTCTATCCTGGAGAGTAATTCAATTATCTCCCAGGACAGACACAAGACTCCATTAAGCACATGGTTGCAAAAAAGACACAAAGCACTTTAAAATACATAAAGTCACATTTATACATAAAACACAGACATTTCACATATCCCCAGATAGCTCAGGTCTGAGCGCACATTATTAAGTGAATGGCGCTCGGACCACACAAATACAGTTTAATCACCATGGAGCCAAAGTCTTTACAGTCAGTTTCATACGAATGGGCTCCATGGGATTCCCATCTGGGGTATAACACATTCAAACAAATCTACTGAAACTCAGGCAGAAAAGCACGACTGAAGCTTTTCTGCAGGTAAAAAAGATGTCTTTTAACAGGGGGCCATAGTCCAAAGGCAGCAGGCGAGCAACCAGGCTTCTCCAATGCAATGTGGCGAGATTGGTCTCGTCACATCTCTCCCCTTTTCCAAACAGACTAACGGTATCTGACCTCCTGCCGGTCAGTGCCCTTGTTAGTCCAGCAGCCCACCCACAAAACATAATCAACAGCACAGCCCACCCACAATAAATGGTTACTGCACCTGGGTAGAGGAGAAACTTGTCCATGTCCAGGTGCCTCACCACGGCTGTGCTGGGTACGGGTACGCTGACTGGGTGGGTTGCTGCGTGGGCAGAGACCAGCGGCACTCTGCCCTGTTGCCAGCGCTACTGGGAGGGTAGTCTGGTTGAAGCCTGGTTGTTGGAGGGGGAGACCGACTGTCTCCCCTTTAACTACACCACTCTGCTGCTGGAGACCGACTGTCTCCCCTTTAGACACACAGCTCTGCCGCTGGAGACCGACTGTCTCCCCTTTTGTTGCACAGCTCTGCTGCCGGAGGGGGAGACCGACTGTCTCCCCTTTTGTTGCACAGCTCTGCTGCCGGAGGGGAAGACCGACTGTCTCCCCTTTGGATACTCTAAGCTGTCGCTGGGGAGAGGGGGTAACAGGCTCCTCTCCCGATAGAACACTCTGCCGCTGGGGAAAGGAGACTGAGCTCTCTATTCCCTGCCCATTAATGATCCGCTGCTGGGGAGAGGTGGTATCAAGCTCCTCTCCCATACATACTTTCATCCTCTGTGGAGGGAGACCGACTGTCTCCACTCCCAATACAGTGTCCTGCTGCTGGGGAAAGGAGACTGGGCTCTCTATTCCTGGTAGGACACTCTGCCGCTGGGGAATGGAGACTGGGCTCCCAATTCCCTGCTGTATCTCCCTCTGGGGAATGGAGACTGGGCTCCCAATTCCCGGCACATCACACTGCAGCTGGGGAATGGAGACTGGGCTCCCAATTCCCAAAAAATCACGCTGCCGCTGGGGAGGGAGGACACTGCTCTCCTCTCCCTGGACTTCACACTGCCTTCCCGGCATATCACTTGGCTGCTGGGGGGCAGGAACAACTACCTCTGCCCCCTGTAACTCAGCCTGCCGCTGGGGAGGGAGGACACTGCTCTCCTCTCCCTGCACTTCACACTGCCTTCCTGGCATATCACTCTGCTGCTGGGGGCAGGAACAACTACCTCTGCCCCCTGTAACTCAGCCTGCCGCTGGGGAATGAAGCTTGGGCTCCCAATTCCCTGCAATATCTCCCGCTGGGGAATGGAGCTCGGGCTCCCAATTCCCTGCAATTCACTCTGCCGCTGGGGAATGGAGACTGGGCTCCCAATTCCCTGCAATTCACTCTGCCGCTGGGGAATGGAGACTGTGCTCCCAATTCCCTGCAATTCACTCTCCCGCTGGGGAATGGAGACTGGGCTCCCAATTCCCTGCAGTACCTGTCGCTGGAGTTCTTCCCAACGTGCCAGCTGACCTTCTCTTTCTGCCCGGTGTTGCAGATTCATGAACACTAGGTTCCTCATGGACTGCACGTGTTTCTCAGCTGGATTGGGTCCAAAGAAGTTCAGCCGCAACCACATCATACAGTCATACTCTCTCATAGAGTATCTGTACTCCACTGCTGGTTCCATCCTGGTGCTGTCAGGGTCGCTGTACTCAGACATGCGTTGCCCTCAAATTGTAAAATCCACGGAATGGTGTCTCCTGTAGCTGTCCTTCTGGCTGTAGGAACGATCCCACCGCTGCCACCAATTGTAACGGACCGTTTTGCACACAAGGGGTAAAAACCGTTTAGGCGATCAGCCCCCTTTCCAGAGATACAGGCACAGCTACTGCAGAACACCAAACTCCCAAACTGGATACAAAATAGCACTCCAACTCCCGAACTGGAACCTCCCAAATAGCTGCTAGCAGACGAACAAGAAAAGCTCCCAAGCAGCTTACACTCCTGGCAATCAGTCTCTAACAGCATACAGTGAATCCCCCCAAGAACGAGACAAGGCTCTGTGTTGAGGATCAAGCAGTGGTCTGAGGTGCTGGCACACCCAGCCTGGTTTTTATTACAGTGTTTCAAATACAGGACCACCCACAGGGAGGGATAAAACAACCAATCATATCACAGTTACATCCCACATATTCCCTTCCCTTATCCTGAGAGGAAACTCAATTATACAAACAGTTAAAACATACTTTCTACCCAACTTTCATAACTCCAAAACCATACATCACATTCACATAAAATTACATATTCTCAATCAATCCATTCAGGGGAACAACATATTCAAAATGGCACAAATCAGACAAGGGGTTCAAAAGTTAGTAAAAAGTCCTTTGTGACTAAATGAAGCATGGCTTTCTGGCCCAAACCAGTTTCAGAGTCTTCTATCCTGGAGATAAGTAATTGAATTATCTCCAAGGACAGACACAAGACTCCATTAAGCACATGGTTGCAAAAAGACACAAAGCACTTTAAAATACATAAAGTCACATTTATACATAAAACACAGACATTTCACATATCCCCAGATAGCTCAGGTCTGAGCGCACATTATTAAGTGAATGGCGCTCGGACCACACAAATACAGTTTAATCACCATGGAGCCAAAGTCTTTACAGTTAGTTTCATACGAATGGGCTCCATGGGATTCCCATCTGGGGTATAACACATTCAAACAAATCTACTGAAACCCAGGCAGAAAAGCACGAATACAGCTTTTCTGCAGGCAAAAATAAAGTCTTTTAAAAGGGGGCCATAGTCCAAAGGCAGCAGGCGAGCAACCAGGCTTCTCCAATGCAATGTGGCGAGATTGGTCTCGTCACATCATCTTTTACATTTATAAAAGCCACTGGCATTGGGCATAAAAGAATTAAAAGTAGGTTTGGTTTCTTTTGTAAAATTGGTGGTTAAAATGGATTGGAAGTTTGGGGCACCTCTAAAGACAACATTAGGCTTGTCAGGTATAATATTTTTAAGTATTTTGTCTCTTTTAAGAGGTGCCAATGTTTTTTGATAATTTTTTTGACATGGCTGTGGTGACATTCTGTCATCAAACTAATATGGTGACCAGGGGTCATGTGACCAAGCTACAGTGGGATAAGCTTTACCCTTTGAAATGGTAATTGTGTAATACAATACCTTTCAGGTGAGAGATAACCACTTCCCCCTTTCTCCATTCCTCTCTGTTCCTTCTTGGCTGTGCTACAGAGCAGATGTGCAGACGCCATGTTCTAGCATGGTGAACCATGTTACTCTCTGTTGCTTCCTTTTCTTCCTTGGTGGATGTGATGTTGAACTTGCAGCAGTGAGCCATTACTAAATGTGAAGGCCTAACCGTGGGTGAGATCAAGCGTTACTATATAGATAGATAGATTTAAAAAAGGGTTGTTGCTCCGTGGGTCTGGGCTGTGTGTTTGTGATACATTTATAGTATTGTGTTGTTGCCTTTTAATAAATACCTTTTAATGTAGACGAACCTTGTGTAATATATATATTAATTTGGTGATAGACCACATTTGGCGACCACAAAGGGACTTCTACAAAGGTTATTTATGAGGTAATAACACATTAATAGATAGTCAGATTTATTTTTTGGGGGGAGAAAAAAAAAAAAGTACTTTGTTTAATTATCCTCTGCATGGGAAATTAAGGGCTGATTGTATGTGGGGTCTAGTTTGGGCCTCCATTTTAATATACAAGCTTGGGCATTAGGCCTCAATTTTGAATATATTAGATTTTTATGTGTGTTTCAAATACCTGAGTTTGTTGTGTTTTGACTACCATAGTTCAGGCCTAGTAGTTTTTCAGGCCTTCATTTTTTTTTAATTTTAATACACTACCAGCATAGGCATCAAATTTGAATATATTATTGTTTTTAATCCTTTATATTGTACTAGCTTATTTTGATACATAAAACAAAGGTATAATACAGGTTGTTTTTGTGAGTTTCAATTATCTGAGTTTAGTTTCAGAGTACAGGCCTAGCCCTGCATTTGAATACACTATAGTAGGCTTCCATGCGGCTTCTTTTTGTATTTGAATGCTGATTTGATTCCTTTGTATCCTAGTGCAGACCTCCATTTTAATATACAAGCTTGGGCATTAGGCCTCGATTTTTAATATATTATTAGTTTTTTTTGTGTGTTTCAAATACCTGAGTTTGTTGTGTTTTGACTACCATAGCTCAGGCCTAGTATTTTTTTCAGGCCTTACCAGCATAGGTCTCAATTTCGAATATATTATTGTTTTTAATCCTTTATTTTAATACAGTACCAGCATAGGCCTCAATTTTGAATATATTAATCCTTTATATTATACTAGCTTATTTTGATACATAAAACACAGGTTTTTAAATACAGGTTGTTTCAAATATCTGAGTTGAGTTTTGTTGTGTTTTGTGTTGTGTCAGAGTACAGGGCTAGCCCTGCATTATAATATACTATAGTAGGCTTCCATGCGGCTTCTTTTTGTATATGAATGCTGATTTGATTCTTTTGTATCCTAGTTGAGTTTTATTGGGTTTTGACTATCAGAGTACAGGCCTAGCCCTGCATTACGATAGGCTTCCATGCGGCTTTGTTTTGTATTTGAATGCTGATTTGATTACACTACCAGCATAGGCCTCAATTTTGAATATATTAATCCTTTATATTGTACCAGCGTATTTTGCTACATAAAACAAAGGTATAATAAAGTTTTTGTGTGTTTCAAATATTCTATCATAGTACAGGCCTAGAGAAATTATAATTGTTTTATTTATTTCAGGCCTGCATTTTAATACACTATAGGCTTCCATACTTTATGTGTCTTGAATATCCTAGTTCAGGTATAACTCCTACCCTCCAGGCCTTGCTATTATATTTTAATATGCTAATTTTGGCACTACTGGTTTTGAAATTAATTAGCAAGTATTACCTTCACCATACTAAGGTAAATATAATTTGCATTGTGGATACTAGTCCATTGTGCTACATATAACAAAACTGGGCGTGTGTTTAGGCCAAATCCTAAGTCAAGCTTCACAGTAGAGTTGTGGATATTGTGTTCCCCACCCATTGTGTTTAGTATACAAAGGTAATTGAGTTTTGTTTTTTGTTTTCTCTATTTACACCTGGCCTACTGAATAGACATCAACTATTGTTAGCTATTCAGAAGCGTGCTACTTTAGTTGCAAATTGATTTAAATTGGGTTCTTACTTGGGTGTGTAAAAGAGTAAGAATATCTTTTCAAGGCAGAACTGCGTGAGTACTTTAGGAAACATATTCAAAAACATGATGGTCCATATGAGCTTCCAGAGCCAGCAAAGTCAGACAGTGAAAAAGAGGAGAGATTAATGGATGTTCTAACACAAATTGTAAATAACAAAAAGTATAGAACAAAGAAAAGAAAAAGTTTGGTCAAACAAGCTGTTGTAGCCACAATAGGAGGCCTAATAGACATAGTTGTAGAATTACGGCAGCATAATTTGGAAACAACAAATAAAATGGAGGAAGCAATTGACAAAAGGGATTGTTTAAAAATTGCAGCTTTGAGAACAACTACAATTGTTGGGGAACTAGAAAAGGAGTTAAGAGAAATAGAACAACAGAGAGATGCATATAGTGCTAAGATCACTGAACTCCAAGACCTAGTCATGGAATATAAAATGAAAATTAAAGAAAACACAAATAAATGGGATAAGGAGATTCCTAGAGTATGCCCAGACCAGTCTTATTTTATATCTGAAAGTAAAGAACCAGTGCTGGGAACAAAACACAAGGGAAATGTGCCAATTGTAAATTGTGTCCCACAAGCCCCTATAATAATAACTGAACATTTTAATGTAAGAGAAATGCCTACTAGCTTCTCTAGACAGACAAGGACTATGTCAATCACAGACAAAGATAATTTCCAGAAATGGTGGGGAAGTATGCCAACTGACGACTTTAACACCTTTACACATTGGTTTATGAGGGGAGCAAATAGAGCAAAAAAAAAGAGGGCTAAACTTAGAAGAATGGACAGAACTGTTAGAATATGCTATGGGTCCTTTGGCTAGCAGACTATTTGGATTTAATAACAGTGTGTCTGACCAGGCAGGAAGAATTGCTGCAACGATTTTCTATCTACTCAGCATAGAGAAAGAAATAGTTAATATTATGATGAGGCCAGCAGATGGTCCTAGAGAGGTAGCTCAAAGGATATTGTTCTGGTATACGCTACGCCAACCTCAACAGCCTCTGGTCTTGGGCTCACCACAACATATTACTAAAGTAATGGAAGCCCTTCCCTGGGAGTGTCAAGAATTTGTGAGGCTTTTTGATCCAACACCAGCAGACTTAGAAATGGTACTAACTAGAGCTGACAACTGGTGGATCAAGCATCCTTCCTCGTAACAGGCCTTCTCTGTTTCAGCCATAAGAACATTCAAGGTCGACTCTGGTAGAGATAAAGATGGTAAATGGAGAAGCCAGAGGTGGGATGTATCCCAGAACAAGAGGGATAATGAGAACTGGAGACCAAAACAGGACTTTGACAAAAGATGGAGAGATCCACAGAGGGACCATAGGAATGTAATGGGAGATAATTGGAGGAATAGATGGGAGGGGCCTAAGGTAATCAATAATTGGAATAATAAAAATACCTGGGAGAGGCTAAAAAGGACAGATATTAACTGGGAAAATCACAATTGGGGAGAAAAACAGAGAAACAACAGGAACAGTTATTGGGAGAATAATTGGAGAAGGAACCATAGATGGGATGAGCAGCAGACCAATAGACGGAATTGGGATAATTGGAGGAATAAAGAAGGGAATAGAGACTACTGGGACCTAAAGGGACAGACTGAAAGATTGGAGGCAGACGTGAAAGCGTTGAGGGAACAGTTGAGAGAGGAGGAAAAGATTGATCAATTGGGGGGTCTCAGCAATCAATAACACTCATAATTTTGTGTTGCTCTCTACATCTGTATGTATGTTTGTTTTTCTTTTGTTTTGTTCTTTCTCTCAGTCTTCCAGTCTCCCATTTAGCTATACCTTTCTAATGATGAGGTCTAGTGTTCCCACAGAGCAAGGCAAAGCTGTATTAGGATGATTATAGTGTTAAGAAGTGGAGCAATGTTAGAGCTAAAGGACAAAACCCCTTTCCCACATGCAATCAAGTGATAAAAAAATAAATTTATACTTATATTGCTTGTTGCTTAATATCCCAATTCAAGCTCAGCATATATGGGAAAAATATATGAAAAGGATCATAGAACAGATCTGCATGGATCAGTGAATATTATTGAATTCTATAAACATTGAATTAAATCAGCTTAATTAGCTGGATGAAAGTTTATTACAGTATTACCACAAATTAAAAACAGAAGATAATAATCAATACATAACAGGCTATAAAAAGTAATAAAAGAATGATAATAATAAACATAAAATACATCTAAATTCACTGTTTAGTTGACATATGTTTAGCAGATTACTGCTTAATTGATGCAACAGTGAAGCCAAACACTATCAAAATGTATAGCAGGTTACTGCTTACTAGATGTGGTGGTGAGTACAACGGTGTAAATCCGTTTACAGACAAACAGGTTTTCCCGCACTGGGAGATGTCTCCTGTACCAGAAGATGGCTGATCGTCTGTGGGGTGCCTTTTTATTTTGTCCGGATGGCGTCTGGTCTTGCTTCTGCTTTTTTGAAACGCCCGGCTTCTGAATAGGCTCTGCCCCCTTATTGACATACTTCCGTATCTACGCGTTTCTCCGTTCACAGATGGCTTCGTCAGGACGTGAAGTGCTTGATTGTTCCCCCTCTCTGGGAGCTTTTATATACCTTGCTTTACACACAATTAGTGCATTTGAATATTGTCCACATGTGTTTGGCATCCTTATCAATAAACATTGATTTATCTTATAAAACAGTCTTTTTTCATTTTTCATTTCCATTTATAGCAAAATATACATTTAGCAAATTTTTTAATGCAGTACATTCAATATATATGCAATAATACCAATAAAAAAGATTTAAAAATTAAAATAGTTCAACATAATCTATTAAATAGCCCTAATCATCTAACCACAATCAATAGAATACATCCAATAAAAGCACTTATATTTCAATTAAAGATACCTAGTTCAAAAAATAGAGAAAGAGAAAAGGAAACAACATATGTTATTGTTAGTCCATCATTATTACAGTGTAATTTCATCTTGTTATTTAAAGTGACACAATAGCAATGTCTTTTCATATTATACAGACAAAATATACATTAGAAACAAGTAGAATGTTCAATGGACACATTAGTAGCTAATTTAAAACGGAGCCTGAGTGGATCTCCAGACTTATACTGATTTAAAGGAACATATCCCTCCAAAACAGTCTAGAGGAATATATCTCTCCAAAACAGCATAAAAATATATATATACAGATACACCTCCAAAAAGTGTATTGTATAGAAATATATATATATAGAATCATAAAAAATGACAGATCTCAAAATCATTGTTCATTCCGTGAGGAATGAGAGTGTTCAACTCAAATATCCACCTCATCTCCGTACGGCCTAAATTCTGGATCAAATTGCCTCCTCTCCAATTGTTATTGATCTGTTGGATCCCTATTAATTTTAAAAGGGATGGATCAGAATTATGAAACTCCTCAAAATGTAGAGACACTTGATGTAATTGGTATTTTCTCTTTATGTTATAGGTGTGCTCACATATTCTTGTTTGTAACTGTCTAGTTGTCCGGCCTATGTACCTGAAACCACATGGGCAAAGTAACATATATATCACATTCTTTGTTTGACATGTTATAAGTTCTTTTATTTTGTATGTTTTTCCATTCGCCACAAACTCTTTAATGCTTTGTGCCCGTATTCCGACAGGCATTGCAATAGCCACATCCAAAAAATCCCTTTAGTTGACTCATAAAGTTTGAATTAGATAGGTTTTTATTTGAGATATTGTTGGTCAAAATCATTTTCATATTCTCCACCCCTCTATGTATTATTCTTGGGATAGGAGGTAGGAATTTTGTTAAAACAGGATCTTTTAGTAACCAATGCCAGTGCTCAGAAATAATTTTTGGAGGTGTATCTGTATATATATATATTTATGCTGTTTTGGAGAGATATATTCCTCTAGACTGTTTTGGAGGGATATGTTCCTTTAAATCAGTATAAGTCTGGAGATCCACTCAGGCTCCGTTTTAAATAAGCTACTAATGTGTCCATTGAACATTCTACTTGTTTCTAATGTATATTTTGTCTGTATAATATGAAAAGACATTGCTATTGTGTCACTTTAAATAACAAGATGAAATTACACTGTAATAATGATGGACTAACAATAACATATGTTGTTTCCTTTTCTCTTTCTCTATTTTTGAACTAGGTATCTTTAATTGAAATATAAGTGCTTTTATTGGATGTATTCTATTGATTGTGGTTAGATGATTAGGGCTATTTAATAGATTATGTTGAACTATTTTAATTTTTTAAATCTTTTTTATTGGTATTATTGCATATATATTGAAGGTACTGCATTAAAAAATTAGCTAAATGTATATTTTGCTATAAATGGAAATGAAAAATGAAAAAATAATGTTTTATAAGATAAATCAATGTTTATTGATAAGGATGCCAAACACATGTGGACAATATTCAAATGCACTAATTGTGTGTAAAGCAAGGTATATAAAAGCTCCCAGAGAGGGGGGACAATCAAGCACTTCACGTCCTGACGAAGCCGTCTGTGAACGGAGAAACGCGTAGATACGGAAGTATGTCAATAAGGGGGCAGAGCCTATTCAGAAGCCGGGCGTTTCAAAAAAGCAGAAGCAAGACCAGACGCCATCCGGACAAAATAAAAAGGCACCCCACAGACGATCAGCCATCTTCTGGTACAGGAGACATCTCCCAGTGCCGGAAAACCTGTTTGTGGGTAAACGGATTTACACCGTTGTACTCACCACCACATCTAGTAAGCAGTAACCTGCTATACATTTTGATAGTGTTCACTGTTCACTGTTGCATCAATTAAGCAGTAATCTGCTAAACATATGTCAACTAAACAGTGAATTTAGATGTATTTTATGTTTTTATTATTATCATTCTTTTATTACTTTTTATAGCTTGTTATGTATTGATTATTATCTTCTGTTTTTAATTTGTGGTAATACTGTAATAAACTTTCATCCAGCTAATTAAGCTGATTTAATTCAATGTTTATAGAATTCAATAATATTCACTGATCCATGCAGATCTGTTCTACGATCCTTTTCATATATTTTTTCCCATATATGCTGAGCTTGAATTGGGATATTAAGCAACAAGCAATATAAGTATAAATTTATTTTTTTATCACTTGATTGCATGTGGGAAAGGGGTTTTGTCCTTTAGCTCTAACATTGCTCCACTTCTTAACACTATAATTTCTATTTTTTGTATGTGGTGAAGGGATCACTTTGAAGTGTGGTTGCAGGCAATTAAAGAGATACTGTGTAATACACAATTGTTAAATAACTCTACTTTACCCCTGTAGAACTGTGTATATTAAGCGCTCCAGTATTGTAAGTTTTTTCTGTATTAGGATGATGATGTGTGTCAACAGAAGATCGTAGTGGATCCTTGTTACAGGATGGATAAGTATAAGCTGTATCACAGTTGGGATGGGAGACAGGCAATACAGCCAGAAGATACTCCAAATAAGGGAGAAGATTAGAGTCTATCTTTTGATAATCCTTCTATCCCTCCAAGGTTTCCGGAACAACGGCGACAGTGTTTTAGGCAAAGCAGGGTGTCAGGAAAAACGGGACAATTTGCAGCTCTACTGGGAGGAGTCGGAACTGGATTGAGAGTATGGAATTCTGCAAATATCACATCCATTCCTACAAACTTTGCTGCTAGTACTCATGCTAAATAGATGAGGAAGAAACTTGAAAAGGGGGATTTTTTGTTTTTGTTTCTCTCTCTTTCTCGCTCTCTCATACATTCTTCAATAAAGTTTTACATTGCACACACACACTCTCACCTAAATTCTATAAGTTCTGTTTTTTTGTGACACTTTGTATAATATGTGAATTGACAGCCATAGGAAAGTACAGGAGAACTTATGTCGCTGAGGGAACTATTCCGGAGGGACGGTGGGTTGAATTTCTCCTGTATATCAGGTTTTTGCTCCCACTAGGTTCTCTTGTACTAGAGGGATAACTAGATAATGGAGCAACATAGAAGAAGAAAAAGTGGGGGAATGTGGGGTGATGCAACCCCTATTTGACTTTTCTTTCACCTTGCTTATATCACTCACTATAATTCCTGTGCTTCCCTTTCCTACTTCAGATCTCATAGTTTAAATAGATAAGAGGGATATATTATTATTTTTAAATGTGCTCAACATAAGAGAAGAAAAAGTGAGGGAATGTGGTGACATTCTGTCATCAAACTAATATGGTGACCAGGGGTCATGTGACCAAGCTACAGTGGGATAAGCTTTACCCTTTGAAATGGTAATTGTGTAATACAATACCTTTCAGGAGAGAGATAACCACTTCCCCCTTTCTCCATTCCTCTCTGTTCCTTCTTGGCTGTGCTACAGAGCAGATGTGCAGACGCCATGTTCTAGCATGGTGAACCATGTTACTCTCTGTTGCTTCCTTTTCTTCCTTGGTGGATGTGATGTTGAACTTGCAGCAGTGAGCCATTACTAGATGTGAAGGCCTAACCGTGGGTGAGATCAAGTGTGTGGGGAAGGGGTTACTATATAGATAGATAGATTTAAAAAGGGTTGTTGCTCCGTGGGTATGGGCTGTGTGTTTGTGATACATTTATAGTATTGTGTTGTTGCCTTTTACTAAATACCTTTTAATGTAGACGAACCTTGTGTAATATATATATATTAATTTGGTGATACACCACAATGGCCACTTTTATTAAAATTGAAAATAACAGGAAGGGGCATGGTGTTGGTGGTGGGTTGGGTATTGTAAGTTAGGAGGTCTGCTCTATCTTTTTTGGTGATGGTATTTATAGTGGTGTTGAGGCGGGTTGGTGAGTAATTTTTCTCAATAAATTTTTCTTTTAGATAATTTGATTGTTTGTTAAAATCTTCTATTTGGGAGCAATTCCTTCTGAGACGAAGGAATTGGCTTTGAGGGGCACTTTCCAACCAAGGTTTGTAATGGCAGCTAGATCTTTCGATAGCTGTGTTGACGCAGACTTTTTAAAAAAATGTTTTGGTGTGGATGGTATTGTCTGTAATGAAGATGTTGAGGTCTAAAAAATTTATAGATTCCTTACTTGTTTCGTGGGTTAGGGTAATGCCTCTATTGTTGATGTTGAGGTGGTGGATAAAAGAGTTAAAAAGAGCTTCTGTGCCATCCCAGATAAAAAACAAATCGTCTATATATATAAAATATGTTACAAGGTTCGTACACCAAGCGTGCCTTCCCCATATGGCCGTGGATTCCCAGTCGGCCATAAAGAGGTTGGCATAGCTTGGCGCGAACCTTGTACCCATCGCAGTTACCTTGTTTTTGTAGGTAAAAGGAGTCAAAAAAACAAAAATAGTTGTTGGTTAAAATGATATTAATACCTTCTAAAATAAAATCTATTTGGGCAGGGGGGATTCTGTTTTCTTTAGTTAAAATTTCTCTGATTGCCTGGCATCCTATATGGTGGGGTATAATCGTGTATAGGGATTGGACATCACAAGTAGCTAAAATGTAATTAGTTTGCCATTTGAATTTGTCTAAAAAACGTAGTAGTGACATGGAGTCTTTTAGGTAAGAGCGCATTAATTTAACGGATGGTTGGAGGAGTATGTCAATGTATTCTGACAGATTGCAGAGTAGGGAATTTATCCCTGATACGATGGGTCTGCCAGGGGGGGTTATTAATATTTTTATGTATCTTTGGTAAAAAATATATGACAGGGAGTTTAGGGTATTTGATGTTAAGATAGTTGTATTCATTTTTAGTTAGGATGCCAGAATCCAAGCCTTTTTGTAAAAAAGTGGATAGGGTTATTTGGATGGTAGGGGTGGGGTCAGAGGGTAGTTTGTTATATGTTTCTGTATCATGTAGTTGTCTATGTGCCTCATCTATGTTCATCTTGCTAGATAAGATAATGATCCCACCTCCTTTATCTGCCGGCTTTATGACAATATCTTTCTCTTCTTGTAGTTGTTTCAGTGTGTTGCGCTCGGCATGGGTGAGGTTGTGTAAGTCATATTTGTTATATTTAATTTTTTCAAAGTCATTTAACACAAGTTTTTCGAACATGATGAGGGGTGCAGATTTGCAGTAGGAAGGGTAAAATTTGGATTTTTCTTTCAAATGAGTGTTGATGTTATTGGGGTTGATACTAGGCGTAGGGGGTGAAGAATTGGTTGTGGTGGGTAATTTGTCGTTAAAAAATCTCTTTAGGGTAGCTTTGCGAACAAATTTGTTGATGTCTAAAAAGGCTTCGAAAGATTTAAAAGGGTTAGTCAGTGCAAATTTCATACCTTTTTAAGGACGGATATTTGGGTGGCGGATAAGATTTTGTTGGATAGATTAAAAATACCGTTGTAGAAAGTGTTTGAAGGGTTTACTGTCTGTCTAGCCTTTCTCTTTTGTGCTCTTCCACCGCTGCATTTACCTCTGGGCTTAAAATTCTTTTTTTTGTTCGTGGAGGGTAAGGTGTATTGGCTGTTAAATTTGGGTGGGTGCGAATCTCTAAAAAATGATCTTCGTTTTCTATTTCTGAGTCAAGTGACAGTAATTGGAAACAATTAGAGTGATTGGGAATAGTAGGTGATTGGGTGAAATTGGAATATTGTTGGTGACTATTTGCGTATTGGGGTCTTTGGGGTTTGGGTGAGTGTTCAGGTACATTGTAATAGTGGGGTGATCGTGGTGGTTTATATGAAGTTTTGCGATATCTTTGGGGCCATAGCTCTCTTGAATGTGAGTTTTCTACTTTTTGTTACCTATCACACCCTGAACTTTCATACTATACCATTAGTCGCCACTACCTCTCTTGTATTTACATATACGGAACGGTCTACACTAGACGCATCCACAGAGGAACTCTATCAAGTATCCTAGACCATCTATTGGCACCCTAGCAATACTTTACTGGACTATCTACCCTTATTTGGCGCAGCCCTTCCACATCTTTTTTTACTGTGGGCTACCTGCCCGTATTTATGCAGGTCTCCCACTTGGTGGACACTCCCCTAAGGGACCAAATGGGAGACTGTAATGACAGATAGACATGGGGACATTTCAGACATACAGTGCAATATGGTTTCCTCCTCTCTGCCCTGGAGTTAATTGAGAAGTAATTCAATTATCTCCAGGACAAAGACAAATCGCCATCTTAAATAAAATGCCAGAAAATACATAAAAATACATAACTTTATAATAACCGAACATTTCACATTCGCATCACATATCCCCAGATAGCCTGGATCTGAGGGCATATCTGAGGGCTCAGATCCCACATACATAGTTAAATCGCCATGGAGTCAAAGTCCTTACAGTCTTTTGGTATGCGATTGACTCCATAGGAAGGCTATTTGGGTTAAGTCCTTTCGTGTGTTGTAAAACTCCCAAACGGCCGGTGTTCGTACGCTTTCGATGAGGCAGCCAGGCGACCCGTTGTTTCAGCGGTGTTCGGCAGAAAACGTGTCCGTTTTTAGTTCCATGAAATCAGTGCCGAACACCGCTGGGCTTTCGTGTGTTTTAAAATGGCCGCTGCCTCGTGGTCGACATACGAACGACGGCCACCTTGAATTTGGTTTAATTGAGAAGTGTCTGCGGTTAACCACAACGTTCTAATTGGGATCAAGAGGTTAACCAGCAGCACACTTCTATCCTGGGTGGCCATCCGTTCGGTAGATTTGTTCGGTGAAAAACAGTCATTTGTATGGCTGGGCTATAGAAACAGCCATTTACACGAAAGGGGCAGAAATAGACGAATCCACCACAATAGACAGACAGATGGTTCTGTCACAGTCCTTGTTTACATGCCAAAGCTATAGGTAGGGATGATCGTGCCTTAAATAGTCTAATCATTTCCTCTCTTATTTCTTCCACATCCGGTTTTGTCCCTCTTCCGTAGATAATTTATAAGGGCCATCATCACCTTCTCCGTCTCCTACAGTAGTGCTGTGGACCCTTTCATATATAGAGGGAACATTTTTCCAATTCCATTCTGACTCAGAATCATATCCCAATATTCCGTCAATTATCAGTTTAATATCAATCTGTGTCATATTTTGTCCTTGACACATACGTTGTAAGTACCTTAAACAGGCAACAGGATTATTATGGGGGTTTGGAGCACCCTAACTAATCTCTTAGATTTAGTGGCTTTATTACTAGTTGATCTCCTACAGTTAAAAAGGGAAAAGCAGAGAGACCCATGAGTTTTCCTGGCTCTTTATTATCCTTTTTTTATAGACACACTAGACATTTGTTTTCCACTTTTTAAGGACATTCCAACTGTTTTTGATAATGTTATCTTAATGGGAGGATTAGGTTTGTGCTAGATTATCATCTAGGTCTGCATCTGAACTGTCATCCTCTTTTATTTATTTATGCGGCTAAAATAATGGTTTTGTCTTCCTCCTCTTCTGATCCCTTCTGAATCTGTTGCAACATGCTGGTAGGATATATGGTGGTGGGGCAGTAAGAGATACATCCTTTAACTCCTTTTTTTCCGGTGTACCTTGTGCTGATTGTTCTATTGAAATATCTGTGCTAGTGTTTATTCCCTTTTTAGATTTAATTTTTAGATTATTTCCTGAGGGGCTATTAATAACCAATTTTCTCCTGCTATTCTCATGTAATCCTTATCCCACTTTGGATCAGGACCGTACCAAGGCCATGCCTTTTTATCTCCCAAACACACTAGATAAAAATCATGGATAGATGAAATCCATCCTTAGTTCCACATCTAGGAAATGGGTCTGGAGATCCCATGGATTCTGTCCATCCTGCCATATTATCTACAAAATGGATGGTCAAAAATCCCCCTAAAGTACCTATAATTTATACATGACTCCCCTGGTAGTGGTGAAGGATAGGACTTTGTTTGAGTATTTCCCATTTTGTCAACACCGTGGCCCAAAGAAAGAAAGGAACCTATAAGTTACCAATACAGGTCCATTTCCTTAACCAACATAAAACATATAAGACATATAGACAGTACTATCCACGGATTGAGGAAGACTAAAACTTCTTCTTTTAAGGTCCTGGTCTACAGCAGACGCCTAACCTCCCGCAGGTTATACAACTGAATCTACCACAGATTCACTTAAACGTATATAATCCCTTTCTGTATTATTGATGCAACATATAGAGACCAAGGGCATAGATACCAAGGTCAAAAAAGACAGGTGGAGACTTACCCTCAGTACTCTGTCTGCATCTCACTTCTGACACCAATTGAAAGGATCTGGTTCTACTTATAGTCTTCTGTCAATCTCATAGTCTTCTGTCACTACTTATAGTCTTCTGTCAATCACTTGTCTGTCTTCAATATTGAGGAAGAGGCCTGAAAGCACGGAGGAGACACGGAGACAAGGTTCTCGTTCAAGGTTCTCGTTTAATGATAGATTTTACATTGCTTATATAGAAAAGAGTTACTTGCAAACATGAAATACCACAAAGCAGAAGAAGAACAAAAGTTCCCACTGAAGGATAGACAAACATTGACATTTGATCTGTATCAGTACAAAGAACTGCATAAGCAGATACTTTCCTGGAATATCACGAAATGTCATAATAACCTGTCATAATAACAGGTTAAAATAAAATATACACATAAGCAATTTTTGTTTAACTGTATACTTCTTGTGTGTGTGTTAAATTAACCCTTCACTCACTTTTCTCAAAGCAGACATAACATTACTTAAAATTAAGCAGAGAATCGTGTTCCTTACTTGAAACTGAACATACAAGTATTAGGAAAATCATTTTGGACAAGTCATAGAGAACTCTCCCAGGCTCATGTAAGAGCTCACTTTTCTCAAAGCAGAAATAACAATACTCAAAACTAAGCAAAGGATAATGTTCCTTGATTGAAACTGAACATATATTTAAATAGAAAATTGTTTTTGACTGGAAATAGAGAACTCACACAGGTTCATGTAACAGCTCACTTTACTCAAAGAAGACATAATGTTACTTAATACTAAGCACCGAATCATGTTCTTTAATTGAAACTAAACATACAAGTAATAGGAAAATAATTTTGGACAAGTAACTCACACAAGCTCATGTAACAGCCCACTTTTCTCAAATCAGACATAACATTACATAAAACTATGCAGAGAATCGTGTTCCTTAATTGAAACTGAAGATACAAGTAAAAGGAGATTTGTTTTTAACTGTAAATAGAGAACTCACACAGACTCATGTAACAGCTCACCTTACTCAAAGAAGACATAACACTACTTAAACCTAATAAGAGAATCTTGTTCTTTAATTGAAACTGAACATACAAGTAAAAGGAGATTCATTTTGGACAAGTAATAGAGCACTCACACAGGCTCATGTAACAGCTCACTTTACAAATAGCAAACATAACACTACTGAAAACTAAGCAGAGAATCATGTTCTTTAATTGAAAAGGAACATACAAGTAAAAGGAGATTTATTTTGGACAAGTAGTAGAGCACTCACACAGGCTCATGTAACCAGGGCTGCCATCAGAAATTTTGGGGCCCCTGACAGAGCTCAAGGTCTGGGCCCCCCGGTGCCTGCACCCGAGTCCGTCCGTGTCACCCCCCCTCCTGAGTCCGCCCACAGGGATGCAGTGTCTGCAGGGCCGGTGCAAGGATTTTTGCCGCCCTAGGCAAAAGTAAAGTTTGCCGCCCCCATGTGACATCACAATGCCCCACCCATATGATCTGCCATGTTAACTAACACAGTGCTGCCGTGTTTACAATAAAAGGCCTGCAGGGACAGGCTATAGACACCAGAACCACTATATTAAGCTGGAGTGGTTCTGGGGACTATAGTGTCCCTTTAATGTGAGGTAAATTAGAGATTAGTGCCACGAATAATATACTAGATTGCCTACTTACAACCAGATGAGGATGATGATGGGCTCTAGCTGCAGTCTGGTCCACTGGTCTGGTGCAGAACAGGCTCTCTGGAGGCGGTTTGTAACTGTGGTCACAAAAATCAATGTTCTGGGAGAACGGGAAGCAGCTCCATTTTTTTTTGAGGGCCCTTTACACAGCTCAAGGTCTGGGTCCCAGGGTCCACCTTTATGTTCCACCAATGAGTTTGTTCACAGGGGTGTGTGTGTGGGGGGATGTCCTGATGTGTGTAAGGAATGCATTGTGTGAATCTGTGTTTGTATGTGTAAGGGCTGCAAGGTGAGTTTGTGTATGTATGGGATGCAGTGTATGCGTCTGTAAGGGATGCACTGAGTGTGTGTAAGGGGTGCATTGTGTGTTGCTGTGTGTAAGGGATGCATTGCTTGTGTATGTGTGTCTGTGTGTAATGCATTGTGTGTTTTTCTGTGTGCAAGGGGTGCATTGTGTGTGTATGTGTGTGTGTGATGGATGTCAATCTCTCCCCCTACACCCGTCAATTTCCTTCTTCTCCCCCTCCCTCTCATTGCCTTCTCCCCCCCTCCCTCTCATTGCCGTCTCCCCCCCTCCCTCTCATTTCCTTCCTTCTCCCCCTCCCTCTCATTTCCTTCCTTCTCTCCCCCTCAAATTTCCTTCCTTCTCTCCCCCTCAAATTTCCTTCCTTCCTTCCTCCCTCCCCCCTCCTCAAATTTCCTTCCTCCCTACCCCCTCCTGTTCAGCTTCCCTCTTTCCCCCCTCCAAATTTCTTCCTCCCTCCCCCCTCCCTCAAATTTCTTCCTCTCCCCCCCACTCAAATTCCCTCCCTCTCCCCCCCACTCAAAATTTCATCCCTCCTCCTCCTCCCCCACCCACTCCATTCCTCCCTCCCTCTCCCCTTCCTCTCCCCCTCAAATGTCCTCCTCCCTCTCCCCCAACTCCCGCTCAAATTTCAAGCCTCTCCCCTCCACTCCCTCCAAATTTCCTCCCTCCCTCTCCCCCAACTCACTCAAATTTCTTCCCTCCTCCATCTCCCTCATGGCGTCATCTTCGGCTCCGGCATCAGTACGGTGCGCGAGGGAGCTGAAGAGGAAGCACACAGAGAGTGCTCCCTCGCGCGCCGGCCGCCGGTGTCAGCAGGGCCAGCCTCTGGGGGGCCCTGAGGTGACCGGCTGCTGGGCCCCCCAGGAGAAGAGGCTGGCCCTGTGGGTACATACCGGGTCGCAGGACCCCCTGCGGCCCGGTATGTACCCACTGAATGTGGGGCCCGGACGGGCCCCCCAGGACCGCCGGGCCCATGACAACCGTTGCGGTTGTCATGCCCTGATGGCGGCCCTGCATGTAACAGCTCACTTTACTCAAGTCAGAGATAACATTACTAAAAACTAAGCTGAGAATCATGTTCGTTAATTGAAACTGAACATACAAGTAAAAGGAGATTTATTTTGGACAAGTAATAGAGCACTCACACAGGCTCATGTAACAGCTCACTTTACTCAAAACAGATATAACATTACTTAAAACTAAGCAGAGAATTGTGTTCCTTGAGTGCAACTGAACATACAAGTAAAAAGGAGATTCATTTTGGACGTTGTTACCTGTGGATTTTTGTCTTTGTCTAACAATACTTTGTTGCACTCAGGTCACCATTTTCATTGTACCGCAATTAAATATTTGTTGTCTAAATTATGGGACACGCAGCTCATTTCAAGATGCGTCATTGTTGGTCAGTATCGAACATAGCAGATTGGTGCTACCATATAGAGAAACCTTTAAAAACAACCAGAATTAAGACTAGGAGTTACCCCTATGTGTATTTGCTGACCTGATAGTATGCTTGATTAACACAGGCTCATGTAACAGCAAACTTTACGCAAGATAAAGATAACATCACTTAAAACTAAGCAGAGAATTAAGTTCCTTAATTGAAACTGAACATACAAGTAAAAGGAGATTCATTTTGGACAAGTAATAGAGCACTCACACAGGCTCATGTAACAGCTCATTTTACTCAAGGCAGACATAACACTACTTAAAACTAAGCAGAGAATCATGTTCATTAATTGAAACTGAACATACAAGTAAAATGAGATGCATTTTGGGCAAGTAATGGAGAACTCACACAGGCTCATGTAACAGCTCACTTTACACAAAGCAGACATAACATTACTTAAAACTAAGCAGAGAATCATGTTCTTTAACTGAAACTGAACATACAATTAAAAGGAGATTCATTTTAGACAAGTAATAGAGAACTCACACAGGCTCATGTAACAGCTCACTTTACACAAAGCAGACATAACATTACTTAAAACTAAGCAGAGAATCAAGTTCCTTCATTGAAACTGAACATACAAGTAAAAGGAGATTCATTTTGTAAATATGATGTTTATTTATGTTTGCATTGTCGAAAGCAAATCACATTGAGACTCGCAGGTCTCCATCGGCATTTTGGGTATAATAACCAAAGCACAACATGTGCGAAAAAGTGGGCACACAGGCCCACAATAGCAATGGACTCGCAGGTCCCTTTCAGCATATAGATATTTTGTTTCCCAAACTGGTTTATCATTTGTTCGATTACATTGTTAACTGTGGATTTTTGCCTTCGTTTAACAATACTTTGTTGCACTCAGGTCACCATTTTCGTTGTACCACAATTTAAACATTTGTTGTCTAAATTATGGGACACGCAGGTCATTTCAAGATGCGTCATTGTTGGTCAGTATCGAACATAGCATATTGGTGCTACCATATAGAGAAACCTTTAAAAACAACCAGAATTAAGACTAGGGGTTACCCCCATGGGTATGTGTTGATCCGATAGAATGCTTGATTAACTCTCCTTAATGTGTGTGGGTGGTTGGAGACTGTGAACGTGGTGTCATGAGTGTGAAATTAGGGGGTATTAATTGGGTAGTTTGGTGGTGCGTTCCTTTCCCATTTACCCCTTCTGACTGTCCCGTTTTAGAGTTTTCCCTAATCCCACCTCTCTTGTGACCTTGGCCTTGTTGTCAGGCTCGCTTGTGTCTTTAGTCTCCTTGGTCGTGTTGTACTGGGGGGCTTGTCGACCTCTGTGTAGGGTGGTTCCATCCCAGTGTCAGGGTTGTGTAGTCGTCGGGGGGTCTTTGCTACGTGTTTTCCTTTTTTTGTCCCACCCCCTCCTTGTTTGTTTCCCCCTTTCATCTGTCACAATATGGTCCCTGGTGGGCGGGTCTCAAGTTTTCTCGTGACCGTATTCTCGATATTTGTGGCCATATGCAGTGATTTTCAACCTAGGCTGTGTTTGCCCCTAGTTTGTTCGTGCGGTGTGTGTCATCGGTGGGAGTCCGTATTAAGTAGGGCCCCTGGTGTGTCTTGAGGTGGATATGTGTTCGTGGGTTCAAGTGTGTGGGGTTGTATTTGCCTATTTCACGTGGTAGTGTCTTCCCTGTTCCACCCTCCGGGTCTGTGGGTTTGCTCCTTACCTCCCCCACCGCCCAGAGGTGAGTGTGTCTAATTTCCTGTCTAGTGCCTTTCACACATGTATTTCTATTTCTTGCTGGTCTGTGGTGCTGGGTTGTCCCCAGCCAGGTCTTTTGATTGCTCCTCCCACTTGCGTGTGGTGTTTCACCTGGGGTCTATGTAGTGTGACGGTAAATATATGTGCAAAAAGGGTGGGTGGGGGCAGAGCAGCATATCACCCGACGTGCCCGGGCTTCCATCTCCATCCCTCTCATCTGCTCCCTCCATATTCAATCGTTATTTGCGTTTCGTGAGATGTATACATACCATGGTCACCACTGCTCCGTGTGTTTTCCCCCCGTCCCTGCAGATCCGCAATTGTGGATTCCACCCTTTGTATTTCTTCAGCTTTTTGCATCCACTGTCCCACTGTCGGAGGGTTAGTCGCTTTCCATAGTAGTGGTATTAGTGCTTTTGCTGCATTGAGCAAGTGTCTCACTATTGACCTCTTGTATACTGAGAGCGGTTCTTCTGTGTGGTGAATTAAAACCAATTCTACAGTCAGGTGTGTGGGTTGCCCGAGGATGGTCCCTATTTCCATCTCAATGCCTTCCCAGTATGGTTTAATGTTTCTGCAGACCCACCATATGTGTCTGAGAGTTCCTCGTTCATCTTCACATATCCAGCAGGTATCCGGTATCGCCGTGTTAATCCGGTGGAGCAGGAATGGCGTGCGGTGCCAGTGGGAGATCAATTTGTAGTTCACTTCCTGATAGTGAGAGCTGGAGGAGCTTTTGTGCTGTAGCACTAGGACTTTCTCCCATTGGGCGTCCATGAAGGTCCATTCAGTAAGTTCTTCCCATTGCCTTTTGAACATGTCTTACTTGTCCCTTTCTCTGGTGATCAGACGTTGGTATATAACTGAAACCGTGCTCTCCGCCTCTGGTGTGTGGAAGCAAAGCTTTTCGTACCAGGTTAAGTCCCTATGCAGTTTGGTCCTGTGTGGAAGGTTATGGTAATAATGTTTCAATTGGGCATAGTGGAAGCATTAGTGTGGATGTCCCTCCATCTGTTAGGTCCCTTTTATGCCTTTATGCCCGATTCCGCCATCACCGTGTGCATGGGTATGGATCGTCCTGATTTGTCATTGGCCATGCGGAAGGGGGGAGGTCTGTGTTGTGGGTGATGGGGATCAATGGGCTTGGCTTCGGAGAGATGTACGGCGCCTTTCTCACCCTATTCCAAGTGTTGAGTGTCTGTGTGATGGGGGAGTCTTCCCCGAGGTCCTTCGTGGCCTCAGATTCCTTGTGCCAAATAAATGAGTGTAGGCGGTTGTCTGTGATGACTCTGTTCAGAGAGACCCACCGTTTGTGAGGTGCGTCTGTGTGTATTTCCCTGAGACGTTGCAGGACCGTCACTTGATAGTATTTGCTGAAAGCCGGTAGGGCAAGTCCACCCCATGTTCTTGGTAGGCATAGTTTTTCGTGGCTAATCATGGCTCTCTCTCCCTTCCATATGTACTGAAGGATCGCTGACCTGAGCATTTTGAAGAAGGCTTGTGGAAGTATCCGAGGTAGGGTGTGGAACAGATACAGTACCCTGGGCAGAACATTCATCTTTACGGCCGCTATACGTCCCTGCCATGAAATGTGGTTGTAGTTCCATTTCTTGAGATCGCCCAGGATGTTTGCCAGGAGAGGTACGTAGTTATGCGTGTATAGATCTTTTGCTTCGATTGTAATCCATATCAATAGGTATTACATTTGTTCAGTACACCATTGGAAGGGGAACCTTTGTTTCAATCGCACTTATTCCATCTCTGGCACCGTGATGTTCAGAGCGTCGCATTTTGATATGTTTAGCTTTAGTCCAGATACGTTTCCGTATATTTGAAATTCTTCCATTAGCCGTGGTATAGTTTTGAGCGGGTTGTCGAGAAAAAACAACATATCATCAGCGTGTAGCTACTTTATGTTCCTGTGTTTTGTGTTTTAGTCCTGTTATCGCTGGTGTTTTTCGAACTCGGTCCAGGAATGGTTCCAAGGTGAGTGCAAATAAGAGCGGGGATAGCGGACAGCCTTGTCTGGTGCCATTTTGGATGTCGAAACTGCCAGTTAATGCTCCATTTACTCTGACTCTAGCATTTGGCTGCTGGTAGAGTGTTGTGATCCAGGTCAACATCCCGTCCTCTATACCGACTCTTCTCAATGTCTCCGTCGTGAAGAGCCAGTCTACGCTATCGAATGCTTTTTCTGCATTCGTGGAGAGCAGAAGTAGCGTTTTGCTAGGTGTTGGATCGTGAAAAGTCGGAGCGTGTTGTCCCTGGCTTCCCTGCCTGGTATGAACCCTGTTTAGTCCAGGTGTACCAATCTGGGCATATACAGGGAGTGCAGAATTATTAGGCAAGTTGTATTTTTGATGATTAATTTTATTATTGAACAACAACCATGTTCTCAATGAACCCAAAAAACTCATTAATATCAAAGCTGAATATTTTTAGAAGTAGTTTTTAGTTTGTTTTTAGTTTTAGCTATGTTAGGGGGATATCTGTGTGTGCAGGTGACTATTACTGTGCATAATTATTAGGCAACTTAACAAAAAACAAATATATACCCATTTCAATTATTTATTATTACCAGTGAAACCAATATAACATCTCAACATTCACAAATATACATGTGGCAAAACCGACCTCGCCACATGTCCTTGGAGGGGGCTGCTTGCCCGCCTCTTGCCTTTGGACTATGGCCCTGCAGGTTAAACTGTTTATTTTCCCTGCAGAAAGGCTTATTCGTGTGATCTGAGTGCTATTCATCTAATAATGTGCAGTCAGATCCAAGCTATCTGGGGATATGTAGAAATGTGTGTTTTATGTACTAAATGTGTCAGTATGTAATTTTATGTCTTTTACTGTCTTTTGTCTGCCATGTGGGTAATGGAGTTTGGCTCTGTCTTTGGAGATAATTAGATTCCTTCTCCAATTATCTCCAGGGCAGAAGGGAGGAAGCCAGGATGCATTGTGGGGATGTTTTACTTTTACTGTTTGAGCCAGGGGGAACAAAAGATACTTTTACTAACTTTTGAACCCCTGGTCTGATTCATGCCATTTTTAATATGTTGTTCCCCTGAATGGATTGATTGTGAATATGTATTTTTATGCGAATGTGATGTATATTTTGGGAGTTATGAATGTTGTGTAAAAACTGTATTTTCCCTACCTATGATAATTGTATTTCCCTGTGTGTACAGATAATTAGTTTACAGGTAGAGGGGAGGGCTATGTGTGGGATGCAACTATTGTGTGATTGGTTAATGTACGTTACTGTGTGTGTCCCTCCCCTTCATGGGAGCACCTAATAAAAAGGGCTGCAAGCTAGCAGCCAGAGAGTTCTATTTTTACCCTCAACTTGAGTCCTGTCTCTTATTGGGGAATCTGCTACAAGGGATTGCTAGGCATATTCCCTTGCTATAATCACTGAGCTCTTGTAAGAGCTTGTTCCTGCTTCGTTCTGAAGGGAGATAGCTGCAGCCTGCGGTGCTTATGGTGTCTGGTGGAGTGCTTGGAGTCCTCTGGAAGCGCTAGGAGCATCTTTCAACGGAGGTACCCAGTCGGGGTGCCAGGTGATCCGTTACATTGGTGGCAGCGGCGGGATGGCATCCTAGTGCGAGGAGAAGCAGCTCGGAGACACCGGTAACGTGTGGAGTTGTGCAGCGTCCTTATCTTCAGCAACATAATGGAACCAGCAGTGGCTACAGCAAGCATGGCGTATAGCTACTCCGTACTAGAGTTTGGCACGATGGTAGGGTTGCACCTGAAGTTTTACTGACCCAATCCAGAGGAGAAATACGTGCGGTTCGTGTGGGACATGGTGACCCGGAACCTACAACACAGGGCGTTGAGGGAAGGCCAGTGGGCACGTTGGGAGAAACTCCAGCCACAGGTAGAGAGGGACGAGGAAGAAACCGAGGTGGCCGGTGGAGATGGGACCGAGGTCTCTCTACCGGCCCTACAGGGATGCTGGGCACCCGGCCCAGATCCCCAGCGGCAGTATGTTTTACAGGGAGGGGAGACAGTCGGTCTCAGTCCCCAGCGGCAGAATGTGTTATTGGAGGAAGAGACAACCGGTCTCCCTCCCCAACAGCAACCAGAGGTACCCGAGGTAGAGGACCTCATAGACTGGTCCTGGGAGGACCCCCTGCAGGCAGGTGGAGATGGGACCGAGATCTCTCCACCAGCCCTACAGGGATGCTGGGCAACCGGCCCAGATCCCCAACTAGAGCTGGAGTTACAGAAAGTGGAGAGCATCGACCTCCCCCCCCAGCAGCAGCCGGAGTACCAGGGGGAGGTAAGTGATATTTCTCCTCCCCAGCCAACTCCTTTGTTCCCTGACCCCCCAGCAGAAGAGCTGGCAACTGGGCAGAGCGCCGCTGGCCTCTGTCCTCCCTTGTTTCCTTCCCCTGAGCCTGACTTTCTACAGGCTGCCCCAGCGGAAGGTGCCGTCCTTCCTCCCCAGCGGCAGTGCGTACCCCAGGGAGCTGATGGTGTCGTCCGTCCTCCCCAGCAGCAGTGTGTAACCCAGGGAGCCGAAGGTGTCGTCCTTCCTCCCCAGCGGCAGTGTGTACCCCAGGGAGCTGAGGGTGCAATCCTTCCTCTCCAGCGACAGTGTGTACCCCAGGGAGCTGAAGGTGTCGTCCTTCCTCCCCAGCGGCAGTGTGTCCTGCAGGGAGCAGAGACCGTTAGTCTCACACCCCAGCAGCAGGACAAAATAATGAAAGGGGAGACAGCTGGTCCGCCTCTCCACCAGCAGAGAGAGTGTCAGGGAGAGGAGCCTGTTAACCCCTCTCCCCAGCGGCAGTTGACAGTCCAGAGAGAGGAGCTTGTTACACCCTCTCTCCAGCGGCAGCCTAACCCACCAAGGGGAGATGTTGAGCCCCGCAACTGTGCAGATGGGACCGTAGTCTCTGCGCTTACAGCCCAAGGGGTAGAGACGGTCGGTCCTGTTCCCCAGCCCCAGAGCTGTGTACCCAGAGGGGAGACGGTCGGTCTCCCCCTCCCACAACCAGGCTCCAATCAGGCTACTTCGGTGGTAGCGCTGGCACCAGGGCAGAGTACCGCTGGTCTCTGCCCACTCAGCAACCCACCAAGGCAGTCTACCAGCTCCCCACACAGCCGTGGTGAGGCACCTGGACATGGACAAGTTGCTACTTTATCCAGGTGGAGTAAACATTTATTGTGGGTGGGCTGTACTGCTGTTTGTGCTTCGTGGGTGGGTTGCTGGACTAACCAGGGCACTGACCGGCAGGAGGTCAGATACCCTGTTAGTCTGGGGGGCAAAGGGGAGAAGTGTGGCAAAACCGACCTCGCCACGTGTCCTTGGAGGGGGCTGCTTGCCCGCCTCTTGCCTTTGGACTATGGCCCTGCAGGTTAAACTGTTTATTTTCCCTGCAGAAAGGCTTATTCGTGTGATCTGAGTGCCATTCATCTAATAATGTGCAGTCAGATCCAAGCTATCTGGGGATATGTAGAAATGTGTGTTTTATGTACTAAATGTGTCAGTATGTAATTTTATGTCTTTTACTGTCTTTTTGTCTGCCATGTGGGTAATGGAGTTTGGCTCTGTCTTTGGAGATAATTAGATTCCTTCTCCAATTATCTCCAGGGCAGAAGGGAGGAAGCCAGGATGCATTGTGGGGATGTTTTACTTTTACTGTTTGAGCCAGGGGAACAAAAGATACTTTTACTAACTTTTGAACCCCTGGTCTGATTCATGCCATTTTTTAATATGTTGTTCCCCTGAATGGATTGATTGTGAATATGTATTTTTATGCGAATGTGATGTATATTTTGGGAGTTATGAATGTTGTGTAAAAACTGTATTTTCCCTACCTATGATAATTGTATTTCCCTGTGTGTACAGATAATTAGTTTACAGGTAGAGGGGAGGGCTATGTGTGGGATGTAACTATTGTGTGATTGGTTAATGTACGTTACTGTGTGTGTCCCTCCCCTTCATGGGAGCACCTAATAAAAAGGGCTGCAAGCTAGCAGCCAGAGAGTTCTATTTTTACCCTCAACTTGAGTCCTGTCTCTTATTGGGGAAATCTGCTACAAGGGATTGCTATGCTAGGCATATTCCCTTGCTATAATCACTGAGCTCTTGTAAGAGCTTGTTCCTGCTTCGTTCTGAAGGGAGATAGCTGCAGCCTGCGGTGCTTATGGTGTCTGGTGGAGTGCTTGGAGTCCTCTGGAAGCGCTAGGAGCATCTTTCAACGGAGGTACCCAGTCGGGGTGCCAGGTGATCCGTTACAATACATTTCTGACATTCAAAAACAAAACAAAAACAAATCAGTGACCAATATAGCCACCTTTCTTTGCAAGGACACTCAAAAGCCTGCCATCCATGGATTCTGTCAGTGTTTTGATCTGTTCACCATCAACATTGCGTGCAGCAGCAACCACAGCCTCCCAGACACTGTTCAGAGAGGTGTACTGTTTTCCCTCCTTGTAAATCTCACATTTGATGATGGACCACAGGTTCTCAATGGGGTTCAGATCAGGTGAACAAGGAGGCCATGTCATTAGATTTTCTTCTTTTATACCCTTTCTTGCCAGCCACGCTGTGGAGTACTTGGACTCGTGTGATGGAGCATTGTCCTGCATGAAAATCATGTTTTTCTTGAAGGATGCAGACTTCTTCCTGTACCACTGCTTGAAGAAGGTGTCTTCCAGGAACTGGCAGTAGGACTGGGAGTTGAGCTTGACTACATCCTCAACCCGAAAAGGCTCCACAAGCTCATCTTTGATGATACCAGCCCAAACCAGTACTCCACCTCCACCTTGCTGGTGTCTGAGTCGGACTGGAGCTCTCTGCCCTTTACCAATCCAGCCACGGGCCCATCCATCTGGCCCATCAAGACTCACTCTCATTTCATCAGTCCATAAAAACCTTAGAAAAATCAGTCTTGAGATATTTCTTGGCCCAGTCTTGACGTTTCAGCTTGTGTGTCTTGTTCAGTGGTGGTCGTCTTTCAGCCTTTCTTACCTTGGCCATGTCTCTGAGTATTGCACACCTTGTGCTTTTGGGCACTCAGTGATGTTGCAGCTCTGAAATATGGCCAAACTGGTGGCAAGTGGCATCGTGGCAGCTGCACGCTTGACTTTTCTCAGTTCATGGGCGGTTATTTTGCGCCTTGGTTTTTCCACACGCTTCTTGCGACCCTGTTGACTATTTTGAATGAAACGCTTGATTGTTCGATGATCACGCTTCAGAAGCTTTGCAATTTTAAGAGTGCTGCATCCCTCTGCAAGATATCTCAATATTTTTGACTTTTCTGAGCCTGTCAAGTCCTTCTTTTGACCCATTTTGCCAAAGGAAAGGAAGTTGCCTAATAATTATGCACACCTGATATAGGGTGTTGATGTCATTAGACCACACCCCTTCTCATTACAGAGATGCACATCACCTAATATGCTTAATTGGTAGTAGGCTTTCGAGCCTATACAGCTTGGAGTAAGACAACATGCATAAAGAGGATGATGTGGTCAAAATACTAATTTGCCTAATAATTCTGCACTCCCTGTAGGTTTGCAGTCTGGATGCCAGAATCTTGGAGAGGATTTTAACATCCGTGTTGATGAGAGAGATTGGTCAGTAATTCCCCACCTTTTTTGTGTTCTTGCCTGGTTTTGGGATTACTGTGATTGTCGCGGCCAATGATTCTCTGTGGAAGGTTGCACTTTCACGCAGGCCGTTCAATGCCTTTGCCAGCCGTGGTATGAGTTCCTCAGCGAATTTCTTGTAGTATTCCACAGGGAATCCGTCCGGGCCTGGTGCCTTGCCTGATTTTGCCTCTTTCAGGGATATCTTTATTTCCTCCTCGGTTATGGGAGCTTCCACTTCAGCCAGTGTAAGGGCCTCCGGGTTAAAGTCCTGTAGGTATCTGGCTGTGTCCGCTTGTTTCCCCTCAGGGGTCCTTCCCTCCCCTTCGTTAGTGATGTTATATAGCTGCATGTAAAACGACTTGAATTTCCTCTGGAAATTGCGTCAGTTTACCCTGTTGAGTACGTAAGGTCTGTACCTGTGCCCTATTCTATGGGCCCCTCAGCATCCGGGCGAGCAGCCTTCCCCCTTTATTGGCGTGTAAATAAGAAAAGGCTTTTGAGCGGTCTAGGTATCTGGTATGTGTTCGTTCTATGATGTCCATTAGTTGTCTCCTTTTGGTGGTTAGATCTCTGTGGGTCTGGTCCCTTTGGGTTCTTTTGTGGGTCTCTTCCAGCTCAGCTATCTGTCGGGTAAGGTCCAGAAGTTGTTGGCCGGCTTCTTTTTTCTTTTGCGTCACAATCCGTATTAAGTGCCCCCTCATTACGCTTTTGTGTGCTTCCCATGTAGTCATATCAGACACGCCTTCTGTGGTGTTTTCCTCGAAGTACTGGTATATATGCTTTGCGATTTGCACCCATAGCGGTGTATCTAAGAGGAGTGAATTGTTGAGTCTCCACAACTTTCTAGCCGGACGGTAGAGTGGTGATGTCATAGTTACTCTTGTCGCACAGTGGTCCGACCAGGGTGTGGGTTGGATACCTGCCTTTCTCAGGTATGTGAGGCCCTCTTGTTGTATGAACATGTAGTCTATGCGGGAGTATCTGTGTAATCTCGGACCTCCGGTTGTAGTGCTCTCCATGCATCTACCAGCCTGAGATCTCTGAGGGACCTGTGGATGGTCTTGAGCGCCGAGCTTGGTATACTGCTCTGCCCCGTGGATGTGTCTGCCAGGGGATCTAGAAGGACATTCAGGTCTCCTCCAAGTACCAGTATCCCTTCCAGGAACTTGGCCAGTTTCGAGAGCGTTCTGCGTAAGAAGCTGGCTTGTCCCATGTTCGGAGTGTATATGTTAGCTATCGTGTGTACTTTCCTGAAAATAATTCCCTTGACGAATAGGAACCTGCCTCCCTGGTCCCCCAGAACTTCCATTGTTTCAAATTGCAGTTGTGCCACAATCAGGATTGCTGTTCCTGTTTTTCTTGATGTGGGGTGGTTGCTATAGTAGTTCACTGGATATTGTCTATCCTTAAGTAGTCGGTTGGCCTCCGCCTTTAGGTGGGTTTCCTGTAGAAGGGCAATGGAGACATGTTGTCTCTTAAGTTCTTGCAGAAGGTGCGTTCTCTTCTCCGGTGCGTTCAGTCCCCTGCAGTTTTGCATCATGATGATCAGTGGTGCCGGGGAGTATGCCATGTTAGCGTTACCTCGTATCAGGAGGGGTGTTCTCCCGAGTTCTGTGTGTATAAGGTTCCCAGGACCCCCCTTGCGAGGAGGAGCCTGGGCGCGTCTGACGAACTGCAGTGCCAGTGGGCAGGGGAAAGGCACGTCGGTTAGGGCCTACCCTGTGTTTCGTTTTAGGGTGTAGTGGTGTGTTTCATGACTTTCTTGTTGGTGTTAGCTGGTGTCTGCTTTGTGTGTCTGTTAAGTAGGTCGGTGTGAGTGTGGTGTGTGTCTTTTCTATCAGTGTGTGATTGTTCCCGCCCCTAAGTTGGGGGGGAATGCTTGTGTAACTGAGTGGACTACCAAGGCCGTACCACTTCCCGGTTTTGCCCGGGGAAGCTTCAGCTGTGGTTCCCCCAGTAGTCTTGGTTTACGTGGGTCTAGGTCAGATCGTGGCCCCTGTTCAACCAGAGATGTAATGAATGTCTATTTCTAGTTGACTGGTGTGTCTGTCTGCCCACTTGGTGAATTGCTACGTGTGTGCACTGCGTGAGCGCTAGTTCTGAGCTGATGTGAGCACCTCCCATGGGGTCTAGTTTGTCAGTATCTGTGTTGAGCTGGTCTGGTCCCCTCTGTTCCGGGGGGAGACACTCCTATATCTGTCCACGTTGTCGCCTCTATTTACTTCGGTGTATGGTTGCTCGGTTAGATGTCATTCGCAGGAAGAGTGGGTGAGGTTGGGCTCCCTGCAGATAGTGTGCAGTCGTGTGATTATGCCATGCCATTACTAGGGTTCATGTTCAGTATGTGGTTTGTGTCCTGGGCATGTGCCGGCGGGTTATAGGGAGTGCCCTTGTGTCCCGTGAGGAAGTTCTCGTGGTAGGGGTGCATACTATACAGGTCTGTGTCAGTTTCCCATCGGGGGCACATGGCGTTGCTATATCTGCCTGAGTTTGCTGGGTCTGGTATAACAGAAGCATTATGTGGCACCTGTGCATATAGTTAAACATTCACGTTAATTTCTCTGTTGCAGGTGCCTTCCGTCCCCTCCCTACCCTCTTTTTTTTTTAAAATGTATATTTTATCCTCTCCCTTCTTCCCCCCCTCCTCCTTCTTCTTCCTCCAGTCCTTTTCCTCTCCCCCCAGTAGACTCTGCCTCCTGTTCCGTTCTCCTCCTCTGCTTTTCTCCCCCTCCCCCTCTCTGATCTCCCTGTCCCTTCAATAGGCACCGTAATCAAGTTGCGGTTTCCATCACCCTCCCTCTCCCGTATCCCCGTGCCCCATATAACACAGTCAACGCTTGTGGCTAACGTAAGTCCTTTCCCCCTCCCTCTGAGGGGTCTTCCGCAGTCTTAGTTGGTCTCCCAACCCCTCTTCGCCCCCCAACCCTGGTCTCTTCCCTTGAGCCAGGGGAGATTGTCTCGTTCAGTGTCATGCAATTAGGGACTCGTCGTCACTTTGTTTCTGATCGGGGTGGGCCTGTTCGGTGCATTCGTGTCCATTCTCAGGTGGTGTCTCAGGTGGGAGTAAGTCTACAGTCATAGTCCGTTAGTCGTCATGTGTCTGAGTATCCCAGTGTACTTATCTGGACAGGTCGTATGGCAGATCTTCGCTGGTAGTCGTGTTTCAGTGTCTCCCCACAACAGTTCAGAAGGTCCTCTTCTTTCATTTGTCTTTTGCGGCTTGCTAGTGTCGGATTTATGCGTTTGGCTGTGCCGGGTTTAGGTGTCTGCGAGCCAGTGGTCTGTTCGGTGACTCTTCCCTGCTGCGTCTTGCTGCTTGTTGTTGCATGGGGCACGGTCTCTGCTCCAGCGGTCCCAAGATCCAGTCAGCCACTTCCATGTGTGGTAGGTCAAGGCTCCTGAGAAATGTTGGCACCTCTTCCGGCCACCACAGTGGCACCCAGTCATTGTTGTGCTTAGCTAAGAGGCTGAAGGGAAAGCCCCATTTATATGGAATGTTACGGCTCCTGAGCAGCTGTGTTATAGGCCGTAGGGCCCTGTGTGCCTCTAGTGTGAGAGGCGACAAGTCCTGGTAGAGGGCTACCTCGGCCCCTTGAAACCGCCACGTTGGTTTAGAGTGGGCCTTGGACATTATCAGCTCCTTCATCCTATATTCATGCAGGCAACAAATTATGTCCCTGGGCACAGTGGTTCTTGGTCTCGCTGCTTTGTGTGCCCGGTCGAACGTTATGCTGGGCCACCGCCCAGTATCTCTCTAAACAAGGCAGTCAGTGTGGCTTCTATATTTTTGTTTCCGTTTGTTTCAGGGAGATTGCCTATACTGATATTGGATCTACGTCCCCTATTGTCTAAATCTTCTTCTAGCAGAGCTGCAAGGTTAAATCCCAATATCAAAACTTTCTGCCCCACTTGAAAGCTGCGGTCCCTGGTTCCCCGATCATACCATCGGCGCTGGCGTTGCTGGACCGCCTGGAGGTTTACCCGTACAGACTGGGTTAGTGCCTCCAAGCGGTCCCTGAATTCAAGCACATATGGTACAATGGGTATCCCATCTGCACTGCTTTCCCCTAGTGCTCCCTAATTAAATCTAGGGGTCCTCGCACCCTTCTCCCAAACAGTAATTCGAAGGGGGAGAACCCGGTAGATTCTTGGGGTACCTCTCTGTAGGCGAATAGCAGATGGAGTAGGAATCACTCCCAGGCCTTATGGGCCTCTCCAAACGTACGGAGCATCTGCTTTAAAGTCCCATTAAACCTTTCACATAACCCATTCCACTGAGGGTGATACACAGAATTCACAATAGGCTTAATGCCACATATTTTCCATAGTTGGTGGGTTACTTCGGCCGTGGGCTACTTCGGCCGTGAATTGTGTACCCCTATCTGATATGTTCTCCTGTGGGAACCCTACTCGGGAGAAGACTTTCATTAATGCTTCGGCCACAGTCTCGGCGTGAATATTGGAGAGGGCTACTGCCTCGGGGTACCTGGTGGCGTAATCTACTACGGTCAAGATATATCTCTTGCCGGAGGGACTGGGTTTGGGTAAGGGTCCTACTATGTCCACGGCCACCCTGCTGAATGGTTCCTCTATGATGGGCAGTAGGCATAGTTTGGCCTTGTGGTGGTCACCCCTCTTGCCTACTCGCTGACAGATGTCGCACATCTGGCAGTACTGCTGCACATCCTTGGATATACCTGGCCAGAAGAAAGCATGGGTCAGTCGGTATCGGGTTCGGGTCATAACCAGATGCCTAGACAATGGAATATCATGAGCGATCCTAAGGAGTTCCTGTCAATATTTCTGGGGTAGTACTAGCTGTCTAGTAGTCACATTTACAGATCCCCCCACCACCCATTCTGCAATACGGTACAGTAACCACTTTTCCCAAGCATACCGCTCCCCCTCCAATCCTGCCTGGTCTGGGGTCACCCTATCCTATACACTTTCAACGTAGGGTCTACCTTAACCTCTGCCTCAAATTCAGTCGGGGTGTCCCAGGGAACACATGTCATAGGGGTTACATTGTCTCTTACCTGAGCCTCGGAGTGTGGGGATGAAGCCGTGGTGCGAGCCTGTTGTCTTGTGGTTACCGGGTGTGCCTCTTGGAGTGGAGCTTGGGGTACAAAAGCGGAAGTCATTCTGCCCAGGTCGTTTCCCAATACAACATCCGCTGGCAGTTTTTGCATCAGGCCCACCTCCACCATCCCTTCCCACACACCCCAATTCAAATGTACTTTTGCGGTCAGTAATCGGTAGACCGCTCCTCCTGCTACTCGCACGGCCACGCATCCGCCGGTGTGCGCCGAGCCAAGAACCAAATGAGGTGCCACCAGGGTCAGAGTGGCCCCCAAATCACGGAGCCCTTGGACTTCTTTCCCCTCCAAGGTTACTATCTGGCGATGGTGTTGCCTGTTGTCAGTGGCCTGTACAGACATCACATCATGTAGTATTCCCAGGGGCTCTTCTGTATGATTGAATAATATCTCCAAGTTTGCCACCTCTGTTTGGTAGTGGTGTGCGGCTGCTCTTGGTGCTGGGTTCGGTCGTACTTGGCTCCATGCTTGACGGCTCCGATTCTGGGTACACTCCCTTGCCATGTGGCCCCATTGTTTGCAGTCATGGCACTGGATGTTAGCTCGGCCGTTGTATCGGGAGTGTGGCCGGAATGGGGTTGCTGTGAGTGCGGTAGTGGTAGCTGTAGGAGGTTGGGTGGCAGGTCGAGAATACCCTCGATTGAGGTTACTATGATGTCTCCGGGCGTCATAGTGCTGGTCCGCCAGTCGCGCCAATTCGGTTAGGGTTAGGGGTTTTCTGTCTCTCACCCATTCTTGTGCCACTGGGGACAGGCCATTGTAAAATTGCTCTAACAACAGCAATTGTCGTAACTCCTCCATGGTGGTAGCCTGGCTGGCTTGTATCCACCCATGGGAGGCTTGATCCAGTTTGTGTGCCCACTCTGCATGGGCATCTTTCTACGGTTTGCGCAACCCTCAAAACCTTCGCTGGTATGCCTCCGGGGTAATGGCGTATCTCTCTAGTATAGCCAGTTTTACCCTGGCATAATCTTTGCTGTCCTCTCTGGGTACGGGACGATAGGCTTCTGCTGCCCGACCTGACAGTTTGCCTGCCAGTAAAAGTACCCAGACTGCCTGCTCCAGATCATGCAGGTCACTTGGCCAATCAAAGTCTTGTAGATACCCATCTATCTCATCCTTGTCTTCACAAAACATTTTAAAAGCGTGATGTGGTATCTTGGGCTTTACCTGGTTGATGATTGAAGCAGCGGTAGATTCTGCTCTGGAGGGTGAATTTTGCGGTCTGTGTGCCATCACTTTCTCCTACACATCCGCCTTCAGTGCCGTCAGTATTTCCAGTGGTACTGGCTGGGGTAGAAATTCCATCCTGGTTCTCATTTCTTTTTGGAAGGGAGCTCTGTCTCCCTCCATCAATTCAGCAATAACCACAGCTTTTGACTTATTGCTGGCTATCTTACCCCTGGCTTCCAGTAGTTCCTTTAACGTCTGCCGTTTTAATGCAGTGTAATCTGTCTCCATTCACCTCTGTGTTCGGTTCTTTGCTGTATATGAATTGACATTCACCTTCCTGTTCGGTAGTTTCAATTACTCGAACACCGCTTTTCGGCTGTAAGGTTGGATCCAGTCGCTTGCCACCAATTGTAGCGGAGCTGCAAGGTTAAATCCCAATATCTCCGCTGGTACAGAAAGTGATCCAAATAAAGCGCTGGAAATGAAGGCACTGTGCCTGGAGGGGACTACTGGCTAGCCTCCTGCCTTCCGACTATGGCCCATATGCTGATAGCTGTATTTTCCCCTGCAGAAAGGTTTATTTGTGTATTTCTGCCAGGGCATTCTGGACTTTCAGTATGGTAGTAGTGCTACACCAGATAGCTATGCCATGGAGCCTATTTGTGTAACAATTATCTCCCAAGACAAAGGCAAATTTATGCACGTGGGGATACTACAACATGAATTACTATTAAAATACACTATGTGAGACACAGTACAATAAAACTATACATTTAACATGTCCCCAGATAGCTCAGGTCTGAGCGCACATTATTAAGCGAATGGCGCTCAGACCACACGAATACAGTATAATCGCCATGGAGCCAAAGTCTTTACACAGTCAGTTCTCATACGAATGGGCACCATGGGATTCCTATCTGGGGTATAACATATTCAAGTAAAACTACCGAACACCGGGCCATTCGTGCACTTTCACCGAACAAGAAGGGGAGGTCGGCGGCTTCAGCGGTGTTCGCGCAAAACTGTGTCCGATTTTAGTTTCATGAATTAAGCGTCGAACACCGCTGTGCGTTCGCATGTTTAAAATGGCCGCGACCTCATGTTCGTGATACGAATGGCGGCCACCCTGCATTCGTCAATTAAGCTGCGGTTAACCGCAGCTTCAGGGAGGCTAATTGCCAGCACACTCCAGCTCCCAGGTGGTCCATCATTCATGCGGTTGTTCGGTAGATTGAATCTACCGAACACCAGGCAGAAAATCACGAATAAGTCTTTTCTGCAGGGAAAAAAGACGTCTTTTAACATGGGGCCATAGTCCAAAGGCAGCAGGCGAGCAACCAGGCTTCTCCAATGCAATGTGGCGAGATTGCTCTGATTTGGATCAGAGAAAACTTTGATAATTTGTCCATCTACACCTTCCAAATTGATTGATTAATGCGTGCACGCTTTCCCTAGAAGTAATTCACACCGGAGACAAAGTTTCTGATCAGTGAAAAACTCCGGAATCCTTTATTCCCCGGAGTGGGGGCTCCTTCTTAAAGCAAAAATACGTCACAGTTTAAACATACAGTATACATTCACCAATTGGTTAACAGAGAAAGGAGCTCTTGTTTAAACCCCCCTACAGAATGTAGTGTCATCATTACAGACTTTTGGATACACGATGGGAGGGGGAGTGAGTGGTATCTATCAGTTCTAAACCAATGATCCTCCATTTAGCTATACGTGGCATATAGCTGTTAACTGGCACAAAGGTAGTGGGGGAGGAGTTAGTAAAGGGAGCTGTTAACACAGGAATTTTGTTCACACAAGGTTTGCTTGATTTGAAGGGGGATGCTTATCAGGATGAAGAATTTACATAGTAAACAGCAACTGAACACATTGTAGGGGGCGAAGGGAATATTTACTCTAGCAGCCAGTTTTAACATAGTGAACACAGAATAAATAGACATTAGTAAATAGCCATTTTATTTTAATTCATCTGTCCATAACAGCTCTTGTCACATCTCTCCCCTTTTCCTAACAGACTAACAGGGTATCTGACCTCCTGCCGGTCAGTGCCCTTGTTAGTCCAGCAGCCCACCCACAAAACACAATCAACAGCACAGCCCACCCACAATAAATGGTTACTACACCTGAGTAGAGGAGAAGCTTGTCCATGTCCAGGTGCCTCACCACGGCTGTGCTGGGTACGGGTATGCTGACTTGGTGGGTTGCTGAGTGGGCAGAGACCAGCGGTACTGGGAAGGAAGCCTGGTTGAAGCCCGGTTGTTGGAGGGGGAGACCGACTGTCTCCCCTTTAGTTACACAGCCCTGCTGCTGGAGACTGACTGTCTCCCCTTTAGACACACAGCCCTGCTGCTGGAGATCGACTGTCTCCCCTTTGGACACACAGCTCTGCTGCTGGGGGGCAGAACCGACCGCGGGGGAGCGAGACCGACTGTCTCTGCTACCAATACAGAGTCCTGCTGCTGGGGAGAGGAGACTGGGCTCTCTATACCTCGGTCCCATCTCCACCAGCCACCTAGGGTTCTTCCCAGTAACATTCTGCAATATCTGCCCAGCTGAATGGGTCTGGATCTGGGTCTCCGCTTCCCTGCTGAGCCTTCTCACTGGAGTGGAACAGATCTTGTTAGCCCTGCTCCAGCTCCATCTCTCGGGTCACTAGGTGGACCAGGTCTTGCTCAATCTCATGCTCAATCTCATGAGTGTCGTCCCAGTCATACCTGCTCCACTCCAAGAGATCACTGAACTGAGTTTGTGTAGAGCTCCCAAACTCAGGCTCTGAAAAAGCCTCCCATAACAAACCAGGACCATTAAACTCCTCTCCCTCTGGATTGTCATGCTCAGCTGTCAAGGGCAGGTACTGTGCCCCATACCACCAGAGCGCCTGGTAGGCATCTTCCAGCCAAATCTCCTGCCATACCCGGAGCTCCAATTCCTTCACCCATTCCTCCAGGGGCTGTTCTCCCAGGAAGGGCATCCGCAGGGCTAGTCGCTTCTGCAATCGCTGGTCTTCCTTGGTCTTCCTTGGGGAGTCTCTCGTCCCGCTGGTACTCCACATTGCCCAGTACCTGGTACCAGATGCCTTTGCGAACTGGATCTCGATCATCCATGACACCCTCATTGTACTCCACTGCTGGTTCCATCCTGATGCTGTCAGGGTCACTGTACTCAGACATGTGTTGCCCTCAATTTGTAAAATCCAAAGAAATGGTGTCTCCTGTAGGTGTTCTTCAGGCTGTAGGAACGATCCCACTGCTGCTACCAATTGTAACGGACCGTTTTGCACACAAGGGGTGTGACGAGACCAATCTCGCCACATTGCATTGGAGAAGCCTGGTTGCTCGCCTGCTGCCTTTGGACTATGGCCCCCTTTTAAAAGACTTTATTTTTGCCTGCAGAAAAGCTGTATGTGCTTTTCTGCCTGGGGTTCAGTAGATTTGTTTGAATGTGTTATACCCCACATAGGAATCCCATGGAGCCCATTCGTATGAAACTGACTGTAAAGACTTTGGCTCCATGGAGATTAAATTGTATTTGTGTGGTCCGAGCGCCATTCACTTAATAATGTGCGCTCAGACCTGAGCTATCTGGGGATATGTGAAATGTCTGTGTGTTATGTGTAAAATGTAACTTTATGTATTTTAAAGTGTTTTACTGTCTTTGTGTCTTTTTACAACCATGTGCTTAATGGAGTCTTGTGTCTGTCCTGGGAGATAATTGAATTACTCTCCAGGATAGAAGACTCTGAAACTGGTTTGGGCCAGAAAGCCATGCTTCATTTAGTCACAAAGGACTTTTTACTAACTTTTGAACCCCTTGTCTGATTTGTGCCATTTTTGAATATGTTGTTCCCCTGAATGGATTGATTGTGAATATGTAATTTTATGTGAATGTGATGTATGGTTTTGGAGTTATGAAAGTTGGGTAGAAAGTATGTTTTAACTGTATGTATAATTGAGTTTCCTCTCAGGATAAGGGGAGGGAATATGTGGGATGTAACTGTGATGTGATTGGTTGTTTTATACCTCCCTGTGGGCGGTCCTGTATTTGCAAGACTGTAATAAAACCAGGCTGGGTGTGCCAGCACCTCAGACCACTGCTTGACCCTCAACACGGAGCCTTGTCTCGTTCTTGGGGGGATTCACTGTATGCTGTTAGAGACTGATTGCCAGGAGTGTAAGCTGATTGTCTGCTTTTCCTGTTCGTCTGCTAGTAGCTATTTGGGAGGTTCCAGTTCGGGAGTTGGAGTGCTATTTTGTATCCAGTTCGGGAGTTTGGTGTTCTGCAGTAGCTGTGCCTGTATCTCTGGAAAGGGGGCCGATCGCCTAAACGTTTTTTTTCCCCTTTTTGCAAAACGGTCCGTTACAGGGATGGATTCCCACTGTGATAGAACGTGTCACTGTATTAGCTGTATATGGGATGGATTCCCGGTATGATAGGACCTGTCATTGTATTAGCTGTATATGGGATGGATTCCTACTGTGATAGAACATGTCACTGTATTAGCTGTATATGGGATGGATTCCCACTGTGATAGAACGTGTCACTGTATTAGCTGTATATGGGATGGATTCCCGGTATGATAGGACCTGTCATTGTATTAGCTGTATATGGGATGGATTCCCACTGTGATAGAACGTGTCACTGTATTAGCTGTATATGGGATGGATTCCTGGTGTGATAGAACGTGTCACTGTATTAGCTGTATATGGGATGGATTCCCACTGTGATAGAACGTGTCACTGTATTAGCTGTATATGGGATGGATTCCCACTGTGATAGGACCTGTCATTGTATTAGCTGTATATGGGATGGATTCCCACTGTGATAGAACGTGTCACTGTATTAGCTGTATATGGGATGGACTCCCACTGTGATAGAACGTGTCACTGTATTAGCTGTATATGGGATGGATTCCCGGTGTGATACAACGTGTCACTGTATTAGCTGTATATGGGATGGATTCCCGGTATGATAGGACCTGTCATTGTATTAGCTGTATATGGGATGGATTCCTGCATGATAGGACCCGTCATTGTATTATTAGCTGTATATGATGGATTCCCCGTGTGATAGACCTTGTCACTATATTAGCTGTATATGGGATGACCGTACTGCAAGTTATGAACGTGTCACTGTATTAGCTGTATATGGGATGGATTCCCACTGTGATAGAACGTGTCACTGTATTAGCTGTATATGGGATGGATTCCCACTGTGATAGAACGTGTCACTGTATTAGCTGTATATGGGATGGATTCCCACTGTGATAGAACGTGTCACTGTATTAGCTGTATATGGGATGGATTCCCACTGTGATAGAACGTGTCACTGTATTAGCTGTATATGGGATGGATTCCCGGTGTGATAGAACGTGTCATTGTATTAGCTGTATATGGGATGGATTCCCGGTGTGATAGAACCTGTCATTGTATTAGCTGTATATGGGATGGATTCCCGGTGTGATAGGACCTGTCATTGTATTAGCTGTATATGGGATGGATTCCCGGTGTGATAGAACCTGTCATTGTATTAGCAGTGTATGGGATGGATTCCCGGTGTTATAGAACCTGTCATTGTATTAGCTGTATATGGGATGGATTCCCGGTGTTATAGAACCTGTCATTGTATTAGCTGTATATGGGATGGATTCCCACTGTGATAGGACCTGACATTGTATTAGCTGTATATGGGATGGATTCCCGGTGTGATAGAACGTGTCACTGTATTAGCTGTATATGGGATGGATTCCCGGTGTGATAGAACGTGTCACTGTATTAGCTGTATATGGGATGGATTCCCACTGTGATAGGACCTGTCATTGTATTAGCTGTATATGGGATGGATTCCTGGTGTGATAGAACGTGTCACTGTATTAGCTGTATATGGGATGGATTCCCACTGTGATAGAACGTGTCACTGTATTAGCTGTATATGGGATGGATTCCCGGTATGATAGGACCTGTCACTGTATTGGCTGTATATGGGATGGATTCCCGGTGTGATAGAACGTGTCATTGTATTAGCTGTATATGGGATGGATTCCCACTGTGATAGAACGTGTCACTGTATTAGCTGTATATGGGATGGATTCCCACTGTGATAGAACGTGTCATTGTATTAGCTGTATATGGGATGGATTCCCAGTGTGATAGAACCTGTCATTGTATTAGCTGTATATGGGATGGATTCCCGGTGTGATAGGACCTGTCACTGTATTAGCTGTATATGGGATGGATTCCCGGTGTGATAGGACCTGTCATTGTATTAGCTGTATATGGGATGGATTCCCACTGTGATAGAACGTGTCACTGTATTAGCTGTATATGGGATGGATTCCCGGTGTGATAGAACCTGTCATTGTATTAGCTGTATATGGGATGGATTCCCGGTGTGATAGAACGTGTCATTGTATTAGCTGTATATGGGATGGATTCCCGGTGTGATAGGACCTGTCATTGTATTAGCTGTATATGGGATGGATTCCCGGTGTGATAGGACCTGTCATTGTATTAGCTGTATATGGGATGGATTCCCACTGTGATAGAACCTGTCACTGTATTAGCTGTATATGGGATGGATTCCCGGTGTGATAGAACGTGTCATTGTATTAGCTGTATATGGGATGGATTCCCGGTGTGATAGAACGTGTCACTGTATTAGCTGTATATGGGATGGATTCCCAGTGTGATAGAACCTGTCATTGTATTAGCTGTATATGGGATGGATTCCCGGTGTGATAGGACCTGTCACTGTATTAGCTGTATATGGGATGGATTCCCGGTGTGATAGAAGGTGTCACTGTATTAGCTGTATATGGGATGGATTCCCACTGTGATAGAACGTGTCATTGTATTAGCTGTATATGGGATGGATTCCCGGTGTGATAGAACCTGTCATTGTATTAGCTGTATATGGGATGGATTCCCGGTGTGATAGGACCTGTCATTGTATTAGCTGTATATGGGATGGATTCCCGGTGTGATAGGACCTGTCATTGTATTAGCTGTATATGGGATGGATTCCCACTGTGATAGAACGTGTCACTGTATTAGCTGTATATGGGATGGATTCCCGGTGTGATAGAACCTGTCATTGTATTAGCTGTATATGGGATGGATTCCCGGTGTGATAGAACGTGTCAATGTATTAGCTGTATATGGGATGGATTCCCGGTGTGATAGGACCTGTCATTGTATTAGCTGTATATGGGATGGATTCCCGGTGTGATAGGACCTGTCTGTCATTGTATTAGCTGTATATGGGATGGATTCCCACTGTGATAGAACCTGTCACTGTATTAGCTGTATATGGGATGGATTCCCGGTGTGATAGAACGTGTCATGTATTAGCTGTATATGGGATGGATTCCCGGTGTGATAGGACCTGTCACTGTATTAGCTGTATATGGGATGGATTCCCGGTGTGATAGAACGTGTCATTGTATTAGCTGTATATGGGATGGATTCCCACTGTGATAGAACGTGTCACTGTATTAGCTGTATATGGGATGGATTCCCGGTGTGATAGAACGTGTCACTGTATTAGCTGAATATGGGATGGATTCCCGGTGTGATAGGACCTGTCACTGTATTAGCTGTATATGGGATGGATTCCTGGTGTGATAGGACCTGTCATTGTATTAGCTGTATATGGGATGGATTCCCACTGTGATAGAACGTGTCACTGTATTAGCTGTATATGGGATGGATTCCCGGTGTGATAGAAGGTGTCACTGTATTAGCTGTATATGGGATGGATTCCCGGTGTCATAGGACCTGTCATTGTATTAGCTGTATATGGGATGGATTCCCACTGTGATAGGACCTGTCACTGTATTAGCTGTATATGGGATGGATTCCCGGTGTGATAGGACCTGTCATTGTATTAGCTGTATATGGGATGGATTCCCGGTATGATAGGACCTGTCATTGTATTAGCTGTATATGGGATGGATTCCCGGTGTGATAGAAGGTGTCACTGTATTAGCTGTATATGGGATGGATTCCCGGTGTGATAGGACCTGTCATTGTATTAGCTGTATATGGGATGGATTCCCGGTGTGATAGAACGTGTCACTGTATTAGCTGTATATGGGATGGATTCCTGGTGTGATAGAACGTGTCACTGTATTAGCTGTATATGGGATGGATTCCCGGTGTGATAGAACGTGTCACTGTATTAGCTGTATATGGGATGGATTCCCGGTATGATAGGACCTGTCATTGTATTAGCTGTATATGCGATGGATTCCCGGTGTGATAGGACCTGTCACTGTATTAGCTGTATATGGGATGGATTCACGGTGTTATAGAACCTGTCATTGTATTAGCTGTATATGGGATGGATTCCCACTGTGATAGAACGTGTCGCTGTATTAGCTGTATATGGGATGGATTCGCACTGTGATAGAACGTGTCACTGTATTAGCTGTATATGGGATGGATTCCTGGTGTGATAGAACGTGTCACTGTATTAGCTGTATATGGGATGGATTCCCACTGTGATAGAACGTGTCACTGTATTAGCTGTATATGGGATGGATTCCCACTGTGATAGAACGTGTCATTGTATTAGCTGTATATGGGATGGATTCCCAGTGTGATAGAACCTGTCATTGTATTAGCTGTATATGGGATGGATTCCCGGTGTGATAGGACCTGTCACTGTATTAGCTGTATATGGGATGGATTCCCGGTGTGATAGGACCTGTCACTGTATTAGCTGTATATGGGATGGATTCCCACTGTGATAGAACGTGTCATTGTATTAGCTGTATATGGGATGGATTCCCACTGTGATAGGACCTGTCACTGTATTAGCTGTATATGGGATGGATTCCCGGTGTGATAGGACCTGTCATTGTATTAGCTGTATATGGGATGGATTCCCGGTGTGATAGAACGTGTCAATGTATTAGCTGTATATGGGATGGATTCCCCGTGTGATAGGACCTGACATTGTATTAGCTGTATATGGGATGGATTCCCACTGTGATAGAACGTGTCACTGTATTAGCTGTATATGAGATGGATTCCCACTGTGATAGAACGTGTCACTGTATTAGCTGTATATGGGATGGATTCATGGTGTGATAGGACCTGTCACTGTATTAGCTGTATATGGGATGGATTCCCGGTGTGATAGGACCTGTCATTGTATTAGCTGTCACTGTATTAGCTGTATATGGGATGGATTCCCGGTGTGATAGACCTGTCACTGTATTAGCTGTATATGGGATGGATTCCCACTGTGATAGAATGTGTCACTGTATTAGCTGTATATGGGATGGATTCCCGGTATGATAGGACCTGTCATTGTATTAGTTGATTATGGGATGGATTCCCACTGTGATAGGACCTGTCATTGTATTAGCTGTATATGGGATGGATTCCCGGTGTGATAGGACCTGTCACTGTATTAGCTGTATATGGGATGGATTCCCACTGTGATAGAACGTGTCACTGTATTAGCTGTATATGGGATGGATTCCCACTGTGATAGAACGTGTCATTGTATTAGCTATATATGGGATGGATTCCCGGTATGATAGGACCTGTCATTGTATTAGCTGTCACTGTATTAGCTGTATATGGGATGGATTCCCGGTGTGATAGAAGGTGTCACTGTATTAGCTGTATATGGGATGGATTCCCACTGTGATAGAACGTGTCATTGTATTAGCTGTATATGGGATGGATTCCCAGTGTGATAGAACATGCCATTGTATTAGCTGTATATGGGATGGATTCCCACTGTGATAGAACGTGTCACTGTATTAGCTGTATATGGGATGGATTCCCGGTGTGATAGGACCTGTCATTGTATTAGCTGTATATGGGATGGATTCCCGGTATGATAGGACCTGTCATTGTATTAGCTGTATATGGGATGGATTCCCGGTGTGATAGAATGTGTCACTGTATTAGCTGTATATGGGATGGATTCCCGGTGTCATATTAGCTGTATATGGGATGGATTCCCACTGTGATAGAACGTGTCACTGTATTAGCTGTATATGAAATGGATTCCCACTGTGATAGAACGTGTCACTGTATTAGCTGTATATGGGATGGATTCCCGGTGTGATAGGACCTGTCATTGTATTAGCTGTATATGGGATGGATGGGATGGATTCCCGGTGTGATAGAACGTGTCATTGTATTAGCTGTATATGGGATGGATTCCCACTGTGATAGAACGTGTCACTGTATTAGCTGTATATGGGATGGATTCCCGGTGTGATAGAACGTGTCACTGTATTAGCTGTATATGGGATGGATTCCCACTGTGATAGAACGTGTCACTGTATTAGCTGTATATGGGATGGATTCCCACTGTGATAGAACGTGTCACTGTATTAGCTGTATATGGGATGGATTCCCACTGTGATAGAACGTGTCACTGTATTAGCTGTATATGGGATGGATTCCCACTGTGATAGAACGTGTCACTGTATTAGCTGTATATGGGATGGATTCCCGGTGTGATAGATCGTGTCACTGTATTAGCTGTATATGGGATGGATTCCCGGTGTGATAGAACGTGTCACTGTATTAGCTGTAAATGGGATGGATTCCCGGTGTGATAGGACCTGTCACTGTATTAGCTGTATATGGGATGGATTCCCGGTGTGATAGAAGGTGTCACTGTATTAGCTGTATATGGGATGGATTCCCGGTGTGATAGGACCTGTCACTGTATTAGCTGTATATGGGATGGATTCCCGGTGTGATAGAACGTGTCACTGTATTAGCTGTATATGCGATGGATTCCCGGTGTGATAGAACCTGTCACTGTATTAGCTGTATATGGGATGGATTCCCGGTGTGATAGGACCTGTCATTGTATTAGCTGTATATGGGATGGATTCCCGGTGTGATAGGACCTGTCACTGTATTAGCTGTATATGGGATGGATTCCCGGTGTGATAGAATGTGTCACTGTATTAGCTGTATATGGGATGGTTTCCCGGTGTGATAGGACCTGTCACTGTATTAGCTGTATATGGAATGGATTCCCGGTGTGATAGAATGTGTCACTGTATTAGCTGTATATGGGATGGATTCATGGTGTGATAGGACCTGTCACTGTATTAGCTGTATATGGGATGGATTCCCGGTGTGATAGGACCTGTCATTGTATTAGCTGTCACTGTATTAGCTGTATATGGGATGGATTCCCGGTGTGATAGACCTGTCACTGTATTAGCTGTATATGGGATGGATTCCCACTGTGATAGAATGTGTCACTGTATTAGCTGTATATGGGATGGATTCCCGGTATGATAGGACCTGTCATTGTATTAGTTGATTATGGGATGGATTCCCACTGTGATAGGACCTGTCATTGTATTAGCTGTATATGGGATGGATTCCCGGTGTGATAGGACCTGTCACTGTATTAGCTGTATATGGGATGGATTCCCACTGTGATAGAACGTGTCATTGTATTAGCTATATATGGGATGGATTCCCAGTATGATAGGACCTGTCATTGTATTAGGTGTCACTGTATTAGCTGTATATGGGATGGATTCCAGGTGTGATAGAAGGTGTCACTGTATTAGCTGTATATGGGATGGATTCCCACTGTGATAGAACGTGTCACTGTATTAGCTGTATATGGGATGGATTACCACTGTGATAGAACGTGTGTGGCAAACCTAGCCACTCGGACTATAACTGGACACAATGCCTTTAAGGGTTGCCTATAGGTCTGAAGAGATATGCGTTTTAACCTGTATGTGTCTGCTTTATGTATTCCCTGCATTGCCGGTACCTATCTGTTCCGCCGAATGCAAATGGCGGTTTGTATGGGGATTCTCGTTCGTTTCACCAACGGCACTTTGGAGGGCCGTTCGTGAAGCGAATGCGATACCCCCTAATAGCCCACACACTTAGAGGCGTGTGGCGCTAGTTAACCGATTGCAACATTGTTGCAATCGGTTATCAGAGGCTCTCCTGGGTGGCCGTCGTTCGACTACCGACCATGCGGCGGTCGGCCATCTTGGATCCTTCGTTCCCTCAGCGGGGTTATGTCGTCGAGCGCCTGGTACTAAACACGGCTACTCGACAGCATGAGCCCCGCTGAGCCTCCAGGACGTTCGGGAGTTTCGGGACGTTCGGGATTTTGTTCCCTAATAGCAATCGGTTCTTTTTGTATGTTTTATATGAATTGTGTTGTTCGTGCGGCGTTCGGTTATTTTAGCAGGGATCTGAGCGGTAATCTCACGAATGATACCCTCAGACCCCAGCTATCTACCGAACGTCCATTCATGTAAATCCACTATATATTCACCAAGTTATTGATTTTTATGTGAATTATCGGTTCTGCTGCACGAGGGGATAATCCACTTAACGGTGCATTCTGGGAAGATTATCCCTCTCGTGCAGCGGTGCCTGATGGGAGAAATATGCTGTAATGTAAGTCCCCCATGTAGTCTCCTCCTGTACAACCCCTGTAATGTCAGTAAGGAAACCCCTTGCATGGGGAACTGCATAAATACTGTGACCTGTGATTAAAACCTCAGTTGACTCCCAGCCTATGTGTCGTCTAGTTCTTGGGAAGGAAGGGTTACTGCAGTGCTGTTTGGATTATTGTATGCTGATTCCCTGGATTATCCTTTGTGGTTCCTGTTACCCAGCGGAGATATCGTGGATTATACTGCCTCTCCGCTACAACGTGTCATTGTATTAGCTGTATATGGGATGGATTCCCAGTGTGATAGAACATGTCATTGTATTAGCTGTATATGGGATGGATTCCCGGTGTTATAGAACCTGTCATTGTATTAGCTGTATATGGGATGGATTCCCACTGTGATAGAACGTGTCACTGTATTAGCTGTATATGGGATGGATTCCCACTGTGATAGGACCTGTCATTGTATTAGCTGTATATGGGATGGATTCCTGGTGTGATAGAATGTGTCACTGTATTAGCTGTATATGGGATGGATTCCCACTGTGATAGAACGTGTCACTGTATTAGCTGTATATGGGATGGATTCCCGGTGTGATTCTTGTGTCACTGTATTAGCTGTATATGGGATGGATTCCGGTATGATAGGACCTGTCGTGTATTAGCTGTATATGGGATTAGTTCAGTTATTGTGATAGAGCGTGTCACTGTATTAGCTGTATATGGGATTGTGACGAGACCAATCCGCCACATTGCATTGGAGAAGCCTGGTTGCTCGCTTGCTGCCTTTGGACTATGGTCCCCTGTTAAAAGACATCTTTTTTACCTGCAGAAAAGCTTCATTCGTGCTTTTCTGCCTGGGGTTCGGTAGATTTGTTTGAATGTGTTATACCCCAGATAGGAATCCCATGGAGCCCATTTGTATGAAACTGACTGTAAAGGCTTTGGCTCCATGGTGATTAAACTGTATTTGTGTGGTCCGAGCGCCATTCACTTAATAATGTGCGCTCAGACCTGAGCTATCTGGGGATATGTGAAATGTCTGTGTGTTATGTGTAAAATGTGACTTTATGTATTTTAAAGTGTTTTGTGTCTTTTTGCAACCATGCGCTTAATGGAGTCTTGTGTCTGTCCTGGGAGATAATTGAATTACTCTCCAGGATAGAAGACTCTGAAACTTGGGGGGATTCACTGTATGCTGTTAGAGACTGATTGCCAGGAGTGTAAGCTGATTGTCTGCTTTTCCTGTTCGTCTGCTAGCAGCTATTTGGGAGGTTCCAGTTCGGTAGTTGGAGTGCTATTTTGTATCCAGTTCGGGTGTTTGGTGTTCTACAGTAGCTGTGCCTGTATCGCTGGAAAGGGGGCCGATCGCCTAAACGTTTTTTTTCCCCTTTTTGCAAAACGGTCCGTTACAGGGATGGATTCCCACTGTGATAGAACGTGTCACTGTATTAGCTGTATATGGGATGGATTCCCGGTATGATAGGACCTGTCATTGTATTAGCTGTATATGGGATGGATTCCTACTGTGATAGAACATGTCACTGTATTAGCTGTATATGGGATGGATTCCCACTGTGATAGAACGTGTCACTGTATTAGCTGTATATGGGATGGATTCCCGGTATGATAGGACCTGTCATTGTATTAGCTGTATATGGGATGGATTCGGTGTGATAGGCGATGTCACTGTATTAGCTGTATATCGCGTTCGGTGTGATAGGACCTGTCACTGTCAACTGTATATGGGATGGATTCCCGGTGTGATAGGACCTGTCACTGTATTAGCTGTATATGGGATGGATTCCCGGTGTGATAGGACCTGTCATTGTATTAGCTGTATATGGGATGGATTCCCGGTGTGATAGAACGTGTCAATGTATTAGCTGTATATGGGATGGATTCCCGGTGTGATAGGACCTGTCATTGTATTAGCTGTATATGGGATGGATTCCCGGTGTGATAGGACCTGTCATTGTATTAGCTGTATATGGGATGGATTCCCGCTGTGATAGAACGTGTCACTGTATTAGCTGTATATGGGATGGATTCCTGGTGTGATAGAACGTGTCACTGTATTAGCTGTATATGGGATGGATTCCCACTGTGATAGAACGTGTCACTGTATTAGCTGTATATGGGATGGATTCCCACTGTGTTAGAACGTGTCATTGTATTAGCTTTATATGGGATGGATTCCCGGTGTGATAGGACCTGTCATTGTATTAGCTGTATATGGGATGGATTCCCGGTGTGATAGAACCTGTCATTGTATTAGCTGTATATGGGATGGATTCCCGGTGTCATATTAGCTGTATGCTCTGGGATGGATTCCCACTGTGATAGAGCGATGTCCTGTGTGTAGCTGTATATGGGATGGATTCGATTGATAGAACCTGTCATTGTATTAGCTGTATATGGGATGGATTCGATTGTGATAGAGCGTGTCTGTATTAGCTGTAAATGGGATGGATTCGGTGTGATAGGACCTGTCATTGTGTTAGCTGTATATGGGATGGATTCCACTGTGATAGAACGTGTCACTGTATTAGCTGTATATCGGATGGATTCCCGGTGTGGTAGGACCTGTCATTGTATTAGCTGTATATGGGATGGATTCCCACTGTGATAGAACGTGTCACTGTATTAGCTGTATATGGGATGGATTCCCGGTGTGATAGGACCTGTCACTGTATTAGCTGTATATGGGATGGATTCCCGGTGTGATAGGACCTGTCACTGTATTAGCTGTGTATGGGATGGATTCCCGGTGTGATAGAATGTGTCACTGTATTAGCTGTATATGGGATGGATTCCCGGTGTGATAGAACGTGTCATTGTATTAGCTGTATATGGGATGGATTCCCGGTGTGATAGAACGTGTCACTGTATTAGCTGTATATGGGATGGATTCCCGGTGTGATAGGACCTGTCATTGTATTAGCTGTATATGGGATGGATTCCAACTGCGATAGAACGTGTCACTGTATTAGCTGTATATGGGATGGATTCCCGGTGTGATAGGACCTGTCACTGTATTAGCTGTATATGGGATTCGATTGTGATAGGACCTGTCACTGTATTGGCTGTGAATGGGATGGATTCGGTGTGATAGAATGTGTGCTGTATTATTGGCTCTGGCCATATGGGATGGATTCGATTGTGATAGAGCGTGTCATTGTATTAGCTGTATATGGGATGGATTCGATTGTGATAGAGCGTGTCCATATTGGCTGTATGGATGGATTCCCGGTGTGATAGGACCTGTCATTGTATTAGCTGTATATGGGATGGATTCCAACTGTGATAGAACGTGTCACTGTATTAGCTATATATGGGATGGATTCCCACTGTGATAGAACGTGTCACTGTATTAGCTGTATATGAGATGGATTCCCACTGTGATAGAACGTGTCATTGTATTAGCTGTATATGGGATGGATTCCCGGTGTGATAGGACCTGTCATTGTATTAGCTGTATATGGGATGGATTCCCACTGTGATAGAGCGTGTCACTGTATTAGCTGTATATGGGATGGATTCCCACTGTGATAGGACCTGTCATTGTATTAGCTGTATATGGGATGGATTCCCGGTGTGATAGGACCTGTCATTGTATTAGCTGTATATGGGATGGATTCCCACTGTGATAGAACGTGTCACTGTATTAGCTGTATATGGGATGGATTCCCACTGTGATAGAAGGTGTCACTGTATTAGCTGTATATGGGATGGATTCCCGGTGTGATAGAACCTGTCATTGTATTAGCTGTATATGGGATGGATTCCCGGTGTGATAGAACCTGTCATTGTATTAGCTGTATATTGGATGGATTCCCGGTGTGATAGAACGTGTCAATGTATTAGCTGTATATGGGATGGATTCCCGGTGTGATAGGACCTGTCACTGTATTAGCTGTGTATGGGATGGATTCCCGGTGTGATAGGACCTGTCATTGTATTAGCTGTATATGGGATGGATTCCCGGTGTGATAGAACGTGTCACTGTATTAGCTGTATATGGGATGGATTCCTGGTGTGATAGAACGTGTCACTGTATTAGCTGTATATGGGATGGATTCCCACTGTGATAGAACGTGTCACTGTATTAGCTGTATATGGGATGGATTCCCACTGTGATAGAACGTGTCATTGTATTAGCTGTATATGGGATGGATTCCCAGTATGATAGAACGTGTCATTGTATTAGCTGTATATGGGATGGATTCCCGGTGTGATAGGACCTGTCACTGTATTAGCTGTATATGGGATGGATTCCCACTGTGATAGAACGTGTCAC